>OY728152.1:715813561-716438561 GCA_963277665.1 Viscum album
ATGGAGCATCAATAACACTCAACATAGGCCTTTACCAGGAATCTGCATGGTCCAGATGAATCAGCCCTAAATTTTTTATTAATGTAAAATAAGAACAAGGTAAAATATTAAAATAGGATCTACAAAGGAAGGAATGAACCACACCTCTCATATCTGCATCTACTGTGGATGAACAATATCAAAGAATCCCATAGGTAAACATAGTACTCATATATATGATAGCTCCCTTCAACCGGGAATCCACTACATGATTCTCTTCCTTATAGGCATGAGAAACGGTTATATTGAGAGTCTTTACCTAGTCAATGCATCAGATTCAATGCGGGAGGATTCTCCATGGAACATTCTAGTTCTTGATTTAAGAGTATTGACAGTAATTTGGGTGTCTGACTCAATCCAGAACAAGCTCCATCCATGAATGAAAGCATATTTGATGACATATATAATGTCCAATAATTCATCTTCATATTCTATGCAACGTACAATGAAGTGATGGCAACATCCCCTAAAAAAATGATGAGTTTGAAATAATCCTCTACACCCTGAGATTTTCGACATCCCAAGTTCTTCTGCATCAAACATTGGCATTTATCCAATGTGATATAGGAGGAATCCATCTGATGCTCTTCATCATGAGAGGTTTCCTTGTCATATTTGAAATGCCCAGCAGCCTGAGAGTTGTAAAATCCTGGAATTTATTATCCATTTCACCATCATTCATCACTGAAGAAGAAAATATATATGGATTGAAATTTCACATTTATGAAAATAAAGAGAGTTATTATCGAATATGAAGGCATTGCGAGCGGTCCAGATGAAGAAAAAAACAACTGCAGTAGCATCCATCTTATGGTTATGTATTTTTTAACATTTTCCATAGGTCTTGATGTGTAATTGTAGATCATCATGCATAGTATACATGTACATGTTAATATTTAAGAGATCACTGATATATCACCATAATTTTTTATGTAAAATACAATCCAAAAAACAAGTTTTGTACATTTTCATTAATCCTCAGGTAGATATTACAAGACGATACTATGAATTGACCATCTTTCCTCAATTGATCATGCGTAGGTTGGTGATTTCTCTAGATTCTCTATAGCAGCAAGAACATAGAGGGTTGAATAAATGTATCCTTGAAATTCATTAACCAATACGGTTTTTGGATAGAGACATCACACTGTAAATGATAATAGTCCTCGGAAGTTAAAATTCCATTTCGACATGGAATCCAGATCAATATATAAGTATCCATAAATGAGTATCATAGGATTTTCATGTTGTCTTGTGGAGTGATAATATCATGAGGTTCTCATTACAATATAATAAATTATCAAATGATATACATATATGATGTGGAGGAACATTAGCGGTAGTAAGGGTAATGTAAAGCCAAGGGACTACCCAACAGTTGAGATAGGACTGTCGACTTACAATCCATTTAGAATTTTGCATTAGATCATAAAAAGAATTAATTATGGAATTCTATACCGAGGAATCCAGATAATGGGAGTATCCATTCTGAATCATCTTCATGAATCTTCAATCCCAATATCCCATAGATGGATCTTCATATTTTAAGAGATTACCCATGAATTTATAGATGAGACCATCATTAAAAATATTGAGATCCTTGATGTTTTCGCCTCCCATATCAATCGGTTTAATACACTCCATGCCATAGAGATAAGTTTCCTTTCATGAACTGATCCTATCCAAAACAAATTACCCATCATGCATTGGATATCTTGTAGAAGACATATTGGACATTTATAAATAGAGAACAAGTACACACACTTTTATGTGTTAACTGGATTAATGAGGCATACTCTCCCTACAAGATTCATGGAGTTTCCATTACATCATTCCAATTGACTAGTAATGAAAGAAAACCTGTCATCCAAATACTATATTCGGACCTTTCCCTCACAGAAAAGGAACCCCAAGATATACAAATGAAATGTGTCCCTTATTCACCCCATGCATCCTGAAAACCCTATTCTGCCTACTAACAGAAATCCCATCACCAAACACCATAAAAGAATTTCTCCAACTTATGGTCTGGCCATCCACTACCCATAGTGCAAGAAAAAGAATTAATTTCTGAAATGTTTTTCATTGAGGATTTCCAAAAAAGGAATATGTCATCAGCATATAATAAATCATATAGGATGAATCTATCTCTAGCAGCATTAAATTTCTAGTTGATTCCAAACTGAGGGATAACATTGCAGCATCGACTCATGTAATGATAATCAATGGAAAAAAGGATCCCGGAGAGGTGGGTCACCTTGTCTCACACCCCTATAACATTGAATGAAACCTCTAGGGGAACCATTTATTAAGATATAAATCCTTGGAGAAGTGATAAAACCACTGATTAAATTAATAACCTCAATAGAAAATCCAATCCTTCTTAGAATAATAAAAACAATTCTCCACATCAGAGTATCAAAGTATTTGGAAATGTCAATTTTAAGAGCAATGTTCTCATGTGTGGACATCCATTTCATTAGATTAATGCCTTCCAATGTTATAAAGAGACAATTCTGAATGCACTTACTAGGTACAAAACCAAACTGATTTGGGGAAATATTCTTCCTCGTAATTGTCCTCAATCTATTCATCAAAATTTTTCTTATAAATGTATAAATAGAATTCCAAATCCCCACTAGCCATAATTTATTTATGTAAAAAACATTTTCATTCATTGTAATTAATGAAATAATGTTTGAGATAATATTATATGGCATGTGATCATGAGAAAATAAATATCCTATCACCTTGACCACATCATCGAGAATTATCCGATAAGGCATGTGATCATGAGAAAAGAAATATCTGATCGACTTGACCACATCATCATGAATTATATCACAATAGAACATTAAATATTTATTGGTCAAACCATCAGGTCCAGCCACACTATTCATGTTCCAATAGAAATGGGCTTCTATGATTTCATCCATGGAGGTGTCCATTTTGAGGGAGAGGTTTTGAGAGGCCTCAATAAAAGGGGATATATTATCATTCATTGTATGGGTATTATCAGTACCATCATTAGAATAAATCCTAGTAAAATAGTTCAACACCACATTAGAAATATTACTTTCATATGTATGAACAAATTCATCAATTTTGATGGAATTCGAACGTTCCATTATACTCATTTCCATGTGTAGCATGTGAAAGAGTTTAGAGTTCTGATCCACATCCTTATGCCACTTCACCTGCAGGCGATTTCGATCCAACATTTCCTTAATAACTAGAAGATCATAAAACCTTGAAAGGATATATATTTCCTCTCTTCTAAGGATAATTTGATACTGATTTATGATTTTACATATTTTTAAATTACCTTCACTATCCCTAATTACAAGGTCAAGCGTAGAAAAAGAACACTTGCTCCACACATTCAGGAGTCCTATAACATTATGAAATGGTTTACATAATGAGCCATCCCCAATGCCACAAAAATCACATCCCTACTACCCGGGGAGACAAACAACCCATAATTGAACATGAAAGGAACAGAAGAAGATTGAACAATATGACTAGAAAAATCAATCAAGATGGGATTCTAATATAAATTCTATCGGAGAAGAATGTGTCTATAAATGCCTGAAAAAGAATCCCCATCATTTAGCTGAATCAAACACATGTCCAGATTTCTTAATTTCCCTCCATTAAGATTATACCTACTCTAGTTGAAGTTATCACCTGTAATTGAAATTTCACCAAGATGGCATTAGTCAATGAAGGAAGAGGAATCCATTGAAGCTTCTCTATTGATATTTAATCCAGTATTTTACTAAGGTTTCATTAATATATTAATGTATCCCATTATAAACCATTTATCAAGGGTACTCCAGGGAATTCCTCAAGGTCATCCCAATGATCCCTTCACCATATGTAGGATGGAGAAGTTTAAACAAAAGAGATATCAATGGTGGAACCCAGCTGGTCACCGGAGACTGTGATCCATTGAGGATTCTTGATAACTAATAGATCATGAATTCTCTCATGGTTGAAAAACTCGAGATGGTCCACGATGATATAATGCTGATTTTGAGAGGAAAAAACTATTACCAAGAGATTTCCATTTGAATGATATACAATTATCAAAGTGCTTTTTGGGTTAAGAAATACCAATAAGAAGTGGTTTTTTTGGTTATAATATAGTGTATAAGGGATTTGATCATTGGGGAGTTTCCAAACCATTGATAATTCCAAAAATAATATTCAATGATGAAGAGATTGTATCCTTGGTAGGGGCCCTTCCTTATTTGACTCATCCATATATCCTTTTCCATCCAATTTTTACCTTTCTTCTGATATATTCTAGGAGTGGCTACTCCTAAAGTGTCTTTAATTCCATCCTACATAGCTGGTTCATCAAAGAGGGTGCATGCCATAGTCTGTGGGGTTTTTAGGAGGATGGGGATCCTTAACATCCTTAGACCAAAATGTTCCACTCAATGGTGTGAACTTATTTATAGATTTTAGGTGAGTGGGGCCACAACTCATCATGGGTCTCCTTCAGGAATATATTTAAGGATTTGTCTACATGAAATTCCCCTCCAGATCAGATGCAGTTATGGAATCATGGTGAGGTGATACCAATGACCCAACCTGAGTAATGTTATTAGCTTCCAATGTAATATTTACATTGAGTAAGACGCTGGGTTCAGATTCTGTAAAACCGGGTGAATTGATCAGCATATCAACAGGGACAGAGTCCCCACACAAGTGGGGATCCACTCTCTTCTCCATTGATTCAGCCTCCAAGGCGGTCCTTTTTATTCCATTGGATGAATTTACATCACATATGGGAGCCGCCTGAAGGGAGGTTTCCTTCAAACTTCTCTCAATAGTGCCTGATTACTGCTTATATGTGGTGTTCGATTCGTGCCTCATGTTCTGTACGAGATGTTGCGGGCTTGGTCATGTGGCATCTGGGTGTCATCGCGTGAACCGATATAGGGCATCAGTGGAGCAGGTGGTTCCAGTGGTGGAACAACAGTCGCGTGGTGTTGAGGTTTTAGGGGAGCATGAGGGGGCTCAGGGGGAGGTTCTAGGGGAGATTGCCTTGGTCATACTCCAGAATTTGAATGCGGAAGAGGCCAGTTTCTGGGAGGAGCAGAAGCAGTGGCCGGACCTGATTTCTTCGAGGACTGTAAATTCTAGGCAGCACAAGGAGGCAAACCCGAGGGTGGCATATATTTTTGGCCTGCTGAAGCAAGATCTAGGATTTTATGGTGTTGGCATGGAGAGTACCTTAGAAGTATCTATGGTGAACCCTTCAGATTCATCTCTCTTGACCGAGGAAGGTGAGGGCAGATTGTTAGGGATTGAGGTCCAGGGTCTCGGTGGATCTCAACGGAGAGGCTGGTTGGAGACTAACAAGCAACCGTAGTTCATGGGTCGTGGATTTGAGAAATCCACAGGATCATTATCGGTTCAGGGGAAATCATTCATGTCGGCTGCGTCATACTTCAGTGGACAACCAGAGTTGGCTGAAGTGAATGTATTGATGCCCTTAGATCCAAATTCCCTTAGTGCTTCACATATGAAGGCTGGGTCTGGGGGGAAGGAAAAGGCTTGAAGAAAAATGCAGATAAAGAGAACATATTATGTATGCTGAGTCACTGCAATGAAGGCACAAAGTTACAGTTGGGGAATCGTTTTGATGCATTGGATGTTTTTGAGCCTCCACTATCTCAGGAGGATGAATCATTAGGTGATGATGCCTACAGTCTTTCTTTAGTGGGTAGCAAGGACCGCTGTAATGGGAACGGTCCTCACAACCCTCAATGGAATAAAGGAAAAAATGCAATATAGATTTAGGAAAATGCATTGTGGTTTAGGGGAAGAAGTATAAGGGGCGCAAGGATTATTCTTATCTTCCAAAACCAATGCAGACCGGGTCGGCCAAGAAGGGAAGGAATAAAGAAATAACAACCATACAGGAAGGGGAATGTGATGATCCAAGTACCCTTACGATAGACAAATAAGATGTGGATGAGGAGTGTTTGAAACTTATCATGCTCTCCAAGGAGGAAATTATGGAGGAAACTATATGTCCCATTGTTTCAGAATAGGAGCTCAACGGAATTTATGAACAAAGGCTACATGTTGATTCCACAGAGGAGCAAGAATTTTGGTTGGATAAAAAAGATAGAATACCTGCCTGAGGCTTCAATAACCATAGAATAAACTAAGAGGAATTTGTTCAGACAATGGAAAGGATGATTACCCACCTTGAAGAGCTTATCAAAGAGGATCCTGACCCCCATGTTGGTATGCTGCATTGGGAACATTACAGAGTATGTGAGTCATGTAATATTTATCCTTGTGTTTAACCATTTTGGATGTTCTTTTAGCAAGTAGTGGTTAAGTTCTATGGTACTCTAGTTTTTCCATTTTTCCTAAAATGGCATAAAAAAATTTTTAATTTAGAGGCCACTTCCTATCTATGATTTCCAATTTAGAGGGTTTTCCAATGTTAGGTCCATCCTTCAATGTATGGTCATCATGTACAGGTAGTACCAGTCACTCAAGGCTTTTAGAAGTTTCAGTTGTATCAATTAACATGGCATCATGAGGAATCTTATCCTTCCCCTTTTCCTTCTACATGAGGCATCATCATTCCCTCAAACTTTTATGAAGCTACACTTCCTTTTACATATTACATTAAGAAATAAGATGTCCAAAGAACATGAAAACCATGAAAAATATTGGCTTCCATTCATATAAGATTTCCAGTTTCATATTGTCATCCCTTGTTTTGAGGATCACCAGTTGAACACGAGTGATTAACATGACCACTTCGATTAAGATATTTGGCATAATGCCCAAACATTGGGTTGTCATTCAGTCAAACCATACGAATTATATTTCCATAAAACTGATGCAATATCCCATTAGAGACATTGGATCCAATAGATCTAGTTTAACCTACAGAATATAATCCATATCTGGGAATGTCAATTCTGAACATTCATGGGATCAAAATTCTGATCCCATTTCTATATGTTCAAAAAGGCAGGTATCCGAAAAATGGTACCTTTGCTCCACAATCATCTCTTGCTTTCATCTGAAGGGAATACTACATATGAGTATCCCCTTCCCATCACAATCATTATCCATTCATCAAAATTTGAAACTTCCGCAATTATATTCTTCATGTCATTGAATTTACACAGCTTCTCACCATTGGGAATCAAAACATGTGTATTGATCGAGTATCGGTCGAGACCAACACGCTCCTCAACTGGATCCTTATTCACCGACACATGACAATATTTTACCATTATTATCACTTTCATGGGAGGAGGAGAATCAAAATCAGAGAAAGATGGCCCGGAGGTTGCCTTCACTACTTATGAAAAGTTCATCTTTAGGCCAAAAACCTCAAAAGGAGAGGGCCCTGTAACACATGCATTATTCAGATATGAGAAAATTTCCTTATGATTTTCATACTCAGTGAGAGATCGCAGATGATCATCCCCACTTGCGATTGGTCCCGAGGTTGTCTTCACACAATCACTGGATCCATAATTTTTACATTTATGAAAATAATGAGAGTTATTATCGAATAGTAAGGCATTTAGAGCGATCCAGATGAAGCAAAAAATAGCTGCAGTAGCATCCATCTGATGGTTTGATATTTGTTAACATTTTCCATAGGTCTTTATGTGTAATAGCAGGTCATCAAGAATAGTATACATGTACATGTTAATATTGAAGTGATCGCCAATATATCACTATATTTTTTTTTGTAAAAGACAATCCGAGAAACAAGTGTTGTACATTTTCATTAATCCTTAGGTAGACATGACAAGACGATACTATGAATTGATCATCTTTTCTCAATTGATCATGCGTAGGTTGGTGATTTCTCCAGATTCTCTATAGCATCAAGAACATATAGGGTTGAATAAATGTATCCTTGAAATTCATCAACCAATAAGGTTTCTGGATAGAGAAATCACACTATAAATGATAATAGTCCGTGGAAGTGAAAATTTCATTTCGACATGGATTCCAAATCAATATATCAGAATCCATAAATGAGTATCATTGGATTTTCAGGCTGTATTGTGGAGTGATAATATCATGAGGTTCTCATTTCAATATAATAAATTATCAAATGATATACCAATAATATTTGGAAGAACATTAATTGCAGTAAGGGTAATGTAAAGCCGTGGGACTGCCCAGTAGTTCAGATAGGACTGTCGACTAAAAATTAATTTATAATTTTGCATCAGATCAGAAAAAGAATTCATTATGGAATTCTATACCGAGGAATTCAGATAATGGGAGTATCCATTCTGAAGCCTCTTCATGAATATTCAATCCAAATATCCCATAGATGGATCATCATATTTTAGGAGATTCCCCATGAATTTATAGATGAGACCATCATTAAAAATATTGAGATCCTTGATGCCTTCACCTCCCATATCAATGGGTTTAATACACTCCATGCCATAGAGATAAGTTTCCTTTCATGAACTGATCTTGTCCAAAAAAAAATTCCCCAACATGAATTGGATATCTTGGAGAAGACTTCTTGGACATATATAAAGAGAGATCATGTACACAAACTTTTATGTGTTAACTGGATTAATGAGGCCCCCTCTCCCTATAAGATATATGGAGATTCCTTTCCATCATGACAATTTACTAGTAATGAAAGAAAAAATGTCATCCAAATACTATCTTCGGACCATTCCCCCCCAAAAAAGGAACCCCAAGATATACAAATGAAATGTGTCCCTTATTCACCCCAAGCATCCTGACAACCCTATTCTGCCTACTAACATAAATCCCATCACCAAACATGCTAAAATAATTTCTCCAACTTATGGTCTGGCCATCCACTTCCCATAGTGCAAGAAAAAAGAATTAATTTCTGAAATGGTTTTCCTTGAGGATTTCCCAAAAAGGAATATGTCATCCGCATATAATAAATCATATAGGATGAATCTATCTCAACCAGATTTAATTTTCTAGTAGATTCTAAACTGAGGGATAACATTAATGCATCGACTCATGTAATCATAATCAATGGAAAAAGGATCCTGGAGATGGGGTTCACCTTGTCTCACACCCCTATAACATTGAATGAAACCTATGGGGGATCCATTTATTTAGATATATATCCTTGGAGAAGTGATAACACCACTGATTAAATTAATAACCGCAATAGAAAATCCAATCCTTCTTAGAATAATAAAATCAATGTTCCACTTCAGAGTGTAAAAGTATTTGGAAATGTCAATTTTAAGAGAAAAGTTCTCATGCATGGACATCCTTTTCATCAGATTAATGCCTTAAAATGTTGGGAAGAGACAATTCTGAATGCACCTACAATGTACAAAACCAAACTGATTTGGGGAAATATTATTCCTCATAATTGTCCCCAATCTATTCATCAAAATATTTCTTATAAATGTATAATGTGAATTCCAAATCCCCACTAGACAGAAGTTATTTATGTCAACAACATTCTATTTCATTGGAATTAATGAAATAAAGTCTCAGATAATCCCATAAGGCATGTGATCAGGAGAGAAGAAATATCTGATCACCTTGACCACATCATCCCGAATTATCCGTTAAGGCATGTGATCATGGGAAAAGAAATATCCGATCACCTTGAACACATCATCCTGAATATATCACAATAGAGCATTAAATATTTATTGGTCAAACCATCAGGTCTAGACACACTATCCATGTTCCACGAGAAAGGGGCATCCATGACTTCCTCCATGGAGGGGTCCATTTTGAGGGAGAGGTTTTGAGAGGCCTCAATAACAGGGGATATGTTATCAATCATTGTATGGGTATTATCCGTACCATTATTAGAATAAATCCTAGTAAAATATTTCAACACCACATTAGAAATATCACTTTCATAGGTATGAACACATTTATCAATTTTGATTTAATTCGAATGTTCCCTTATACTCCTTTCCATGTGAAGCATGTGAAAGAGTTTAGAGTTCTGATCCACATCCTTATTCCACTTCACCTACATGAGATTTCAATCCAGCATTTCCTTAATAACTATAAGATCATAAAACCTTGAAATGATATATATTTCCTCATTTCTGGGGCTATATTGATACTGATTTATGATTTTACATATTTTTAAATTACCTTCACTAGGCCTAATTTAAAGGTCAAGTGTAGAAAAAGAACACTGGCTCCACACATTCAGAAGTCCTATTACATTATGAAATGGTTTCCAGAATGATCCATCCCCCTAGTCTCAAAAATCACATCCCTACACCCCGGGGTGACAAACAACCCATTATTTAACATGAAAGGAATAGAGGTAGACTGAACAGTATGACTGGAAAAATAAATCAAGATTGGATTGTAATCTAAATTCTATTTGGGAAGAATGTGTCTAGAAATGTCTACAATAGAATCCCCATCATTTAGCTGAATCAAACACCTGTCCAGCTTTTTTAATTACCCTCCATTCTGATTATACCTACTCTATTTGAAGTCAACACCTGTAATTGAAATTTCCCCAAGATGGCATTAGTCAATGAAGGAAGAGAAATCCATTGAAGCTTCTCTATTGAAATTTAATCCAGTATTTTACTCAGGGTTCAGTACTATATTAAAGTATCCCATTATCAACCATTTATTAAGGGTATGCCAGAGAATTACTCAAGGTCATCCCAATGATCCCTTCACCTGATGTAGGATGAAGATGTTTCAACAAAAGAGATATCAATGGTGGAACCCAACTTGTCACCGGAGACTGTGATCCATTGGGGATTCTTGATAACTAATAGAACCTGAATTCTCTCATGTTTGAAAAACCTGAGTTGGTCCATGATGATATAATTCTAATTTTTATAGACAAAACTATTACCAAGACATTACCATTTGAAAGATCTACAATTATCAAAGTGGTTTTTGGGTTATGCAATTCTAATAAGAACTGGTTTTTTGGGTATAATATAGTGTATAAGGGATTTGACCATTGGGGAGTTCCCAAACCATTGATAATTTAAAATAATATTCAATGATGAAGAGATTGTCTCCTTGGTAGGGGCCCTTCTTTATTTGATTCATCCCTCTAGCCTTTTCCATTCATTTTTTACCTTTCTTCTGATATTTTCTAGGAGGGGCTTCTCCCAAAGTTTCCTTAATTCCATCCCGCATAGCTGGTTCTTCAGAGGGGGTGCATACCATAGTCCGTGGGGTGTTCAGGAGGATGTGGATCCTTAACATCCTTAGACAAAAATGTTTCACTCAAGGGTGTGAACTTATTTATAGATTGTATGTGAGTAGGGCCACAACTCATCATGGGTCTCATTCAGGAATATTTATAAGGATTTGTCTACATGAAATTCCCCTCCGGAACAGATGCAGTTGAGGCATCATGGTGAGGTGATACCAATGACCCAACTTGACTACTGTAATTAGCTTCCAAATTAATATTTACATTGAGTAAGATGATGGGTTCAGATTCTGTAAAACAGGGTGAATTGTTCGGCATATCAACAGGGACAGAGTCCCCGCACAGGAGGGGATCCACTAGCATCTCTGTTGATTCAGCCTCCAAGGATGTCCTTTTTATTCCATTGGATGAATGTACGTCACTTATGGGAGATTCTAGAAGGGAGGGTTCCTTCAAACTACACTCAATAGTTCTGGATTGATGCTTATATGTGGTGTTCGATTCGTGCCCCGCGTTTTGTCCGGGATGCTGCAGGCTTGGTCATGCGGCATCTGGGTGTCTTCGCGTGAACCGGGAGAGGGCATCGGTGGAGCGGGTGGTTCCAGTGGTGGAACAACAGCCACGTGGTGTTGAGGTTTTGGGGGAGCATGAGGGGGCTCAGGAGGAGGTTCCAGGGGAGATTTCTTTGGTCATAATCTAGAATTCGAATGCGGAAGAGGCCAGTTCCTGGGAGGAGCAGAAGCAGCTGCCTCACCTAATTTCTTTGAGGAATGTAAAGTCTAGGCAGCACAAGGAGGCAGACCCAAGGGTGTCATATAATTTTGGCCTGCTGACGAAAGATCTGGGTGTTTATGGTGTGGCATAGAGAGTACCTTAGCAGTGGCTACGGTGAACCCTTCAGATTCATCTCCCTCGACCAGGGAATGTGAGGGAATATTGTTAGGGAGTGAGGTCCGTGGTCTCGGTGGATCCCAATGGAGAGGGTGTGTGGACACTAAAGACAACTGTATATCATGGGTCGTGGATATGAGAAATCCCCAGGATCAGTATTGGTTCAGGGTAAATCATTCATGTTGGTTGCGACATCCTTCAGTGGACAATAGGAGTTGGCTGAAGTGAGTTTCTTGAAGCCCTTAGATCCAAACTCCCTCAGTGCTTCACATCTGAAGGCTGGGTCTGGGGGGAAGGAAAAGGCTTTAATAAAAAGGAAGATAAGGAGCACATACTATGTAAGTCGAGTCACTGCAATGAAGGCACACAGATACAGATGGGAATCATTTTGATGGCTTGGATGTTTATGAGACTCCATTGTCTCAGGAGGATGAATCTTCAGGTGATGACGACTATAGTCTTTCTTCAGTGGTTAGTAAGGACCGGTGTAAAGGGAAAGGTCCTCACATCCCTTGATGGAATAAAGGGAAAAAGTCATTAGAGATTTAGGAAAATGAATTGTGCTTCATGGGAAGACGTCTAAGGGGAATAAGGATTATTCTCATCTGCAAAACCAATGGAGACGAGGTCATCCAAGAAGGGAAGGAATAGAGAAAGCACACCATACAGTAAGGGGAAAGTGAAGGTCTAAGTAGCCTTACGAGAGACAAAGAAGATGAGGATGAGGAGTTTTTGAAACTTATCCTGCACGCCAAGGAGGAAATGCTGGAGCAAGCTATATGTCCCAATGCTTCAGAATAGGAGCTCAACATAATTTATAAACGAAGGCTGCAAGTTGATTCCATAGAGGAGAAATAAGTTTGGTTCGATAAACAAGATAGAATACCAGTATGAGGATTCAATCAACATAGAATAAACTCAGAGGAATTTGTTCAGACAATTAAAAGGATGATTACCCACCTTGAAGACCTTATCAGAGAGAATCTTGACCCCCAGGTTGGTATGCTGCACTGGGAACTTTACAGAGTAGCTGAGTCAAGTAATATTTAGCCTTATGTTTAACCATTTTGTATGTCCATTTAGCAAGTAGTGGTGAACTGCTAGTGTACTCTGGTTTTTCCATTTATCCTAAAATGGCATAATAAAAAAATTTAATTTGGTGGTCACTGCCTATCTATGGTTTCCAAACTAGAGGGTTATCCAATTCCAGTTCCATCCTTCAATGTATGGTCATCATGTACTTCAGATACCAGTCACTCAAGGTTCTTAGTAGAGTCATCTGTATCAATTAACAGGGTATCATGAGGAATCTTATCCTCCCCCTTTTTTCCTTCTACATGAGGCATCATCATTCCCTCAAACTTTTATGAAGCTACACTCCCTTTTCCATATTAAATTAAGCAATAATATGGCCAAAGAACATGGAACCCATGAAAAAAATTGGCTTCCATTCATATAAGATGTCCAGTTTCATACTGTCATCCCTTGTTGGGAGGATCACCTATTGAACCTAAGTGATTTTCATGACCACTTCCATTAAAATTTTTAGCATAATTCCCCATCCTTGGGTTGTCTTTCAGTCAAACCATGCGAATTATATTTCCATATAACTGATGCAATATCACAAGAAGATACATTGGACCCAATAGATCCAGTTTAACCTACAGAATCTAATCCATATCTGGGAATGTCAATTCTGAAAATTCATGGAATCAGAATTTTGATCCCATTACTATATGTTCAAAAAGGAAGGTTTCAGCAAAATGGTACCTTTTCTCCACACTCTTCTCTTGATTTCATCTGAAGGGAAGAATACATAGGAGTATCCCCTTCCCATCTCAATAATTATATATTCATCAAAATGTGAAACTTCCTCAATTCTATTGCTCATTTTATTGAATTGACATAGCTTCTCACCATTGGGAATCAATAAATGTGCAATGATCGTGTATTAGTCGAGACCAACGCACTCCTCAACTACATCCTTATTCACCGAAACATGATATGATTTTCCCATTTTTATCACTATTATAGGAGGAGGAGAATCAAAATCAGAGAAAGATGGCCCGGAGGTAGGCTTCACTACTTCCGAAAAGTTCATCTTTAGGCCAACAACCTCAGAAGGAGAGGGCCCTGTAACACATGCATTCTTTGGATATGGGAACATTTCATTATGATTTTTGTACTCAGAGAGAGATCTCATATGATCATCCCCACGTGGGATTGGTCCTGAGGTTATCTTCTCACAATCACCAGCTCCCTAATTTTCACATTTATGAAAATAAAGAGAGTTATTATCGAATAGTAAAGCATTGCGAGCGCACCAGATGAAGCAAAAAACAGCTACAGTTGCATCCATCTGATGGTTCTGTATTTGTTAACATTTTCCATAGGTCTTGATGTGTAATAGAAGGTCACCAAGCATAGTATACATGTACATGTTAATATTGAAGAGATCACCAATATATCACCATAATTTTTTTTGTAAAATAAAATCCAAAAACCAAGTTTTGTACATTTATATTACTCCTCAGGTAGATATGAAAAGACAATACTATGAATTGACCATCTTTCCTCAAATGATCTTGCGTAGGTTGGTGATTTCTCCATATTCTCTATAGCAGTAGGAACATAGAGGGTGGAATAAATGTATCCATGAAATTCATTAACCAATAATGTTTTTGGATAGAGACACCACACTGTAAAAGATAATAGTCCTTGGATGTGAAAATTCCATTTCGACATGGAATCTAGATCAATATATCAGTATCCATAAATGAGTATCATTGGATTTTCAGGCTGTCTTGTGGAGTGATAATATCATGAGGTTTTAATTGTAATATAATAAATTTTCAAATGATATACCAATAAGATTTGGAAGAACATTAATGGAAGTAAGGGTAATGTAAATCCAAGGGACTCCCCAGCAGTTGAGATAGGACTGTCAACTAACAATCCATTTATAATTTTTCATCAGATCAGAAAAAAAAGTCATTATGGAATTCTATACTGAGGAATTCAGATACTGAGAGTATCCATTTTTAAGCCTCTTCATGAATCTTCAATACAAATATCCCATAGATGGATCATCATATTTTAGGAGATTCCCCATGAATTTATAGATGAGACCATCATTAAATATATTGATATCCTTGATGCCTTCACCTCCCATCTCAATGGGTTTAATACACTCCATGCCATAGAGATAAGTTTCCCTTCATGAATTGATCATGTCCAAAAAAAATTCCCCATCATGCATTGGATATCATGGAGAATACTTCTTGGACATCTATAAAGAGAGAACAAGTACACACACTTTTTTGTGTTAACTGGATTAATGAGGAACACTATCCCTACAAGATACACTGCGTTTCCTTTCCATAATGCCAAATGAATAGTAATGATGAAAAAAATGAAATCCAAAAACTATCTTCGGACCTTTCCCCAAAAAAATGGAACCCCAAGATATTAAAATGAAATGTGTCCCATATTCACCCCAAGCGTCCTGACAACCCTATTCTACCTACTAACAAAAATCCCATCACCAAACACCATAAAATAATTTCTCCAACTTATGGTCTTTCTATCCTCTGCCCATAGTGAAAGAAAAAAGAATGAATTGATAAAATTGTTTTCCTTGATGATTTCCCAAAAAGGAATATGTCCTCAGCATATAATAAATCATATAGGATGAATCTATCCCTACTAGCTTTAATTTTCTAGTAGATTCCAAACTAAGGGATAACATTAAAGCATCGACTCATGTAATCATAATCATTGGAAAAAAGGATCCCGGAGAGGGGGTCACCTTGTCTCACACACCTAGAACATTGAATAAAACCTCTGGGGGATCCATTTATTAAGATAAATATCCTTGGAGAATTGATAATACCACTGATTAAATTAATAATTGAAATAGAAAATACAATCCTTGTTAGAATAATAAAAACAATGCTCCACTTCAGAGTATCAAAGTATTTTGAAATGTCAATTTTAAGAGAAAATTTCTCATGCATGGACATCCTTTTCATCAGATTAACGCCTTCCAATGTTGTGAAGAGACAATTCTGAATGCACCTACCAGGTACAAAACCAAACTGATTTGGGGAAATATTCTTCCTCCTAATTTTCCCCAATCTATTCATCGAAATTTTTCTTATAAATGTATAATGAGAATTCAAAATCCCCACCAGCCAGAAGTTCTTTATGTCAACAACATTTTATTTCATTGGAATTAATGAAATAAAGTTTGAGATAATCCCATGAGACATGTGATCATGAGAAAAGAAATATCCTATCTCCTTGACCACATAATCCTGAATTATCCAATAAGGCATGTGATCATGAGAAAAGAAATATATGATCGCCTTGACCACATCATCCTGAATTATATCACAATAGAACATTAAATATTTATTGTTCAAACCATCAGGTCCAGCCACACTATCCATGTTCCAAGAGAAATGAGCTTCCATAATTTCATCTATGGAGGGGTCCATTTTGAGGGAGAGGTTTTGAGAGGCCTCAATAAAAGGGGATATGTTATCAATCATTGTATGGGTATTATCCGTACCACCATTAGAATAAATCCTAGTAAAATATTTCAACAACACATTAGAAATAACACTTTCATAGGTATGAACAGATTCATCAATTTTTAAGGAATTCAAACGTTCCCTTATACTCCTTTCCATGTGTATCCTGTGAAAGAGTTTAGAGTTCCGATCCACATCCATATGCCACTTCACCTCCAGGAGATTTCAATCCATCATTTCTTTAAAAACTAGAAGATCATAAAACCTTTAAAGGATATATATTTCCTCACTTCTTGGGATACTGTGATACTGATTTATGATTTTACATATTCTTAAATTACCTTCACTAGGCCTAATTTCAAGGTCAAGCGTTGAAAAAGAACACTCGATCCACATTTTTAGAAGTCCTATAACATTATGAAAGAGTTTCCATAATGAGACATCCCCCAATCCTCAAAAATCACATCCCTATACCTCGGGGTGAAAAAAACCCATTATTGAAAATGAAAGGAATAGAAGCAGACCGAACAGTATGACAGGAAAAATATACCATGATGGGATTGCAATCTAAATTATATTTGGTAAGAATGTGTCTAGAAATGCCTCCAATAAAATCCCCATCATTTAGCTAAATCAAACACCTTTCCATCTTTCTTAATTTCCACACAATTCAGATTATACCTACTATAGTTGAAGTCATCACTTGTAATTGAAATATCACCAAGATGGCATTAGTCAATGAAGGAAGATAAATCCATTGAATCTTCTCTATTGAAATTTAATCCAGTATATTACTCAGGTTTCAGTACTATATTAATGTATCCCATTATCAACCATTTATAAAGGGTACTCCAGATAATTCCTCAATTCCATCCCAATGATCCCTTCGCCTGATGTAGGATGAAGATGTTTAAATAAAAGAGATATCAATGGTGGAACCCAGCTGGTCACATGATACTGTGATCCATTGGGGATTCTTTATAACTAATAGAACCTGAATTCTCTCATGTTTGAAAAACTAGAGATGGTCCATGATGATATAATGCTGATTTTGAAAGACAAATATATTACCAGGAGTTTATCATTTGAAAGATCTACAATTATCAAAGTGCTTTTTGGGTTCTGTAATACCAATAAGATGTGGTTTTTTTGATATAATATAGTGTATAAGGGATTTGACCGTTGGGGAGTTCCCAAACCATTGATAATTCCAAAAATAATATTGAATGATGAAGATATTTTCACCTTGGTAGGGGTCCTTCCTTATTTTACTCATCACTCTAGACTTTTCCGTTCATTTTTTACCTTTCTTATGATATGGGCAAGGAGTGGCTACTCCCAAAGTGTCCTTAATTCCATCCTTCATAGATCGTTCATCAGTGGGGGTGCATTCCAAAGACTGTGGGGTGTTCTGGAGGATGGGGATCTTTAACATCCTTAGAAAAAAATGTTCCACTCAATGGTGTGAACTTATTTATAGATTGTATGTGAGTAGGGCCACAACTCATCTTGGGTCTCTTTCAGGATTCTTTATAAGGATGTGTCTGCATGAAATTCCCCTCTAGATCATATGCATTTAAGTCATCATGGTGAGGTGATACCAATGACCCATCCTGAGTAATGTTGTCAGCTTCAAAAGTAATATTTACATTGAGTTAGACGCTGGGTTCAGATTCTGTAAAATCGGGTGAATTGTTCAGCATATCAACAGGGACATAGTCCCTGAAAAGGAGGGGATCCACTATCTTCTCCTTTGATTCAGCCTCCAAGGAGGACCTTTTTATTCCATTGGATGATTTTACATCACTTATGGGAGCCTCCAGATGGGAGGGTTCCTTCAAACTGATCTCAATAGTGCCTGATTACTGCTTATATGTGGTGTTCGATTCGTGGACCGCATTCTGTCCGGGATGCTGCAGGCATAGTCATGTGGCCTCTGGTGGTGTCGCACGATCCGGGACAGGGCATTGGTGGAGCGGGTTGTTCCAGTGCTGGAACAACTGTCGCATGGTATTGAGGTTTTGGGGGAGCATGAGGGGGCTCGAGGGGAGGTTCCAGGGGAGATGGCCTTCGTCGTACTCCAAAATTCAAATGCAGCAGAGGCCAGTTCCTGGGAGGAGCAGAAGAAGTGGCCTCACCTGATTTCTTCGAGGACTGTGATGTCTAGGAAGCACAAGGAGGCAGACACGAGGGTGGATGATATTTTTGGCTGGCTGATGCAAGATCTAGGTGTGTATGGTGTTGCCGTGGAGAGTACCTTAGTAGTGGCTATGGTGAATGCTTCAGATTCATCTCTCTCGACTGAGGAAGGTGAGGGCAGATTGTTAAGTAGTGAGGTTCAAGCTCTCGGTGGATCCCAATAGAGAGGTTGGGGGACACTAACAAGAAACCTTTGTTCATGGGTCGTGGATATGAGAAATCCACAGGATCAGTATTTTTTCAGGGGAAATATTTCATGTCGGCTGCGACATCTTTCAGAGGACAACATGAGTTGGCTGAAGTGAATGTCTTGAATCACTTAGATCTAAAATCCCTCAGTGATTCCCATCTGAAGGCTGGGTCTAGGGGGGAAGGAAAAGGCATGGAGAAAAAGGCAGATAAGGAGCATATACTATGTTAGCTGAGTCACTGCAATGAAAGAACACAGTTACAGCTGGGGAATCGTTTTGATGGATTGGAAGTTCATGAGCCTCCATTGTCTCAGGAGGATGAATATTCAGGTGATGATGACTATATTTTTTCTTTAGTGGGTAATAAGGATCGGTGTAAAGGGAAAGGTCCTCATAGCCCTCGACGGAAGAAAGGGAAAAAAGGCATTAGAGATTCAGGAAAATTCATTGTGGTTCAGGTGAAAAATTCTAAGGGCCGCAAGGATTATTCTCATCTGCCAAAACCAATGGAGACCAGGTCGGACAAGAAGGGAAGGGTTAAAGAAAGCACAACCATACAAGAAGGGGAAAATTAAGGCCCATGTAGCCTTTTGAGAGACAAATAATATGAGGATGAGGAGTGTTTGAAACTTATCCAACACTCCATGGAGGAAATGCTAGAGAAAGCTATACGTCCAAATGTTTTAGAAGTGGAGCACAACAGAATTTATGAATGAAGGATGAAGTTGATGCCACAGAGGAGCAAGAAGTGTGGTTGGATAAACAAGATAGAATACCAGCCCGATGATTCAATAAACATAGAATAAACTCTGAGGAATTTGTTCAGACAATGGAAAAGATGATTACCCACCTTGAAGAGCTTATTAGAGAGGATCATGAACCCCATGTTGGTATGATACACTGGGAACATTATAGAGTAATTGAGTCAAGTAATATTTAGCCTTGTGTTTAACCATTTTGAAAGTTCTTTTAGCACGCAGTGGTGAACTACTAGTGTACTCTGGTTTTTCAATTTTTCCTAAAATGGCATAATAAAAAATTTTAATTTGGAGGTCACTGCCTATCTATGATTTCCAAACTAGGGGGTTGTCCAATGCCAGGTCCATCCTTCAATGTATGGTAATCATGTACAGGTAGTACCAGTCACTCATGCTTCTTAGAAGTGTCGGTCGTATCAATTAACAGGGTATCATGATGAATCTTATTCTTCCCCTTTTTACATCTACATGAGGCATAATCATTTCCTCAAACTTTTATGAAGCTACACTACCTTTTCCATATTAAATTAAGCAATAAGATGGCCAAAGAACAAGAAAACCATGAAAAACATTGGCTTCCACTCATATAAGATGTCCAGTTTCATACTGTCATACCTTGTTGTGAGGATCACCTGTTGAACATGAGTTATTAACATGACCACTTCCATTAAACTTTTTGAAATAATGCCCAAACCATGGGTTGTCTTTCAGTCAAACCATGAAAATTATATTTCCATAAAACTGATGCAATATCCAATATGATACATTGAATCCAGTAGATCCAGTTTAACCTACAGAATCTAATCCATATCTGGGAATGTCAATTCTGAACATTCATGGGATCAAAATTCCGATCCCATTACTATATGTTCAAAAAGGCTGATTTCAGCAAAATGGTACCATTTCTCTACACTCTTCTCTTGCTTTAATCTGAAGGGAAGACTACATATGAGTATACCCTTACCACCACAATCATTATCCATTCCTCAAAATATGAAACTTCTGCAATTCTATTGTTCATTTTATTGAATTTACACAGCTTCTCACCATTGGGAATCAAAACATGTGCAATGATCGAGTATCAGTCAAGACCAACGTGCTCCTCAGCTGCATCCTTATTCACTGACACATGACAAGATTTTCCCATTTTTATCAATTTCATAGGAGGAGGAAAATCAAAATCAGAGAAATATGGCCTGGAGGTAGCCTTCACTACTTCTGAAAAGTTCATCTTCAGGCCAACTACCTCTGAAGGAGAGGGCCCTGTAACACATGCATTATTCGGATATGAGAACATTTCCTTATGATTGTTGTACTCAGTGAGAGATCGCAGATGTTCATCCCCACTTGGGATTGGTCCAGAGGTTGTCTTCGCACAATCACCAGCTCCATAATTTTCACATTTATGAAAATAAAAAGAGTTATTATCAAATAGTAAGGCATTGCGAGCGGTCCAGATGAAGAAAAAAATAGCTGTAGTAGAATCCAGCTGATGGTTCTATATTTGTTAACATTTTCCATAGGTCTTGATGTGTAATATAAGGTCATCAATCATAGTATACATGTAGATGTTAATATTTAATAGATCACCATTATATCACCATAATTGTTTTTGTAAAAGAAAATCCAAAAAACATGTGTTGTACATTTTCATTACACCTCAGGTAGATATGACAAGGAGATACTAAAAATTGACCATCGTTCCTCAATTGATCATGCATAGGTTGGTGATTTCTATAGATTCTCTATAGCCGCAAGAACAATGAAGGTTGAATAAATGTATCCTTGAAATTCATTATCCAATTCGGTTTTTGGATAGAGACATCACATTGTAAAAGATAATTGTCCTTTGACGTAAAAATTCCATTTCGACATGGAATCTAGATCAACATATTAGTATCCATAAACGAGTATCATTGGATTTTCAAGATGTATTGTGGAGTGATCATATCATGAGGTTCTCATTGAAATTTACAAAATTATCAAATGATATACCAATATGATTTTGAGGAACATTAATGGTAGTAAGGGTAATGTAATGCCAAGGGACTGCCCAGTAGTTGAGATAGGACTGTCGACTAACAATCCATTTAGAATTTTTCATCATATCAGAAAAAGAATTCATTATGGAATTCTATACCGAGGAATTCAGATAATGGGAGTATCCATTCTGAAGCCTCTTCATAAATCTTCAATCCAAATATCCAATAGATGGATCATATTATTTTAGGAGATTCCCCAAGAATTTATACATGAGACCATCATTAAAAATATTGAGATCCTTGATTCCTTCGCCTCCCATCTCAATGGGTTTAATACACATCATGACATAGAGATAAGTTTCCGTTCATGAACTGATCCAGTCCAAAACAAATTCCCCATCATGCATTGGATATCATGTAAAAGGCTTCTTGGACATCTATAAAGAGGGAACAAGTACACATACTTTTATGTGTTAACTGGATTAATGAGGCACACTCTCCCTACAAGATACATGGAGTTTCCTTTTCATCATGCCAATTTAATAGTAATGATAGAAATAATTTCTTTCAAATACTATCTTCGGACCTTTCCCCCCAAAAAGGAACCCCAAGATATACAAATGAAATGTGTCCGTTATTCACCCCAAGCGTCCTGACAACCCTATTCTGCCTACTAACAGAAATCCCATCACCAAACACCATAAAGGAAATTCTCCAACTTATGGTATGGCCATCCACTACCCGTAATGCATGAAAAAAGAATTAATTGCTGAAATGGTTTTCCTTTAGGATTTCCCAAAAATGAATATGCCATCATCATATAATAAATCGTATTGGATGAATATATCTCTACCAGCTTTAATTTTCTAGTAGATTCCAAACTGAGGGAAAACATTAAAGCATCGACTCATGTAATCATAATCAATGGAAAAAAGTATCCCGGAGAAGGGGGTCACCTTGTCTCACACCCCTAAAACATTTAATGAAACCTCTGGGGGATCCATTTATTAAGATATATATCCTTCAAGAAGTGATAATACCACTGATTAAATTAATAATTGTAATAGAAAATCCAATCCTTTTTAGAATAGTAAAAACAATGCTCCACTTCAGAGTAACAAATTATTTGGAAATCTCAATTTTGAGAGAAAAGTTCTCATGCATGGACCTCATTTTCATCAGATTAACGCCTTATAATGTTGTGAAGAGACAATTCTAAATGCACCTACCAGGTACAAAACCAAACTGATTTTGAGAAATATTCTTCATCATAATTTTCCCCAATCTATTCATCAAAAATTTTCTTATAAATGTATATGTGAATTCCAAATCCCACCAGCCAGAAGTTCTATATGTCAAAAACATTCTATTTCATTGGAATTATTGAAATAATTATTGATATAATCTCATAAGGTATGTGATCATGAGAAAATAAATATCCTATCGCCTTGACCACATCATCCTGGATTATCCGATGAGGCATGGGATAATGAGAAAAGAAATATCTGATCTCCTTGACCACATCATCCTGAATTATATCACAATAAAATATTAAATATTTATTGGTCAAACCATCAGGTCCATACACACTATCAATGTTGCAAGAGAAATGGGCTTCCATGATTTCATCCATGTAGGGGTCCATTTTGAGGTAGAGGTTTTGAGGGGCCTCAATAAAAGGGGATATGTTATCAATCATTGTATGGGTATTATCAGAACCATCATTAGAATAAATCCTAGTAAAATATTTAAACACCACATTAGAAATATCACTTTCATAGTTATGAACACATTCATCAAATTTTATGGAATTCGAACGTTCCCTTATACTCATTTCCATGTGTATCATGTGAAAGAGTTTAGAGTTCTGATATACATCCTTATTCCACTTCACCTGCAGGCGATTTCGATCCAGCATTTCCTTAATAACTAGAAGATCATAAAACCTTGAAAGGATATATATTTCCTCCCTTCTAGGGCTACTTTGATACTGATTTATGATTTTACATATTTTTAAGTTACCTTCACTAGGCCTAATTTCAAGGTCATGCGAAGAAAAAGAACACTTGCTCCACACTTTCAGAAGTCTTATAACCTTATGAAATGGATTCCATAATGAGCCATCCCCCATGCCACAAAAATAATATCCCTACCCCCCTTGGGTGACAAACAACCCATTATTGAACATGAAATGAATAGAAGTAGACAGAACAGTATAACTGAAAAAATCAATCAAGATAGGATTGTAATCTAAATTCTATTTGGGAAGAATGTGTCTAGAAATGCCTGCAATATAATCCCCATCATTTTGCTAAATCAAACACCTGAATATCTTTCTTAACTTCCTTCTATTCAGATTATAACTACTCTAGTTGAAGTCATCACCTGTAATTGAAATTTCACAATGATGGCATTAGTCAATGAAGGAAGACAAATCCATTGAAGCTTCACTATTGAAATTTAATCCAGTATTTTACATAGGTTTTAGTACTATATTAATATATCCCATTATCAAACATTTATCAAGGTTACTCCAGATAATTCATCAAGGACATCCCAATGATCCCTTCACCTGATGTAGGATGCAGATGTTTAAAGAAAAGAGATATCAATGGTGGAACCCAGCTGGTCACCAGAGACTGTGATCCATTGGGGATTCTTGATAACTAATAGCTCCTGAATGATCTCATGTTTGAAAAACCCAAGATGGTCCATGATGATATAATGGTGATTTTGAGAGACAAAACTATTTCCAAGAGATTCTAATTTGAAAGATCTACAGTTATCAAAGTGCTTTTTGGGTTCTGCAATACCAATAAGAAGTGGTTTTTTTGGTTATAATATAGTGTATAAGGGATTTGACCATAGGGGAGTTCCCAAACAATTGAAAATTCCAAAAATAATATTTAATTATGATGAGATTTGTCCCTTTGTAGGGTCCCTTCTTTATTTGACTATCCCTCTAGCCTTTTCTTTTCATTTTTTACCTTTCTTCTGATATGCGCTAGGAGTGGCTACTCCCAAAGTGTCCTTAGTTCCATCCTGCATAGCTGGTTAATCAGAGGGGGCGCATTCCATAGTCCGTGGGATGTTCAGGGGGATGGGGATTCTTAACATCCTTAGACAAAAATTTTCCACTCAATGGTGTGAACTTATTTATATATTGTAAGTGAGTAGGGCCACAACTCATCTTGGGTCTCCTTCAGGAATTTTTATAATGATGTGTCTGCATGAAATTACCCTCCGGATCAGATTCAGTTAAGGCATCATGGTGAGGTGACACCAAATGAACCATCTTGAGTAATGTTATCAGCTTCCAAAGTAATATTTAAATTTAGTTAGACGCTGGGTTCAAATTCTGTAAAACCGGGTGAATTGTTCAGCATATCAATAGCGATAGAGTCCCCACACAGGACGGGATCCACTAGATTCTCCATTGATTCAGCCTCCAAGGAGGTCCTTTTTATTCCATTGGATGAATGTATGTCACTTATGGGAGCCTCCAAAAGGGGGGGTTCCTTCAAACTGCTCTCAACAGTGCTAGATTCCTTCTTATAAGTGGTGTTCGACTCGTGGCCCACGTTCTGTCCGGGATGTTGCAGGCTTGGTCATGTGGCCTCTGGGTGTCGTTGTGTGAACCAGTACAGGGCATCAGTGGAGCCGGTGGTTCCAGTGTTGTAGCAACAGTCGCGTGGTGTTGATGTTTTTGGGAAGCTTGAGGGGTCTCGTGGGGAGGTTATAGGGGAGATGGCCTTGGTTATACTCCAGAATTCGAATGTGGAAGAGGCCAGTTCCTGGGAGGAGCAGAAGTTGTGGCCTCACCTAATGTCATCGGGGGCTGTGATGTCTAGGAAGAAGAAGGAGGCACACCCAAGGGTGGCTGATATTTTTGGCCATCTGAAGCAAGATCTGGGTGTTTATGGTGTTGGCGTGGAGAGTACCTTAGGAGTGTCTAGAGTGAACCCTTCAGTTTCATCTCTATCGACCGGGGAAGGTCAGGGAAGATTATTAGGGAGTGAGGTTCAAGGTCTCGGTGGATCCCAACGGAGAGGTTGGGTGGACACTAACAAGCAACCGTAGTTCATGGGTCGTGGATATGAGCAATCCACAGGATCAGTATTGGTTCAGGGGAAATCATTCCTGTCGGCTGTGACATCATTTAGTGGACAATAGGAGATGGATGAAGTGAATGTCATGAATCCCTTAGATCCAAACTCCCCCAGTGATTCCCATCTGAATGATGGGTCTAGGGGGGGGGGGGAAGGAAAAGGCATGGAGAAAAAGAAAGATATGAATCATATACTATGTAAGTCGAGGCACTGCAATGAAGGCACACAGATACAACTGGGGAATCATTTTGATGGCTTGGAAGTTCATGAGCCACCATTGTATCAAGAGGATGAATCGTCAGGTGATGACGACTATAGTCATTCTTTAGTGGGTGGTATGGACCGGTGTAAATGGAAAGGTCCTCATAGGCCTCGACAGAAGAAAGGGAAAAAAGGCATTAGAGATTCAGGAAAATGCATTGTGGTTCAGGGGAAGAAGTGTAAGGGGCGTAAGGATTATTCTCATCTTCCAAAACAAATGTACATCAGGTCAGCCAAGAAGGGAAGGAATAAAGAAAGCACAACCATACAGGAAGGGGAAAGTGAAGGTCCATGTATCCATATGAGCGACAAAGAAAAGGAGGATGAGGAGTGTTTGAATGTTATCCTGCACTCCAAGAATGAAATGATGGAGCAAGCTATATGTCCCAATGTTACAGAAGAGGAGCTCAACAGAATTTATGAATGAAGGCTGAAAGTTGATGCCACAGAGGAGCAAGAAGTGTGGTTGGATAAACAAGATATAATACCAGCCCGAGGATTCAATCAACATAGAATAACCTCATAGGAATCTGTTCGGAAAATGGAAAGGATGATTACCCACCTTGAAGAGCTTATCAGAGAGGATCCTGACCCCCAGGTTGGTATGCTGCACTGGGATCATTACAAAGTAGCTGAGTCAAGTAATATTTTTCCTTGTGTTTAACCATTTTGCAGGTTCTTTTAGCATGTATTTGTGAACTGCTAGTGTACTCTAGTATTTCCATTTTTCCTAAATTGGCATGATAAAAAAATTTAATTTGGGGGTCACTGCATATCTATGATTTCCAAACTAGAGGGTTGTCTAATGACAGGTCCATCCATCAATGTATGGTCATCATATACAGGCAGTACCAGTCACTCAAGGTTCATTGAAGTGTCAGTCGTATCAATTAACAGGGTATCATGAGGATTCTTATCATTCCCCTTTTTTCCATCTACATGAGGCATCATCATTCTTTCAATCTTTTATGAAGCTACACTCCCTTTTCCATATTACATTAGGCAATAATATGTCCAAAAAACATGAAACCCTTGAAAATCATTGGCTTCCATTCATATAAGATGTCCAGTTTCATACTATCATCCCTTGTTGTGAGGATCACCTATTGAACATGAGTGATTAACATGACCACTTCCATTAAAATTTTTGGCATAATGCCCAAACCATGGGTTGTCTTTTAGTCAAACCATGAAAATTATATTTCCATAAAACTAATGCAATATCCCATAAGATACATTAGAGCCAATAGATCCAGTTTAACCTAAAGAATATAATCCATATCCGGGGATGTCAATTCTGAACATTCATGGGATAAATATTTTAATCCCATTTCTATATGTTTAAAAAGGAAGGGTTCAGAAAAATGATACCTTTGCTCCACACTCTACTCTTGCTTTCATCTGAAGGGATGACTACATAGGATTATCCCCTTCCCATCGTAATTGTTATCCATTCATCAAAATCTGAAACATCTGCAATTCTATTGTTCATGTTATTGAATTTACTCAGCTTCTCACCATTGGGAATCAAATCATGTGCAATGATCGAGTATCAGTCGAGACCAACATGCTCCTCAAATGCATCCTTATTCACTGACACATGACAAGATTTTCCCATTTTTATAATTTTTATAGGAGGAGGCGACTCAAAATCAGAGAAAGATGGCCCAGAGGTAGCCTTCACTACTTCTAAAAAGGTCATCTTCAGGTCGACATCCTCCTAAGGAGAGGGCCCTATAACACATGCATTATTTCGATATGAGAACATTTCCTTCTGATTGTCATACTCAGCGAGAGATCGCAGATGATCATCCCCACTGGGGATTGGTCCTGAGGTTGTCTTCGCACAATCACCATCTCCATGTTTAGGGTTTTCGCCCCCCATCTATTTTTTCACATGCCTTTAATGAAATGAAAATTATTTTATATTTAAATTAAATATTTTATAATTTATATAGTTTTTATTTAAAAATACACATCGTGAAATGATATTCTTTATCTAATTGAACATATATTCTCTATTATGATCTCCTCATACTGATATATTCTTTATCCAATTGAACATAAATTCTCTATTATGTCCTCCTCATACTGAACGATAATAGACCCCCCCCCTCCGGTCTAGTTTTTCACATGCTTTGAATGAAATGAAAGTTATTTTAGATTTAAATTAAATATTTTATAATTTATCTATTTTTTATTTAAATATATACATCGTGAAATGCTATTATTTATCCAATTGAACATAAATTCTTTTTTATGTCCTCCTCATACTGAACTATTTTAGTACAACATCTCTATAGAATGGTATATTTTAAAAGAAAAATTATATTTAGGAAATTCCACATAGTATAAAAATATTAATTTATAGGAATAATATCATTAGTTATCTAGAAATTTTCGATCAATAATATTTTTGGTCTTACATTTGTCCAAACAGATGCAATGTCATAGTTCCATGATTATTAATACACCTCATCAAACTCAGTCAAAATCCATCTAAATGTACTCCAAATGAGCTCAAATTTTTTATAATATTTTAAAATTAAATTTTAAGTAGATGGAATTTTTCATTATAATGTATCACATTTGAAACTCCATTTATGTACATATGGTCTATGGTGGATAGAATGTGATTTTTTAACTTCATATGGAAATAGTTTTACCCAATATCCTCTATCATTCATATGGAGAGATCTAATGAAACATTGTTATCCTTACCTGTATTTAGACCTTTCAATATGATAATTTTTTTATATTCATAAAAAAAATTCTCATATCACATTAATAAATATAAACAGATGATATATGCATTCTCAATTATTATTTGAATAATATGCTATAGAATTATCGACATCTTATGAACCAATATCTCATGATCATGTATGATCATTTTACCATTCAATATATTTACCCATACATGATCATATTGAGTTATCATGTCATTTTTTCCATCAATAATTTCATCAATAAGTTCATTAAATGTGTGATATGACTCTTTAAATTAGTAGACTATGTGGTCTAACATATTCTTATGAACTTCACATAATAATAAAAAATCTATCCATGGAGTTCTTCATCAAGCATAGTCATTGATTTCGGATCAATCTAATAGTATATAATATATCATTAAATGATCTCTTATTTTTATCCTCCATTAATGGAAATCATCTATGGTGAATGTTGGTAAACACCATAACACATGATGTCTTTTAAAGTGACTTGTAAAATATTTCCATAAAAGTTGTTATATTTTTCATGTAAAGATCATTTATGCCTATCTATTTAATCTAAAAATATTTCAATATAACATAAAATATTCTTGATAAACATCGATACATCACATAATCATGTATTCCATTTTCTGTGCTCATAATTAACTTATAATAAAACCAATTCCATATAAATTATATTCCCTAAAGTGTAATTGAATTACCATGATTATAATATCATGGGAATCCCATCACATTCTTTATCAAGAGATGAAACTCATGGTCTACTCCAAAGGAGGTGATTTAAAATCCATTTCCCCTAATTGGGGAATGATTTTGTGGAATTATTATTCCTTAATGGATGAGTAATTATGCCACATAGGGAGACCCATTTTTATAATCCTCATGGAGTTTGATAATTCATTAGTTCTTCTTCATTCATTCCATAAGTGGTGTGATCATAATATGGTATTTGTGTTATTTTCATGTAATATTTAATCTCATAGGCTATTCCATTCCCTTACAATGATCAGTCAGTGGATCATTTTCTCTACCTTTATCCACTATCTAGGATCATTAATTAGATATTGATAAAAAAATGTGAATTGATCAGGTCCTTAATAAGGAATAAGAAAAATCATAACATAATATGAATATAAAATTATGAATATTATTGAAACAATATATATTATCACATTACTATAAGTTTGGATTTACCCTCTAAAAATATGGTGATTATATATTACAGAAAGATCATCCCCTATATTACAATATAACAGTAATAAAAAATATCCATATATAAAAAATTATTCTCATATAAAATCTAAAAAATAAATACCAATAAGTATTCATCATCTTCATGAGTGGTGTTTATGTTTCCAACCCTCTGGGAAGATCTGTAGATAACAAGAAAAACATTGACATATTTTTATATAGGTGTAAAAATTTGAAAAAATATATAGAAATCAGTAAGAATCTAGATATTAGGATAGAAAATTAATTGGAGTAATCCCCAAATTTGATAATGTATCCTACTAGTTCATCACACTATATATATTACTCATTAATAATTTTAACAGAAATTGAGGAGAGTCAAATCATAAGAGTGTTTCTTAGCTTCATAAGTGAAATTTATATTCCCAACCCTCCAGAATTTTATCCAATTAGTAAGAATTTGATAATCATATTATTACCTTATGATCTAATAACTCAATGATTCATCCTAATTATGGGTTTTTGAAATCAACAAGCCCCTTGTATAATTAACCTTATATAATAACAACAGAATATTTTTGGAATAATAATAATCATCATAATCATACCATGGTATCCCACCATCCATGAGTTATCTTGGGTGGAATAACACAATTCTTCTAATGATAACAGATAATTCCTCTAGCCCTTTACGTACCATGTTGATCACATTTTTATGATTCATTGATAATTTTCCACACCAAAATTTTCTATTATAGGATTGAATAAAAACTAAAATTTATCAAATCATAGTAGAATATCAAAATTTGGCCACTAACTTATAAACCCCATATCAAGGTCATGATATGAATCTAATTCCGGACATAGATTATGTAATCATTTCTTTTTTGGATCACTCAATATATTCATATAATAACACTACCAGTCACAAATATCATTACCATTTTTTATTAGATGTTACCTATCTTGTGATTAAATATAATCTAAATCCAAAATCTTTTTTTTCTAGTACTAAACTCAATTTTAACCAAAATTTAACAGTGTATACTCAAGAAGGAATGTTGGTTATACCTTAAGTGTATTGCCCAGATCAGTTGAACTATTAACATCCTCACATATAACCCCATAATACAACTCTCTATAGGAATAATCATTAAAGTCCCTCTATTGGTTCCATGTTCACTTCTTAGTAAAAGACTCAAATTAAATATAATCAATGTGTAACAAAAATTTGATGTAACACATATGGTACAACAACTATATTCCAAAATCTTCTAGTTAATAAAGTTATCCTTCCAAACCTATCAATCCTAATTGTGATACATCTCACCATATTATTCAAGATAAAACAACACGGGACCCATGAAAACTAAAATAAATCAAGTAAAAATTGTAATGACTTCATACGTCATAGTAATAGAATAAATCTCTACAATGTTCGGTGAATTTTTTTTCCAATCTGGTGATATCAATATTTTTGTTAAAAACCCCAAAAATTATTGATTTATAGTGGTATAATATTCAATAGTGAGAAAGTTAAAATGTGTAAGGGGATACCCTAACCTCATGTAGTACAAATCACCTACTAGCACACTTATTTTAGGATACACAAGATGTTGGGATCATAAAGAGTATTAGGATGATGAAGAATTATAATATTTAAAGCATCCCATGTTTTTGTAGCTTCACATAAATGGTTTTTTTTTAAATTGAACTGGATCTGTTGTGTGATGTTGATGTTCTATCTAATTTTCAACATTTTTTTCATCATCACTTTACAAATATCTGAATAATATTACAAATATATTGAATTTAATTTGATAAATTCATATGATGGTTAGTTAGAATAATGGAAGTGATTTTACGATGTTTGATGAATAAGAGCGATGTATAGTGTTTTTTGGAGTATTTGGGAAAATCATGTTGAACTATAATGTTGTAACATTGTGATAAACATGTAAATGTTGTAAATATGAGGATAAAAATGTACACTACAAAATATTGGGTAATGATTTTATTTGAATAATAATTGTGATAATGATCTACAAATATTTAATTAAATAAGTATCATACCATAAACTAGAGGCCTTAATTTTTTATTCTTTCAAATTTTTAGAAGAAATGAAATTTCACTAATATGTATAATGTTGTAACACCAACTCCAATACCATGGTTAAAGCAACCCATATATACATGGTATATATTTATCTCAATTTTGTTTTCAGAAGGCTCAAGAACCTAAACAAGTATATAATGGTATTTTCTATGTAGAAGATGTCCTAAAATAAATTTTTTGGTTACTTTGATGCCAAAATATATTTTTTACCCATGGGAAGAGTTTTAGTCATTTTATAAACAATTTAAATTTCCTAGAGATAATGAATATTAAATAAATGGATAAATTTTTATTCCATATATGTAAATGTAAAAATATACTTAACAGAGATTCATATGGAATCATTTAAACAAAAGTTGTTTCTGAGACATGTGTTTTTCATAAGAGATGCATTATATTCATTTTCATGATTTATGTCTTGAACTATGAAATATTAGGGTATTAAATTATTTATCCAACTGCTAGAATTTCACATAGCCTTAAATTATAAATATTATTTTATAAGGTTTTCATATTGATTATTTATTTTAAATAGAGGTTCTATTGAGTGTAATCATCTCATTCCTCGATCTTTATCATGGAAGAGAAAATATAGAACATGGATTTTGGATGAATTTTTTTGTAATGATGACTATTCGATTATGGTGATAAATTTTCTTTAGTTTATTATCCTCCTCACAGTTCATATTATTCTTATATTCTCTCCAAGATTGATAACTTTTTAAGGGGAATTATTTTTTAATTTTCTACACATAAATAAAAAAATATTGAAATGAAATAATTGACAATTCTTAACAAAAATGGAATGGTTTTAAAATAAGTAATATAAATGAAGATTATTTTTATTATAAAAAATTGGCTTTCTTACGATTTTTATCTGTAATGACTTAATAATAAAATCTTTGTTAAAATATATTAGTTCCAAGTAATTAAAAAAAATCTGGATTATTGTTTTAAACTATTTTATTGAAATTTAATAACGTGTTATATTGGCAGATGATATCACATTACTAAATTATATTTAGATAAATATATCATGAATTCAATTATTTTCATTTTTATGTTTTAATTAATTAATTAATTACCATTTCACAATGAATGGGGACAAATGTATTTGATATACAAGGATAATAAGATTTATGAAACCTTGATATATTCATCATTTTTGATTATATCCATCAACAACATTGATGATATAAACATATTCCCATTTATATTTACCAACCACCCCTATTTAATACCGTCATATTTTTTCCAATAATTCCAATCATATTTATTATATTCAACCTTGTTTGAGTGGTGTATTGGATGATTTCAAAGAGTATATTCTATGTAAACTTGAGTAGTGGGTCTTGAATGGTGTTTATGAGGGATTTGTAGTGCAATTTGTTGAAACAAATGAAGTGTGGTGGAGAAAGGAATGAAAATATCTTTTATTGGAGACATGTTGGGGAGACTGAGATGCATTGACAATGACTCATGAATATATTTTTGGTGAAAATTTTGAATGAATGGACTATAATCATATATTGATTATAAAAAAAAAGATGAATCTATTCAATTTTACTAACTACGTCGGGAGTAATCTCCCATGAAACAGGACATGTGCATCATTACCTTGTGAATGAATGTTTTATATGATATATATATATATATCACATTTCCTTGGCTATGTGTCACATGCCATGTAATAATAGTCACATTGTTTAACATGTTATAGCTATACACATCGGCTAATAAATTATCCCCACATGTTGTGTGGGATATAGTGGATATCATGTATATCTTGAGGACTTGAGATAAGTCTTGGTGTTATATGTTGACTGAACCCCAAATCTTCATAGATATTGTGCCATCATACCACTGATTATTTATATCAATACTGTATGACTATTTGTATATGGGATACATTCTGGGAAAATCTATGATCCCGACTAACCGTATACACGTTTGAGAAACAATGTATATAAATTAATTTTAATTGAATTGGATTAGAGTAGATTCATATTAGATTCAAAAAAACATTGTAATCATGGGCCATATACTATGTAATGTATGGGTTTCTATGATTTCATAATTTCTCACTCGGGTTTCACAATTGGAAGCATGAGTAGTCTATTCTATTTTTTTTCATATAGAGTCAGATGGTTAATATTTTACGAATATTTCGTGTAATTTATTGGTAATATTGTATGGATAATTTTACCATATCATAATATTAAATATGTTGGTAAATGAGTCTTACGTTAGTGAAATTGGGTCAATAATTCCCTGGTAGAGAGTTGAGATATTTTTTGGGTCCCCTACATGTCTTACTGAAAATGTAGGCCTCCATTAGAAATAGGTAATAGGGTTCCCATCATTGGTATGAGGATCATTCATTCATAAATTTGATTTATACAACCTCAAAATCAATGATCTATGGATCACCCACACTACATGTTGGTGTGGTAACCCTCTAGGAACATTGGATATATGTTATCCACCTTTAGAGATTGGTATTTTACTACTTCAAATAGAGAGATGGTTTTCACTTTACTAATAGTGAGGTTAGTCCCTCAATGGATATTCACCTCAATGAGGTCTAAATATTCTATGTCATATATTATAGAGTTTTTTATTTGATATATGGTTTAGGTAGATCTGATTAGTTGAAATTTGTATCTTACGAGTATTGGAATTATGATCACGTCGGATTTGTGGGCTTTCAATATGAGGCTAGAGTTTTATCATTGAGTTTGTGAATTTTTATGATACTTAGGATGTCTAGTTCTATATATTGTTTAATAATTCAGATATTTTAGTTTTCTTCCTTGATTATTTACACTCATAAGTGATTGTCTTTATATTAGAGTGTATATAGTACACTTTGAATTCATTGTTATATCTAGTTGGTCTTAGGTTTTCCTGGATTCATTATTTAAAACGGAATTTATAATATGTATTATTCTAGTTTGATTTTTTATGCTCATCCCAACATTATCTTCAAACACACATATTTATATATATATATATCACAATTTTGAGGTAGCCTCAATGAATATGGTGCTACATCAGTTTGTTCGGAGATGGCATTAAATGGATCATGGGGGTTCCTGAAGATGGTGATTAACATTATGGCCCGTTATACAAGTTCTTATGGTGATGTGGAATCTTCCGTTTTCAGTGATTATGGTACATGGTGGTGTTTTATTATATCATTTTTTATCCTGGTGGTGTTTTCCAATGCATCATTCTATCATATAGTTGTTATATCATTAATGTGTTTTTCAAATAGAATAATTATACATTTATAATATTTATTGATGATGAATGTTTGTTAATTAATTTTTTTGGTTTCTATTTATTTTCATGATTATATAGTATATGTACTATAATTTCTGTTATAACCCCATTATAAAATTTTCAATCACCTAACCTTTTGTAGGATGGATTGTGGTGTCACTTAGGGACTACTATTTGGCCAAGTGTTGTATTGTGAGTTGGTTCATGCCTAAAAGGTTTGATAGATATTATAGTCTTAGGTATGGCTTTAAATTTAGTATTCATAGGAGTTTTGGTTCAACAATTTTGGGTAATAATTCTAAGGAAAACTTGATTTCAGTTAATAGACCAAGGAGACAAGTGTAGATGTGGAAGTCAAATTTTCCATTCACCATGTATCTGATAACCAATTACATGACCTTATACTCTAAGGAATCAATTCCTTCGTACTTATAAGATTGTACATTCACCATATTGTGGTAAATTTTAATCATTCTTGTTCTTAACTTTTCATATATCTTATATACACTATAGTAACCATGGGTCCATCTAATCTAATAGAGGATTTTACCTGCCGACATCTAGATGAGGATTAGTGATCATATTATGATGTTATTGTGATAGTTATCAATAATTTCACAAAAAATGATTGGATATTTTATTATTTTATATAGAAATTCAATTGGGTGATATTATTTCTTCATGTTTTGAGGGATTATTACCGACAAATGTTCATTCATAAATGTTTCTTAACAATCATATGGTAGTACCTAACATTGAGAATAACCATAGGTTGATGATTTTTTATTAGATCCAGTGATAGAGGCCTCTTTTGATTCTAGGAAATCATAAGAAATTGTAGATATATTATTGGTTACTATCATTTAATTTCTCATTCCATATTCATTGGACACCCTCAAGCAAAGTTGTCTTTCACACAAAAATATTCCTTTCCGATATAGTGGTCTATTGGATGATGTTTACCTAAACACAAGATTGTGATACTATACTGTAGATGTATTTAAAGATATTTATTGACATATTTAAAATATTACTTGTAGTATGGGATGAGACCATATGATATTTGACCCACCTCTAGGTAGAAGGACCATGACAAAATTTGTGATGTATCTTGTGAAAATCGTACTCATTAGTAATGATTTGGAGTAGGATCCCTTAGTTTGGATGTTCAACTAAGGAATGAAATGGGGAATTAATGATAAAATTTTTATATAGTATATCCTTGACCTATTTGAAACATCTAATAATGTACTTTTTTGCCGAATATTTACTATGATTGTTTCACACTAGTTTATGAAGAGATTAGTGTCTTTATAACGTTAACAATAGAATTGTAATGAAGATCCCATCATGAATGATTGAAGTATTAAGCATACACCTTCTTAATTACAGAATAGTATACATCTAGGAGGTGGGTTAGAGTAGAAGATATATATGTGTTGAAGTGGTTAGGGGAGGGTTATGTTTTCTTCCACTCAACCAACCATGGCCTCCATGTTTTCCTTTCCAGTTATACGGTGTTTATATTTTAGATACAAATGTTTGTGTGAATTGGAAGGATTCAATCAAGAATTGAAATATAGAGTTAAAATAATGTTATATTACTTCTTCATGGAAACCCTTGCCCATTAATGCTGATTTGCAGTATTCCTCCCTCTCTATGGTATTTTTTTGAATTTTTTATTCTAGAATAACTTCTAGTTGGATATATTCAAATAGATACTCCAACTAATGGTGGTAATTCCTACAATATTTTCTGTTAAAATTATATTATTTACATCTAATGAAATATATTATGTGGGATTTCATTGTGTAATGATAAGAGCATACGATGATATTCATAACATGGTTTGATAGTATGTTGTTTTTGAGGAATTTCATAGTTGAGTATAAGAGTTGTGGTCCACCCATAGTAGTTAGTTGGACCCTCACAATAGGTAATTTGGTTAACCATTGAGGTATTAAATTTAATTATCCACATGTTTTTCTAGTATCTATGTGAGACATGGATGTTTTATAGGAGTTATACCTATAATGGTGTAAAAATATGTGAATGTCATTATGATGATAGATCGTGGGTATCAGTCATTCATCAGCTGGTTCCAATATAATTGTGTATTAGTTTCTATATCCATATCTTTATAGTTTATATTAAACCCCCTTCAATCCTTTTTAATTGATTTTGTGGTTGTTAATCCTATAATGGTGTGGTTTCATTAGGTTTATAGTAACCTATTTTGTATTTTTATATATATAATTCATTGATCACACCCTTGGTTAAGTATAATTGGAGGTTGATTTTACCAAATTACAGGATTTTTTGTTTTGGACTTGTTTATAGAGATCCAACGAAGTGGTTGACTCTCTAGTTATGGGTTATTTATGTGGTAATTCTATATATTAATGTGTGTATAGAATATTGTTCCATGGGAATTTGGAGTCATAGTGGATTGTGAGGTTGTAACAGTATAGAATTGGGATGGTGTATGTTTCCCTATATGGAGATTGGTTCTTTTTGGTTAGAAGAATCGCTTGATCAACCATCCATGGTGGTTGGTGACATATGAACCATATTTTTTGGTTACCCCTAATATATATTATAGGGAGGGAGGCCTGGTATGGTACTAATGATGTTGGAATAGTTCATCCATATAATCAATTTTAGTGTACTTGATGGATTACCTATAATTTTTTGAGTATATCCTCTCACCATTGGGTAGGATAAGTGTCATTCATGTATGATTCTCCTTCAATATTTTGGTTATAGGATCTTGATATATGAACACAAAAAATGTGTTTGAAACCATGTTATAGTTTTTCAAATTGATAATTTGTATTCATTATATAGAATATAAAGATATTTGGGAAATAAGTTTTATTGGAGGATTGGGGCCATAGTATCTCAAGTGTATAGGTGTTATCCTAGTGTTTGAAGCCAACCAAATAAGGTCATTTTAAAATTTTATGACTATCGACTTCATATTACATAAATATTGGGCACAAGAAAGCTATATTCTAGTATAATGGTGGGTTTTAGAAGCTATAATTTCCTATTGATATTCTTATCATTCTTTGTTTCAATAAATAGGTATTACATAACATGGTTAGTTTAATTTTTAGATGTAGAATATTTTGGAATCAATAAAAATGTGGAGATTTTCCCCATAATATTGTATAAAATATAAACCTTTAGGATGATAATGTCTTACATATTCATGTTGGATGAATAATAAATTCATTGGAAAAAAATCCCTCAAGGTAACATTGCAGCATTTTTGGTTTGATTGTGGTTGTTAACAAAGAAGGATTCTATGGTGAATTTTCGAGTTCTAAAAATGTTGTTGACAATCAATGTTGAAAAATAACCATGAAAAAGGAATGAATGATTTTGAGGTGGTATAAAAGAACAGATATAAGGTGGCGCCGTTTTCCAGTATTTTCCATATTTTTGGAAACCAAAATTTATTGATTGGTGAGCATCATGAAAAGTGGGTATCCTTGAAGATCTCATTTAAATATTGAAATGGCATGAGTTTTGAAAATATAGTTTTCATGGATTATATATCGTTATGACCAGAAGAATGATGACAATGATACTTCACGATTATGATGAGCTTCACAAATGAAAGCGTTGAAGAGCATTGCAGTGGCGAAGGGCATTGTGAGTGGAGATTCATGGAAAATGGCATTATGAGTTGAGATTCGCGGTGAAGGCATGAAGGAAGTGACTGAGATTCTCCGCAATTACGACATGTTTTGTGATCGAAAAATTTCCATGGTGATTCGTGATTTTCATAGAATTTCAGCGGGAACTTCAGAGCTTTACGATTTGGGATGATGTGGCATTGACTTCATGTGGAAAGATCAAGGGTTGGAGGAATCGTCTATAAATAGAACTTGACCCCCTCAAGTAAAGTAGAGAGAATTAGAGGGAGTTTTAAAAGAAATTCATTTCCTCTCGGTTCATGAAGGTGGTTCGTGAAGGCAGTATGCTTCATGAAAGAAGAGCCTCACAGCGACTAATATAGATCTGTGAAAGTTGCGAGGTCCATGTTGGCTTAGTGAGCTTCACAATGGATGTCTCTCTATGACGACATGAGCTTCTTGAGAGTTCTTCATGAGAGTGATTCACAAAAAGGCAGGAGCTTCATGCAGGTTTGTTTGATCTTCGTGAAAATGGGAGCATCACAAAGTAGGGTACTTTGTGAAGGTATTTCCAAAGGAATTTCCCAGTGTTCAAGGGTAAAGGGGTATTCATGAGTGGATGAAAGTGTGAATTTAATAGAGCATCTATCTACACTTGAGGATGCATATATTCATCAAAATAAAGAGACCTACAGGTCAATAAACTGTGAGTGGATCCCTTCCAAGTGCAGTAAGCCAAAGAAGAGGAAGAAGTTAATCCTTTCTATCGGTAGTGAGCCAGTGAGATAGAATTAAGGAGTGACCCTTTCGAAATTGGTAATATGACCCTAAACATTATAAAGGAAGTGATACTGGGAATAGAAGTTATCTAGCCTGAACATTATTTTCAGTGAGCTTTAGTGGATTTGGTACATAAACACAACATTGTTGTATGCTCCTTGGACGTAGCCCAGTGAAGGTGAACCAAGTAAAAATCTATGTGTCTGGCTACTTGCTTCCTTATATTGCATTTAAAGCATCATCATCAGATAATGAATAAATGAAGTTGTTATAATAAATATAGAAGTGAAAACAAAGTTACCCTTGTAATAAAAAGGTCAAGATCCAGTGGGGCAGGAAGAATTTAGAAAAGAATATCCATACCCTGATTCACCCACCCCTCTCAGGGTAGAAAAATTATCCATGTTAGTTAGAAAAATTTATTTAAAAGAGGCCCTAAGAAACCCATTTAATGATTGAGGGTATGATGTTTAATATTTTAGTATATCATCCAATAGTAAGGTTTGAAGTAGTTGGATAGTTTTTTTGAGGTAGTATCTGTGTTTCAACTTAATGGTGGGGAGAATGGTTCTCTCAATGATCAATCCATGGTAGTTAACCACCTTTAAAATAATAATAGTAGTATATGGTATCCTTCATGCCTTGTGGATATGATACCATGAATAAAATTTACCCTAGTGGTGTTTGTCTGAATTTAGTAGTTTGGCATGGTATATAATCCAGAATAGATGATCCCTATATTCAAATAAAACCTAGATATTCAAGAATATATATGTTACATGTGAGTAGACGATTTTATTCAACATAATATGTGGTTTCCATATTTTTTATATATAAAATCATGTAGTTTTTTCTAAGGATGAAAAGGATTAAAGTCAGGTAGAATATAGAACCCCAAATTTTCTTGGGATGGTATAATCTTTATTCATAGTTAAAAATTATTAGGTCCCATACAAATAGTAAAATGTAAATTTAGTTATATAAAATGGCCTAAAAAATAGTATGCTTCCAGTGGTCTCAAAATGAGGTGTTTATGATTGGGAAAGTTTTTTTAGTTTTCCAAATGTATTGAACTTTTTAGGGATAATTAAATTTTTTTTAAAAATATATATGTGTTTGTGTGTCATGAGTGAATATTTTTAAATATCATTAAAATATAAATATATAGAAAACTCAAAAAATCCATTATGGTTCAAATGGATATTTTTCCATTGACATATTTTTTGGACATCTAGTCTTTAAAAATGAAATTTCATGTATTTAAATAAAACACCAAAATATTAGAATATCATATATTCTTAAATTATAACTATTATATTCCAATGTTTTCATATGTATTTCTTCTTAATTATGTTTCTATAAAAATTATTCATAATTTTCCCCAATGTTCTTTGTCTTTCTCATAGTGGTGATGATTATTAACTAATATAGAAGTAGAATATCCATGTAATAACATTTATGCCATTGCAATATGAAATTTTATTTACTATATTCATCACCTATCTTATCATATTTTTCAATCCTCCTTTACAAGATTAATCTCTTTTCATATAGAAATAATGTGTACTTTTTCATATTTATATCAAATCAAATATTTTGAAGAATTGATTGATGTTCTATAACATAGATCGAATGGTCATGAAATAAAAAATATAATGGATGACTATTTCTATTCTCTAAAACCCATTTTTTTATTTTTTTTCTAATAACATAATATTAATTTATTTTATATTTTATTTATTGTATTTATTATTATTTAATTATTGAATAATTTCATAATGAAATATCATGGAAATTTGGTAATTTGACAGTCATGTTGGTGATATGTCATTATTGATTTATATTTTTTTATATTTTTTTATTATTATCATTTATACATTTTCATTTGTGAATTTTTCACCATTACATAATAAATGGTGATGATAGGTTATAAATGGGTAAGAAAAGAAGATTCATCAATCCATGATATATTATTTTATTTGGGTTCTAATAACTGGGATTGTGGATTAAATGAACACGATCCCATTTTTGGTGGATTTTCAACATAATTAACAACCACAAAATTTGAATATCTCATTATTTTCATCATTAATGGATTAATAATTTTTTATTTTGTCTGTTGATAGAGGATATAATGTCTCATCCGATTCACATAAGTAGGGGGTGTCTAGTTGGGTTTAAATGAGGTTGGGAATATATTAGTCAATTTATAAATGTGGTAGTGACTGGTGTTGGCCATTGTTGATTTATATTAGAATGTAAAGAGTGCTGGGTAATTGAAAAGATTAAAATAAAAAAAATAAGATATAAATTAAAATGAAAATAATGTGAAACAGAAAAAATAATACACAACATAGATAATGTTCAAAATAATTTGGAACAAATAAGATCTTGTATCTACATTTCACTTATCTCTATTCCATAAGAGGAATATTATTTACTGGAACCTAACTCCTATATGATTTTTATAACTCAAGTTAAAACCTTCCCTTTAAAAGACCATGGTATTACCAAACATTGGCATACTTCTAATGAGATGTATAACCTAAAAAAATCATACCTTTTCTTCTTGAGGAATAACTAACATATAATCTTCTTCTTATAATAGAGGCACAAAAAATAATGAAACATACAATTTATGGAGTTAGAGAAAAGTGATCATGATTTTTTTTGGAAATATAATAAAACAGTCAATAATATAATGAAAAAATAGAGAAATAAAACATGAGTAACAAAAAAAAGAAGAATAATTAAAATAAAAACTGTTTTTGAATCTTGATCATATCTAGATATATATTATTATATGTTGAGGATTTTAATTTAAAGTGTAGTAAGATGACATACATGACCACTATTAATTTTCACTATTTTAAAAATCATTTATCCAATTACAATGATCTATATTTATAGATAAAATTAGTAAAGGTCAATACGTGATGTATTTAAATAAATTTTGAATGAAAATATCAGTTGTTCTTATTGATATATGAGATTTTATGTTGGAATTAAAAATAGTTTCCTTAATATAATGTCTTTATACAACTAATAAACATAATAAACCCATAATTATGACATTAATTGAAAGTATAAATATTTATTTCATTCCAAATATCTTTTATAATTAGAGTTTGAAAGAATTGGGATAAAATCATAGACATAAAATTCATATATTATAATGGTAACATCAATAATAATTGTGTATTTTTTATATAATAATTATATTTTTAAGTCTATACTCTGGTCTATCTATTAAATGAATACTTCGTTCAAGATGAGCAACAAAAACTGAATGATATACCATGTTACAGTTCCATATCATCCTTAATATCATATTTTTTTTAAAATATGGGAAGATCATAACATTCTCAGTATGGGAAAAAAAATAAATGAACATGTCATTCCATCTTAAAATAATTATATCCAATAAGGTATTTTTTATTTTATATAATAAAAATGAGTTCAAAATAATCATTCACTTAATCATGAAGTCAACAATATTTCCCAATTTCTCCAAAAAATCATATAAGAAAGTATAAAATATAATTCATAATCATTGGTATTTCATTGAAAACAATAAAAACTATCAAAAAAAGCTTTATAGAAAAAAAATATTCACCATTAAAGGGTGAAAAAATTTAAATCATAACCTTGATGTCTTAACATGTGGAATAAAAATATTTCCACAAACATAATTTCAATAAAATAAAATTTGTATAGGTAAATTGCAAAAAAAAATTATATAGAACCCATAAAAGACCTAATATAATGGAATATTATTCTTCATTTATTCCAATATTTCTATTAGGAGTTTCTTATATCACATTAACTCTATCATGTTACCCAATTCATTGGATGTATATATCATATTTACCTATTTTCATAAGAAATTTCTAAGAACCATATCATGAATGAAACACAAAAAATCTTTCATTTCCATTATAACACACATAGAAATTATCTATTTATGCTTATAAAATAATATTTATTATTTCATAAAAATGGAATGAAAGACTAATGTTTTTTGAAAAAAAATTAATCTACGAATTCCTAGAACATAAGAAATTACATATTCATTGAAAAACAGTAAAAAAAATTAAATGAAGTTAAATAATGAATAAATTACAGAATTATAAAAAATTTATTTCATTCCATATCTATTAATTTTTTTACATATCTACGTAGTATATTGTCTATTTTTTTCAATCTAGGCCATTTAACTAGCTAAATTAAAAACCAATTTAATGTACATGGATATAGATGAAAAAGGAAAGAATTAAATGATTTATAATGGAGTTTTAAGGAAAATTCATTTACAATATGGATAAAATTTCAATTAATACAACATTGAATGACAGAACATTAAATGGATTTAAAAAATTAATTTTAGTATATGAATTAAATAATAAATATATATTTTATTTTATAGACACACAAAATGGAACATGTTCCAAAAAGTATATATGTCTTAAATCAAGAAAATTGAGAGTAGAAATCAACATACCTCAGAACTCCACTTACACATGATATAACATCCTATTTATTGATTTAAGATTTATTATAAATCAATACCCAAATATTATTAATATATAAAATACTAGATAATATTCACTTATAACATATTATTTCCCATTTGTTAATAATTTTTTGTTAAAATAAATATTTTGTGGTTTAATTGTTTCGTTTCACTTCTATATTTTGTTTCATTAGTTCTGGTCCTTACACCTTGGTCTTGGTTTCACCACATCATAAATACTCATTATGGTGATATATAAGTTTTTAATATGATTATTCAGTCTCATTGGTATTTAATAGCATTTAGAGTAATGGTTTTAATGAAAATCTAAAAATTCCATTTTTCAAATGTTTTGATATCACAAAATGAATTGATATTACTAAAATAGATATATATATATTTGTTACAATACCTTAATAATCAAAGATTAATATATAAATAATTATTAAATAAGATTAATAGTATATAACATTCTATAATCAGTCATGAAAAAACATTAAAATAATTCTCATGTAGGTGGTAAAACCAACCCAAAAATGATTCTGTTCTAAAAAAATTAACGAGTAAGAATGTGTAATTTTATATAGATAATATAACTTTTATAGAAGCATAATAATTTTATATATTATGTACTAATTCATTACATCCACTTTTATGACAATCCATGTCAGGCTGTATTTAAAATTGAATTGAATTTATTCATGGAGGTTGTAGCTCACATGTACCCACATGAGATGTAATCATTTTTAATGGATTTAAATGTAAGAATATAGATAATATATTTTCATCAAAAAATAATATTAATTTCATAAAAAATATATATATTCATTACTTCTATATTTATAACCATCTATATGAGGCAGTGATTAAAAAAATAGATCACTTCATGGAGGGGTAGTCTACACATACACATGAGTGTCTTTTACATTTTTCATATGATATTAAAGGAGAAGAAAAAGGGATGTAGTACAAAAAAACAAAATTTCAGGATTTTTTCTATACTAATATTATTATAGCATAATGGATGTGATAGGTTTGGTGGAGGTAGAAGAATAAATAAACATGAAAAAACTCGGTTAAGAGTTACACGTTTTATTATGAAAACCTCTTGTAGAATACACCTTAAGCCATAATAGATGGTCTTGTTTTGAGACCAGAACATTTATGACATGGGGATATATTTTTTAGATGGAATTAGTTAAGCATTTTTCAAGATATTGTACTCAAGTGGTGTGGATATGTGAGGGAATTAGAAGCACTTATATATGTGACAGGAGTGGTACACATTTAATATTTTTTTAAAATTTTAATTATTACATGTTACTTAATTATAGTAATATGGCATTAAAAACTCAATTTATAAGATAAGGTTATTAGGGTTAAATTACCCTCATCCAATAAAAATTAATATGATATTTTGTGATCATATCATAATTTTATAACCTTAATTAACATGATTTATCATATAATCATGTTGACAACATTTTTACAAAGGTTACTATTAATAATTACAAAAAATGAAGATCACGCCATTAATAAATTTTATCCTCATTATTGAAAATATGAAATATATTCTCTATGATTCAATTCATATAATTATATGAAATTAAATTTAATATAGATGTGTAAACACAATAAAAATATGTTTGTAAAAAAATAAAATTTCAAGAAAAATGAACTTATATGAAAATAAAATATAATGATGATTCCTATGTAATCATTGTATTATTTTAAAAAATGAAACATATGTTACATCAAAACAAAATACAAAACATAATGGTTATTTTTTATTATTGATTTATATATAATAAATGATGGTTTTTCCAAAATTGTTATTTTCACCAATAACTCAACAATTAATCATTTTTAAACCCCCAAATTATATACACAATTATAAATTTAATAATATAATTAAAAAAATGTTTTTTAATTTTAAAAAATCCACTATACAATGAACATATATTTATAAAATCACTTATAATTTTTTTTAAATTTACTTAATTAAAAAACTTTTAAAATTCATTAAAAACATGTTATTCAATATATTAAAAATGTATGTTACATTTTATACATCATATGAGTCATAGTATAAAACCATTAGAGATATTCAACACTTAACCAAATTTTGAATAATGATATTTTGTAAGAGTAAGTGTAAATTATGCAATATTAAAATCAATATTCAATAGGGCTAATATATTATTAAAAAACCAAAGTGTAATGATACATTATATAAGGTTCATTTTATAATATTTAAGGGTATGAAATTTAAAAAAATTAAAATTCATCATATTGCACTGATTTTGTAATATATTTTAACATCTTTAATGGAATCCATAACATATTTAAATTTATAAAAAATCATTATACATGATATATAATATGGTAAAAAATACATATGAATATATAACTTATAAAAGTATTATCATTTAATATGCTATATTCGATATGTAAGAGGTTATATCTAATAAATAATAGGTATAATATAGATACAATATATTTTTAACACTATGAAATTCATGAACCAAAAATTTGAAAGAGGTTCAATAAAAATCATGATATGTAAAATTCAATAATTAGAATAATTATTTATTAATAATACATTTGAAAAAAATTATCAAAACATTACACAAAATATAATAACCTTTTGAATTTAAAATCCATCAAAGTGAACATAATTCTAAAAACAAAAGTAATCATGTAAAAAAAATATTTTTTTTGTAATTATAAAAACATTAAAGGTAATTGGGAATAGATCTGATCTATTAATATCATCATTTTTAATTAAAAAACTAATCATATAAAACATGAAAATATTGATCCTTTTTATATGAATAATAATGATAAAATATATAAAATATTTTTTTTGGAAACTAATAGTTCCTCTATGTTTAAGAATAACTCACACTTAATAAATCATTCATATTAAAATATATTAAATTGATAAATCACCTAAAATAATAAATACCTAAAAACCAATAACTAAAGTATTTGAAAATAAATATTTATTCATTCAATTACCGAAACAATAAATTAAAAAAATTAAAACATAAATAAATTCATTGAAATTACATCTTTTCACTATCTAATATAGATGTTCCAATTAGTATCGAAACTATTGAATAAATCCAATAAAAATTAAAAAATAACTCAAGCAGACATAATAATGGTTAAAAATATATATACATGTCAAAATAATTAGATACTCTTCCAATAAAAAATAAAACATTAAAATAAACATTCATTATTCCATGTTCTAACAAAATGTTAACAAACTTCACTGTATAAAAAGGTTTTTTAAAAATACTTAAAAACTAATCATGTTATGAAATATATTCAAAAAATATATCTTCTTTTTTTTAAATCATATAGTATAATATTATATGTTAATACAACATTTATAGTTCTATAATTTTTTAATGGTTTCATAGTTATTATAATTTTTTAAAAATGATCCCAAATAATTGACATTCATTCATTGTAAATATAAAACTTATCTAAAATTTATCTATTCCATATTTATTGAACAAAATATCATGACGATAAAATATATTATGGTTCAAATATAGAAAAATAAACTAATAATTTTTTCTTTTAATCCAATGAATTTATACTTTATCTAATAAAGTGACATCACCAAATCAAAATTTTTCTATAAATTCATCATCCTCTAAAATTAAAATCAGAATAAATTTTTAAATCAAAATAAGCTTTTATATGATAAAATAACTATGATATATCATACATATAAAATATTAATAGTCCTTCTAATATCATTCAAGTGACATTTCTTCAGGTTAGCTTGAAAATTTTAACAGAAGTTGACAATAAACATAAGATTAGGTTTATTAGAACATAATTAAATAAAACATTCAATAATCTATGAAAACATTAACATCAACATAATTATTAGAACCAACCATAAACAATCTAAAATAACTATTCATAGTTCTAATTTAAAATTTTCATGAATCAGGTCTATGTTTCGCAGATAAATCCTTAGGATACTTACACAGATTAAAGAAAAATTTCAACATATCTACCAAATATATTAAGCCCATAAATGAATTTATTTATCCCATAAGACCCATATCAAATTACCAAGCCATAAAATCTAAAAATTAATTACTAATAAATTTAATGGATGATCCCAAAATAATATCACAAATAAAAATAAGAATTAATCTATTCCTAGAATTATTATTAATTAATATTGTTGGTCTTCATTTCTTTTAACAATTTAATTATTAATTATAGTTTTATTGTAATATTTCATGTCATGATCTGTAGAAAAACCTAATATTATATAAATAATCTAAATGTTTTTAAAAATTACCTAGATAATTCTCATGATCAAATGAATTCTCATTTTTAACATAAACATAACAAAAAATTATACCATTAAGAAACTAACTTTTTATATCTATTTGATAATGAGGAATATGTAATGTTAAGTATAAGTTAAAAAAATTCAAATATATTCTTCTCCTGAAATAGGTAAATATGATAAACCATACTCAATTCCTTCTTAAAAAAATCCCTAACATAATATTATAGATTTATTCCTTATTATCTATTAATATTCATATAGTTTAAATTTGGAAATGACCTTAGTTAAAATCCGGTTTAACCAAATCCAAAATATAATTTCGTGAAAATTGATTAAATATATATTCCCTAGATAAAATAAAGTTATGTTATTTCCACAAATAATAAATATTATTCTAAACAAATTCTGAAATAAAGGCCGAGTGAGAATATAAATTCATTAAAGAATGTATATTCTAAACTCTATATTTGACATCTCCAATGAATATATCATTACTGTAATCTATAAGATTTTTATAAGATAATTCATGGGAGTGATGTACATCTTTATCATGTAAAATTTCACCTCGGGATTCACATTCTCCAATATTATATTCTCTATAATATTTTATAATGTAATCAAATTAAAAAATATAATCTTTAAATTGTTCTCATCAAACAAAACAAAAATATATTCTTCAAAAACCATTGAACATTTATTATACAACCGATATTATTTACTATCTTTCGAATAAAAGAAATATATTCCCTCATATGACTTAGAACCAAAAATTTCCAAAGAATGCTTAATATTAAGGATAAAAATTTAAAATAAAAAAATGTAAAATGTAAAATATTAGGTTTCTTTCCATTCCACAATTAAAAAAATTATTAAGGACAATGTTATGTCCCAACATGGGTTCCACACACCAGTAAACCATGATGGACTGCCACATGACCTCAGTGCAGCTCCCCATATGCCATAAGTAGTTGACATGCAGCGAGGGTCTAATATCGATCATGGGGAGACTATACACTCTTTATCAGAGTTATACACCAGAGGAAAATAAATAAGTAATAATAACCAAATTATATAACATAACCATAACAATACTCATATCACAAAATGATCAAAACTGCATATATAACCTCAAAACTGAACAGTAGATATGACGTGCTAAAGTATGTGCCATGTGTCAAAATAAAAACCCATAAATGTAATGACATTAAAAACTCTCAATATGGTCCTGACCTTTGTCTGATTTCCAAATACATTCTCCATCCAAAATCACCCATCCAAAAAATTTCATTTTCCCTTATCTTATCATGAAAACATGTTGTTTATTTAGGTACTGATCAGGTAGCCTGAGTAGGGGTTGCATATAACTCACATTCCCATCACGAATGGTGTCTAATATAACATATATTCCATAATATTGTGTGTAGTTGTATAAAGGAAAAATAAAAGCATTAATGTATAACATTTACATTTAATCAATTGCTAATTATTTAAACACATAACTACTGGGTTACCGAGGACACCTACACCTCAATAACTACTTCAGCCCATGATGGAGTCTAAACCATGCCACAAATTAAATAATCAATTCATTATAATGTAATGTGATTTCATTAACTATTCATTTCATTTCACAATATAGAATCATGGATCCATAATCCAATGCTATTATCATGGGTTTATAATGTCATGTATAGAACCATGTAGGTATTTGGAGAATTAATATTTGTGACACACCAAATTGGTATTTGGATAATCAGTCCATGTCCCTGTAAAATATTCACATGCAATCATTTGGTTCAAGAACTCCATATATAGTAGTCCTATGGATTTTTGGAGAGTAAGCATGTTTCCAACACCCCATTTCTCAATCATGAACATAATTCACATATATAACATTATTCAAGGTTAATAAACAATAATATTCTATCAAATTACTAAATCAAAAACATTTAGTAATTAATTCATCATTAATTAATCCACTTCATTCAATTTTATAATCAAAACAATTCACATTAATTAATTCAACAGTTAATTAAATCATTCAACAATAAATTAATTCCTTCAACAATATCAATAACTCAACAATTAATTCAAAAATATATTATTCCAATAATTTCAAAAATCATGATATATCATTAATTTATTCTATAATTAATTAATTAAATAAATTTTACAATATCATAATGTTAAAATTATTCAAAAATTAATTATTCCAATCAATTTTTCCTCATATCCCACAATTTCATTATTCTAACAATTAATTCAACAATTATTTATTCTCAATTCATAATCCCTTAACTAATTAATTTACCTAATTAATTAATTCAATTATGAATCCCAATTTCCAAACGAACCCTAGAAATTCCTAAATTAAATTCGCATAATAGAAATCATGACTATGGGATTCGAATCATTGACCACCTATATAAAGAATGGTGATGGACGTTCAGTAATGGATATCCCCAATTTGAGCAGAACAACAACATAAAATGTGATTTGAATCATAAACCTAACTTCAAGATTGTTGGTCAGAGTAAAATACTCAAGAGGTGGGTGAATTGAGTATCTATAAAAAAATTTTTAAAAAAAATGGTTCTTTGAAAATTTCCCCCAATTAAAAATATATCCAAAGTCAGTTTGTCGTTAATTGATAAGAGTTCTGAATGTTCAATTAATTCCCCAAAATATTTATTAGTTCTCAGCTATACAAATATAATGATAAATACAACTTTTGAAACTAACCTACTGGTTTCAAACAGTTATAAACACTTTCTAAACTAACTATCAAAGATCAATTTAGTTTTATGTAATATTTAATAAAAACAAATTAAAAACTAAAAAGTGGAAAGACAACAGAAATAAATAAGAGGTCCAGTCTCAATATGAGACTTAGTCCTCTCTACTTGGTGATCAACTGCCACCAAGTAGTTTAAATAAATATACAGGATTGATCCACACCCAGGATCATGGTTCACAATAGCACACAGGGCTGTCCAAGTCACACTTGACCCCTACCACATTACATCATGGGAAAACAGAAAAAAGGTCACAAACGACCTCATCTATAGTTACATGTGGGATAAAAATATATAATAAGAGTATGAGATTGAGGATATCAAGTATCCTCTAGATATGCACAGGAGTCCGTGTGTATAACAGACAGATACAGACACCGCTCCAAAATTTAAATGAATGAACACAACATAGCTTAATGATGAAGAGTTAGGTTTAGAAGGCTCTGTGTGTTATGAATTGAAGTTATAGACTCGTTCGATGAAGTGTATTTGACATTCATGTTATCTTCTAGAAGTTGACTCCAAAAGAGAGTGTCGTAGCTCATATGTTCTGGATTCTAGGACTTTTAGATGTTCAAATTCGTGTTCTAAAGATGTTCATGTTAATACTATTAAGTTTAGCATGATTTATTGATCTCCCCATATTTTATTCCTTTTGATTTTATGGGATCACAGTAGTTACATGAGAGTTGATTCTCTTCAGTTATTTCTCTCTCACACACAACTTGCATTGCTTATAGTCCGTCAAATTTTCTCCCATGCTTGTTTGCCTCTTTAAACATTTTATCCTAACAATTTGCATGTGGAAATAACTCTTACATCTTACTATATTCTTTCAGGTCTATAAGCAGGAATTAATTATGTTAGAGTCATTAAATAACACAAATATGACCCTTATAAATAATATTAATAAATACTGATTTAAATAGTCTATCAGTGACTCATCTATCAGTGTATCCTTCTATTAGTGTCTCATTCTATCGGTACCTTGTTTCAACATCGAGTCTTTCCTTATGTCGGAGATATAGTTGAAATATTGATGAGACAGTCAATCTATTGGCAAGATAGTTGAACCAATATTAACTCATTTCAACTGATTGTGATTCCTTGCATCTGTAGAATCATGAAATGGAAGGTCATTTGGACTGATGTTAAGTCATTTGCGTCGATGAGACATATGCAATGGTGATTCATCTGTCTACTAATGTCATGTCCAATAGTGATTCGTCTGTCTTTCGGTGTCATGTCCAATGGTGAGTCTTTCCAATGGTGTCATCTTCACATACGTAGAACTTATCCCTGATTGATTTTTCTATCAGTGAGTCATATGCCTATCAATGAGTCACCTGCCTATCAGTGTCAGTTCCTCATACATAGATAATTTCAGATGTTCTATCTGCCTTACATTTCAAGAAAATTAGACAGTTTTAAAACTCATAAACACATAGATAATATGCTATAATCTTGAAAATAATTAAACAGACACAAATAGTTATATAAATTAACTGATCTAGAATTCAATATAATGCTGTGATATAACTTAAAATATTTAACATTAGGTATTATATATGTTAATATATGACATGATTTGTGATAATTACAACCATTATAGTTATATATAGTGTCTAACATCATTTATGAGCCAAAAAACTCCCCCTTTTTGATAATCCCAAATCATGGAATTATTATGTACCATTCGGGAATAATAATATATCATAGAGATTATTAAAATATTGTATTAAAGATAATAATTAGTACACACATAATAATGTTTAAACTCATAATAATTCTTAATAATGCTCTCCCAATTATTAATAAAATTATCCCCCTTTAGCGATTATCAAAAAGTTGTTGGTGAAAATAAATCAAAAACATAAAATTATAAAAAATAAAATAGCATTCATAAACCGAGTACACCGAACAAGGATAAGTACAATGACTCAGACCTATCAAAAAAACCACTCCTTGCTATAGGGTAGGATCAAGGGGTTATTTCCCATTATTGGAAGGGTCAATTGATGGTTCATTAGGAGAATTATTATGAGAATAAAGATCGTCTAAAAGGATTTTGAGAGGAGGTAGAGGCACTCCTTTAGGAACTATAAAAGCGAGGGAAGGACTATGCTGAGAAAGAAGACGAGGCTGGACAATTTCTGTAATGACTGATCTGATCTGTGACAATCCCTAAGAATCTAACATTTGCAGTAGAGCAGGAACAGAACCAGTAGATCCATGTGGTGCAGCTGGAGGTACAACAATGGATTCACTTTTAACATGAAGATATGGTTTTATCAGCTTGATGAATTCTTCAATTATCTCTCCACCATATTTCATAGAATTTTAAAAATCATCATTGTTTTCAATAAACTTTTCCTACAAGGGAGTAAATTATCTCAGATTTTTAACTTGATCCTTCAGTGCCTTTTTCAATGGAGGAAGAGTAAGATTTGTGGCCAAATACTTAAACAGACTATTTATTTGATTCGTTGTAACGGGTTTGGAAAAAAACTCGTTAATATTTTTATGCATCTTTTCTTAGGTATGTGAAGCACTCCTTGAATAATACATCACATGACCATGCACCTTATTGGAAGTATCCTCAACTTTGGTTATACATGCAATAAATTATTGTAGCACATCTTTCAAAATTGAACTAATAGTAGCAAGATCTGTAGATTGGGAAGACAGAGATGGTGAAGCGGAGGTTGAATCAAGATCAAAGGAGGTAAGTTCCTAAATTTCATTTCATAACCTGAAAAAATTGAGATCTTTAAAATGATAAAAAATATTCTCATGTCCGTTAATGATAGATTCCATTGTATTCTTATACTTGGCTGTTAAGGAATTGATCCCAGTTGTTATCTTTTTCATTTCATTCATGACCTTTTTGTTTATTATCATAATTGTTTCTGTAGTTGTGATTAGTATTGGATGTATTTATTTAATTAAAATCACTGAAACCAATGTAGAATCAACTTGAGATAGACTAGTTGAGGGAGGAGAAGTTCTAGAGACACCAGCTTTCTTTCCACCATCAACCATAGATTGTATTCCTTTCAAATTTTCAGTCATCTCAGTATTATCTCTCTTAGATTCATCAATCTCATACCCAATTTTAGATTGAACTGTGTGTCTTTATGAGGCACATATTTATTTATCTAATTTTTATAAATTGGCCTTAATGACATAGACTCCATTAGAGGTCTCATCCACTAGTTCCCTAGCAGCAAGTACAAAAACTTCATCACTAAAATCATAATAATTTAATTCTAGGGATACATAACCAGGATTCCTTACCCATTCAGCAGGAATATTAGAATATATAGTAGTAATATTAAAAATCCTTACCCTTCTAGTTTTATGCTCTTAATCATCTTCAGAAACTTGTCCATGAGGCTCCCCCTCAGTGTTATATTTCAAGGAAGATTGCTCCCCCTCAGTCAAGGCTTCCTACCTAGGCTACTTTTCCTTATAAAGAGTGCTTTTCCAATTATATACTACTTGAACAATTGGATCATCTAGAGAAAAATTCTCATCTTGAACAACACCCACAACATATACACCAATATTAGTTTTAGCAACATCCATCCTCACAGCATCTGGACTGTCATCAGGATGATCCGATTCACTATAACTACCACATTCATCACTTTCTTCATTATCACCATCCTTATCATTTACATCCACAAATTCATCAACATCCTACTCATCTTCTTATCCCCTTCCTGATTCTGAAGCACTTTCACCACTACCAAATTCTTCTTCTTCTTCATCGTCTTCATTCATTGGATTCACTAGCATAATCTACACTACCCTAAACTTCTGTTTCATCAATTCTCGTTGATTTGAGTATAAGTTCATTAGAAGGTAATTCCATAGGTGGACTTTCAGGTCCAATAGAGACTCTTTTTGTTGGTCTAGTAGTGTCTGGGTCACTTCTATAATCAAATGGTGGTCCCATATCTCTGATAGGAGTAGCAGGATCCTCTTCATCATCTGAAGAATAGGTTATTTGTTCATTTGGACCTAGGCTAGGATCCACTAGATCCCTTTTTCTAACATGATGATCTATAGGATTATACTTATCATTAAATCTATCTTAATCACTAACCCATTCCATCCCCCATGGGTTTCAATTAATTTTCATTCTATTACATATGTTTGAGCTTAAGCAGATTTCCTTACATTCACTAACTACAACATCATTAGCTTCACTTAAACAACATTTTTCCTTTAGCATAGTTGAAATCATTCTGGAAAAGAAAATAAAATTTAACTTACTACCGGGTTTTATCATATCATTAATGTGCACCATCAGAAATCTACATAGAATCCATTTAACTATATTCTATAGAAAATACACAAAGTATACATCCAGATACTTGAGTAAAGAAAAGTCCCATTTCTTGTGATAAATCTAGTGCAGAATAAATTTGAATAAAATTTCGCATTCACCATTCAATTCGGAGGCAATGGGTCTCCTATGTTCCTCATTTTTAGTTAGATCATTCAGAGATATCTCATAGAAAAAAAAATTCTCATTCAAGAGTATAAGTACCCTAGTATTCACCAAACCTATCTTCATGAGGTACCATAAGACACTCATACCAATTCCTTGAAGAGAAAGAGATTATCTTCCCTTTCGTAATTGATTTCACCCAAGTAACATCCCTTAATTCTAGAAAAATTTCGGCATTCATATAGAATTCATATACTAGATTTAGATAAAATACATTGTCATTGTTTGCATACCATTCAAGCCATTTTGATCTTGCATCACTTTCAACATCAAAGATGTTCTTTCCAAGAGCCATTACACCAAAAGATATTTCCCTAAGGTTAAAACCTGGGTTACCAGAATAGGATTCATTGGACCTGATGGTTTTATCAATTCCCCTTTCAGTTTTTTGGATGTAAAAGAATCACTATGCTCTAGATCTCACTTCACTCACGCCATTATGATCAGTTCAATCTGGTGGTTTAAAGGTGAATGGTCGAGTGTAAAGAAAGAGAGTGGAAATCGAGAGATAGAGTAGCCATAAAGGAGTAGAGTGGATCGATTCAAATTTATATCATTTAGGGATTATTAAATTTCCCAACCATGAAATGTGAACCAGGATCATTGAAACTAATGAAACAATGTTGGTTTTATAAAACCATAAAGTGTAGAAACACAATGATTCATCATTATCAGTTTGATAGATTCTATATAATACTAATGGTGTTAGAATGACAATGGTTTCGGCATGACTATAGTGTTAGCATGGTGTCAAGATGATAACATCACTGAAAAAGATTAATGGAATGGAAAACACAGGGTCATACTGATTGATCATTCCTAACACTGTTCTGATATAATTTATTCTTTCATAGTTCAATTGCTTAGTGAATATGTTAGCAAGATGATATTCAGTGCCATTAAATTATAAAGTGATATCACCCTTTTTATAATGATCTCTCATAAAGTGATTTCTTACAACAATATTTTTTGTTCTATTGTGAGAAATTGGGTTCTGAGAAATGTTAATGGCACTTGTATTGCCATATTTTATAGGTACATGCCTAAATTGATATCTATAGTATATAAGAGTGTGTTTAATCCACAAAATTTTTGCACAACTGCTACTAGAAACTATGTATTCATCTTCGGCATAAGATAATGCAATGGAATTTTGTTTCTTACTATAAAATTAAACCAAATACTTTCCTAAAAAGTGACATGTCCTAGTGGTGATTTTTATATACAACTTCCATCCACCATAATCTGCATTAGAATAACTCACTACATCAAATGATTGTCCTTTGGGGTAAAACAAACAAAAATTTATAGTATGTTTGAGGTATTTGAATATTATTTTAATAGAATTCTAGTGATATTCATTGGGATTGGATTGAAAATGGGCACAAATACACACATTCAACATTATACCTGTCCTACTAGCAGTCAAGTAGAGAAAGCATCCAATCATTCTTTTATATGTGGTTTGATCAAAATATTAACCATATTTATCAAGATTCAACTTACAAGTAGTAATCATTGGAGTGTCACTACTTTTAATTCTATCAAAGAAAAATATTTTTAAAAGAAATTTTTTATATTTACATTAATTGAAAATGAAACCTTTTTTATTTTTAAAAATCTGAAATCCAAGAAAGAATTTGAGTTCACCAATTAAACTCATTTCAAATTAATTTTGTATCATCATTGAAAGCACAATACATAAATAATTTCTTGAAGTTCTCAAAAAAATATCATCAACATAGATTTTAACTACTAAAACATATTTAGAAATTCATTTTATAAAAAGAGTAAAAACAAAAATTCCTTTTTTAAAACCTTTGGAAATTAGAAAACTACATAATATATCATACTAAGATCTTGGATCTTGTTTTAAACCATATAGATCTATTGTTAATTTGAAAGAATTATTTTGATAACGAGGGTTTTTAGAACTATGGGGTTTTCAAAAGGTATCCTCAACTATATATCCATTTAGGAATGAACTCTTAATATCCTAATAGTTCAATGTTAATTAATAACATATAAAAAGTAGTTTTTAATTCTATTTATAGAAACAAAACTCATTTCCCAACTAAAATAGATCATTAACCCAAAAAACCCATTTGTGAAATTGGTGGTTCTTTTTCATCAAGAAGCCTATTTTTACGGATCTACATGCTTTAGGTCTCCAAAATTAATTGTAAGTCTCTATTTTCTTTAAAAATCATTAGATCAAATAATATCCTATAACATGAAATGTATGACATGATCTTTTATTAACAAATATTTTACAAATAATTATTTTTGACAAGACCATGATTGGGTCTAATAAAGTGATGAAATTTTAAACATAGATCAAGATGTTTTATTATGTCTTTGTTCAGTTTTTTCATCCATTTTGAGGTAGGTGGATTCTATATCTTAACTAAATATTTTAGAAATTGATGTTTTTTTATTAAACGTTTTCATTTGAATTTTATGAGAAAATATTGTTGATTTCTTATTGGAAACCCAATATTCATGATAATTTGGAATTCTCATTTTTAATGGTTTTTTGAAAATATTCATTTTCCATCATAAAAATATTGGATTTAGATGACCCCATTATTGTCAATTTATTACTTGATTTGAAAGTAATTTTTATTTAAATAATTTAATTTGTGTGATAACGTCACATACGTGGGTGGTGAGTTTTAATAAGTGAATTTGGCATGAAACTTCCTTCACAAACATTGATCGAGGGGGAAAACTGGAGGAACCTAGTGAATTTACAACTATTTAAGGTTTTGTATATCAATGAATAACTAATAATGAGTATGGAAAAATCACCTGAAATTCAACCACCAACCTAAACTAGGACCCAAAAGTTATTTTCTCTCTATTATCTAACAGTAGTTTCACATTCAATCATGCATGCCCAACCCATATCAATGTTAAATTTAACAATAAGGGTGTTTGTATTTATAAAATCATATTTAAATTAGTTGTAGAGTATAATAATTGTAGCACTCAATATTAAATAATTATCTTATCGAAACTATTTAAAAAGATATAAAATAAATAAAAAACAATAACCCTCACATTTAGTACCATGGATCACATACTGTTCAATTATATTTTCTAGTTTCATCTACTTATTCCCATTGAAATAAAAACATATATATATATATTTATATTCTATTACAATATACCATGTATCTTCACCTTCAAGAATCATTCCTATATATTTATATAACTAGCTTTATCAGAAAACCATAAATATAAACTACATTTATTGGTTATTTAATGAATAAATTGTGATACATCTTGATCATCGATGTTCTTCATTATTGGCTGTATGCATCAACACATGACCAATCATATTTTTTTATAATATATATATATATAGTTATATAAATCAATATAAAATAATTTTACCTAAATATTTTCACATTATCATATATATAATTGAATAAGAGAAATGTGGCTATAAAAACGTCTCTTTGGAAGCTACATCACATAAGAAAACCATTTAGAAACCAAGTTATACATTTCCAATTTTGACTGTGAGAGGGAAGTCAGAGTCTTCATGCAAGAAGAGATTTTTTGTAACATCAATGTAATGGTGATTTCTATTTTTCTATAAAAACCAATTTTTTTTTAAAAAAAAACACATATTTCATTTTAATAACACTTTTTATGTTAGTGAATTGTATTTTTCAGAATATTATTTTATGTAAATGAATTTTAATTTTTTTTATATTCTATAGTTTCCCAAAATATTTTTCATATAATAGAAAATTTATTTTATATTTGTAAAACCCTGAGATTTTATGAAAAATATTCTTTTTAATGTATTATGTTGTACGCTACACCAAAATTATCTTGTGATATACGCAACACAGTATTTGCTTGCAGTATACGCAACACTATTCTTGGCTCGTGTTACACACGATTTCATGTGCGTTTTGTAGAAACTATTCTATGCAACATTATGTATAGATTTTGTTTAATGTATAAATGAAATAAGTTTTAATTATTCACAACACAAAAAAGAGAATTCACTACACGCAACCCTGACTTGGCTTGCATTACACGCAATAAAGACCTTCCTCGACAGCATGTGTAGTACGCAATATCGAGTTTCACTAAAAGAGATATTATTATAATATTATTATGAACTAGCCGTTATGAATAGTAATACCAAAATTTTAAAATGTTATAAATTTTATCTTTCAAAAAGGACTTCATTTTTTGATTCAAAATATCAAAATTATTTTTGGGTGAAATTCTGGTACTTTTTGGATAACTTTCATATTCTTATGAATAGTTAAAATTACTAAATTTTAATTAAAAACAAAATTTTTATTAGAAATAATTAATAGTGATAAATAATTAATTTGAGTGGTTTTAAAGTATATTTAGAATTTATTTTTACCATTTAATACAATTTTGGTCATTGGATGTAATTTCACATTTAAACCAGACATAAACAATTGTCAATCTTTTAACAGTTATTATCTCTTAAAAACACGCTATTTGTATTGATGATGGGAAATAATTTTTAAATTAATTAATTCGAATGATATGTTTTGAATCTTGTAAAATAGAAATAATTTTGGAATTCATAATATCAAATATATCTTAGGCCTAATGTTTTGTATTTTTCTGGAAACTTTCATTTTTTTGATGAATAGTGAAACCACTAAGTGGTAGTTAAAAAACTGAATTTTTCATAAAAATTAATTTTACCGCTTCTGTGAGTGGAATTTCAAAAATCGGAGAGAGTCGATTAATATCAAGGACTAAAATGTGGTTCAATGAGATGAAAATATTTTTTGGTGAATAGTAACTATCTACTTTTAATTACCACGGTTAAAAGTAAAAAGGATAATTATGGGTAAAAATGATATTATTCTTACCCTAACACATGTCATAATTGTATTGGATAAGATTAATTCGACCAAAACAACCATAGGAATAAAATATGACCACTTAGGCCCATTTAGATTAGATTAGGACATTTAATATTAATTTATATAAAGAAGGGTTAAAATAATTAAAATCAACGTTTAATAAGTAAATAATTTTTAATATAGGGTTATATATAAGATAAATTAGACTATAAATATTCATTATAAAGATAATAATATTTCCTACATAATGGTAGTTTATTTATAATTTTTAGATATTAAATAATTTAATTTATTTATGACACAAATATGATGCAGTAATTATCTTATTAATGAAATATTGACATAATTGATGTTCGAAATACCCAAATAAATGTAATTTGAGACTTTTTATGAATTACAATAATTTTATAGGTTAATATGACCTGTTATTATTGATTTAGGTAACTATTTTAGAACTAATCATTAAGTTATTATTTTCAAAAAAATCAATTACCAAATAGTGTCAAAATTGACATAAAATAGTTTTTTAAAACAAATATTATATTATTAGTTGTTATGTTATTCCTAAAAATCTAAGGATATTCCAAATTACTTAGATAAGGTTATATATATTACTAATAAACATCTTGGGGTTCTTTTGAATTTTTATAGTATGTTTATTAACATTATAGTGTAAGAAAACAAGAAGTCACGGTAAAAGTAAAATTATCTAACTTAAAGTTAAATCTAAATGATAAGGTTAAAATAGAAACCTAAACTTGTCTAAATTCTATTGGATTAGAGGATTTCGACCCATACCCACCTTAGATTCAAAATAACTCAATTTGGTGCTATTAAAAACCGAATATGACTATATAATAAAATAATATTTTTAGTTATTCCAAAGGTGCCCCTCTCCTCCCTTATAAAAGGACACATCCTCCCTCCATTCCTCACACCACATTGAGCCTTCAGGCTCGTCCATAACCTACAAAATTCACTTCTCCACTTCCCTAGAAACATTCTAGAGGTCCTGGTCTTCTTCAAAGACCAATATTAGTGCCCTAAGAGGAGGTCTCAAAGAGGCCCTTCAAAGAAGAGGTAATGTCTGTTACCGATTCATTCAACTTTATTTCTTCTTCCACTAGTTCTTATTTAGTTGTTTCAATATGAAGTAATAACATAATTATCACTAATATAATTATATGTTATTATAATTATTAAAAAAACATATTTCACCATCTATCCGTCCTACAGAAAATGAAATCACCGTGCGTGAGTACATACGAAATACCGTCTTTACACCATGGTGTAATGTATTTTCCACCACCACCTTACATGGATTGGTATATTGGTGAAAATAATGAATATATATGATTATTGTAAAGTGATATTGATTATGTAATATTATACATACACTTTAATACAATTATTCAATCATGGGAATGATATCATCGCTCGTGTGTACGTACGGCATACCGTCTCCACTACACGATGAGATTCACTCTCCATGATAACCATTAAAGAATGATTATAAAGTATATATAATAAGTAATAATGAAATATATGACATAATAATTCTACTATATTTATTTATATATATATTTATGTCATCTACTTAATTCGATTCAATTCAATAAGGAAACGAAAACAGCGTTCATGCGTACGTACAACCTACCGTCTCCATGAATGGTGTATTTCTTTCCATTTATCGATCCATTATATATATGTATATTCTGAATATATATTATATATAATTCTTGTTATAAATTATGGATGTAAGTAATAATGATTTATGTAATCATATTAATAATTAAAAGTTAAAATACGAACGACAAATGAGATGATTTTACCCAAAACGCTAGTTTAACATGAATTTACAAAAGAACGGGTAATATAAAGTCATAAGTGAACCATATATGATATAATAACAATGAGTATGATTCTTTAATAAGTCAATGACATTATTTAAATCATTACACTTGAGGTTTGGATACGTACGAAGCATATCGGACCTAAGGTAAGGGATAACTATTCTAATCTCATCCTTATCCAAGATTGTTTATTCGTAAGTATTTACTGGGGTTATTGTTATCATCTATGTCCATGTATACTAAAAATGGTTTCATGTATGTTTCAAGTCCTTTTTACCCATTTTTACTTTTACCCAATGGTATGGAAGGAATCATTCTTTTATTTACCCTACAAGGTACTTTTTGACTTATTTGACAAAAGTACGAGAAGAATGGTATTTTGAACGTATACAGCATGGAAGGATTTTTACGGTTTTATAAAGCCTTGTTTTCATGAAGATTCATCCAAAAGATTTAATGAATATTTTTAATAAAATCCTTTTCTTTTAAAATTGCATGACATTTTGTGAAAAGAAAATGATTTGGAAGAAAAAATGATATTTTTCTCAAAAATTCATCTCAAGTGTTTTATAAAAACCATTTTTCATCTAAGATGACATTATTTCATATGTGTATGTATCAAGTATAATGTTTGTATGATTTACATGGTTTCACTTCTCTTATTATGAAACGATATCTATTTTTTTTTATATGGATTATGCAATGATGGGATGATGTTTATAAAACCCATTTTATTTATTGGGTTTTTATGAATGATGTATGTTTATTTTGTGGCACAAGTAAGAATGATTTTATTATGAGATGGGTGGGAACTATATCTCCCTCCAATGCATTGGGTAAAGATTTATATCTCATGAGATAGATATGGCTGGAAAGGTATGTTAATCTGGTTAAGTATTACAGGACTAGAATGAGGACTGAACTCAATTTAGAAAGGGAATTTTTCCACTAAGATGGTCTTGGAAGGAATGCCTTGGCTACTACCGAAATCATTACATTTGCTTAATGGATTCCACAATTACATGATTTATTCCCATGTTATTTTATCATGATTTATGTTCCATTATTGAACTATGCCTTATGTACTTCCATGTTTTCTGTCGTTGCTCAAGATTTTGATGTTTAAACATTATGTTCATGTTTTGAAGTTCAAATGCATATGTTATGTTTTATTTTATCCATGAATACCCTTACTGAGCATTTGAGCTCACCTTTTTTATGTTTTATTTTCCCCCAGGATTAAAAGAAAAGTTTAGGGTAAGGAAACAAAATGTGGAAGATCTTTATGGGAGATGTTGAAGATCATTCACCACGATTAGAAGATTACGTTCCAAGTTTCCAAAGACACTAAACTATTACGGTCCATGTGTGTCTGTTTTTTTTATGTATTAAGTATTCCAAAAAAGTAATGTAATGTCCATGTACGTCAAGCATTGGGTCTCTACAGTTGGTATCAGAGGAAAGTTTTAGTCAACCTTTGGAAACTAGGATATGACAACTTTAGTGAGATCCCTAGAGATATTTCTAAGGTATGTCTAGGGAAGTCCCTAAGGTTAAGTGTATCTATAGGTTATAGTCCTAGAATTACGGTAACCCTCTTAGAATTAAACCTAAGATGTTAGATATTGAAGGTACTCCCCCTTTATTATGTTGTTTTCCATATCATGATTTTTGCCTGTCACACTATTCTTTTTGGGTTTTAGACGATGGCTGGAACCCGAAGGAACCGTGTTGATCAATGCAATGGACAATGCAATGATTTTCCTCCTGAACAAACAAATGTTATAGGAGACGGAGTGAAAAATCTTATTGCTATAAATACACAAGCAATGAATCATTCTGGACTTCCAAATGAGAAGAGAAGGGAACAATATTCTATTGAATCCTTCATGAGGCAACGTCCACCTTCATTCAGTGGGTCTTCTGATCCACTTGTTTCTGAACAATGGATTAGTACCACTAAAAAGATATTTTCAGTTCTTCAATGTTCTGAACATTATAAAGTCATTGTAGCAGTATATCGTTTGGAAGATGAAGCTGATCAATGGTGGAATATTATCAAGAATACGAGGCGAAGAGATGAAATTGAGTCCATAGAATGGGATGAGTTCAAGAACATATTTTTCAATAAGTACTTCTCTCGTATTCTTCGAACAAATATGGAGAAGGAGTTTCTTGAACTAAAGAAAAAGGATGATAAATCTGTTGGTATATACGAAGTGAATTTTACAAGGCTTGCAAGGTATGCATCTGGTTTTATCATCCAACCTGAAAGTAAAGTTGATCAATTCTTCAGTGGCTTAAAACCAAATCTTCGAAGGGCATTAGATATAAGAGACTTCGGTAGCTATGATGAAATTATGTGTTGTGCTATCATGGTAGAAATGGAAGTTGGTGTTACATATCCATCTCATGGTTTTGACAAGAAACAAAAGATGGAGTTCAAGGAGAAATCTCAGAATAATTGTGAAATGAAGATGAATGTTTCCTTATGCTCAATGTGTGGAATGAAGCATGGTGGATATTGTCTTAAAAGTAATAGAAAATGTTTTAAGTGTGGAAAAGAAGGTCATCGAGCATCTGAGTGTCAAAGTAATGGAAAAAGGGTTGTTAATGATGTGAATAAAGAAAAGACTGCAGAGAATGCACCACCAACACTTCAATGCTTCAAGTGCAAGGAAATGGGGCATTATGCTAATAAATGCCCTAATCCAAGGGTTATTGATGATCAACATGAGCAACCACATAATTAAAAGGACAAAGGGATGTCACATGCGATCACTATTGGCGATGTTGAATATGACAACGATGTGGTGAATGATTAAGTGTTTATGTAATGGGATTCCAAAATAATGTTGTATATAGTATCATTGAATATTGAAATATTTATGTATTGGTATATTGTGTTTTTCAATAATTTTATGGCACCGAAAACCATAGAAAGTGATTGATATATTTTTGGAAAAAAGATGATATGTGCATAATGAAGGGATAAAGAGAAAATGAAATGTTTGACAATATTCATGACTTCATGACTGATATAAGGAAATAGTTATATCATGGATTGAGTATATAGAATTTTGAGGTTTTGGTATGTGGAAAGAGCTAACTTTTGACATCACTCATGTTTTCACTAAGATTCAATGGGTATTTATTTTTCAAGAGAATACATGATTAGGGCCATCGAATTATTGAAATGTGACCAACAAGACATATCTTATGATATATGGGGATCAACGACGGTTTTAACATGCTTGTTATATGAAATATCTGGTAATCGTTTTCACTATAATATGAGAGTGGACTGCAGTATTATGGATAAGCCTAAATATTGGAATGGATTATATTGTACATAAGTTAGTATTGTTTAAGGATATAAGTTTTTTCGATATTATTTATGGGATGTTATAGTAATGTTGTTTTATAAAAAGGACAACCTACAGGATGGGTGACAGCCCGTCACGTCGGACAAGGCTATGGGAATCGAACCCACAACCGAAATGCGACTGGCCTTTATCGCCTACCACTGGCCTACAGGAAGTCCCTATTTAGTAGAAACTAGTTTTATTATATTAATAAGTATGATATATGAAGTATAAGTCCATTTTAGGAACCATATATGATTATTCTCACTATAGATGGACTTATGTATTTTTGACAACTTTTATAACCTTTTTTTTGACAGATGGAATGACCCATCATTCTATCGCATGATTTGCTAACACTTCACGAATGACAAATTCAACTTCATTCCATTAAGAGATGAAGTGGAAATTTTCCAAAGAATGGCCAACGGTGAGACTGTACCAAAATCACGAAAGTATTTCTTCTAATTCCAATTTCATCAACATTAGGCAAATGATCTTGAAACCAAAAATATTGTCCAAGTGCCCTTATATATAATGAATCTGATGGTACCTTAGATCATCACGAATCTATGGATTTTTGTTTGATGTATTTTTCATAGCCATGTTCTCTACCACACTCCATCAGAACATGATAGTCAGATTTCTCCTCCATATCTATATTTTCACCTATCTCACCCTATGTGGAAACCCAGTGATGAGTTATTTGGGTATCCATTATGTTTCTAACATTCCCTTTTTAAATGAAGTTTTAGTATTCCTTTTTACCATGTGGGTTTCTATAAATTAAACTCTCGTGTAATAAACCATTTATAACCCCGACGAATTTCGAGGGTGAAATTCATTTTACGGGGGGTAGAATGTAACACCCCGAGATTTTATGAAAAATATCCATTTTAATGTCTTGTGTTGTACGCTACAGCAATATTAGGTTGTGATATGCGCAACACCATATTTTCATCAGTATACACAATACTATTCTTGGCTTTCATTACACACAATTTCATGTTCGTTTTGTATAAACTATTCTATGCAACATTATGTATAGATTTTGTTTAATGTATAAATGAAATAAGTTTTGATTATACGAAACACCAAGTAGAGATTTGACTACACACAGCCCTGACTTGTCTTGCATTACACACAATAAAGTCCTTCCTCGATAGAGTGTGTAGTACGCAATACCGAGTTTCACTAAACCAGATATTATTATAATAATATTCTGAACTAGCCATTATGAATAGTAATAGCCACTTTTTGAAATTTTATAAATTTTACCTCTCAAAATGGACTTCATTTTTGGATTCGGAATATTGAAATTAGCATAGGGTGAAATTTTGGTACATTTCAGATAACTTTCAAATTCTAATGAATAGTGAAAATTACTAAATTTTAATTAAAAACAAATTTTTTAATCGAAGTAATTAGTAGTCATAAATAATTAATTTGAGTGGTTTTAAAGTATATTTAGAATATATTTTTACCATTTAATACAATTTTGGTAATTGGATTTAATTTCACATTTAAACCAGACATAAACAAGTCTCAATCTTTTGATAGTTATTATCTCTTAAAAACATGCTATTTGTTTTGACGACGGGAATTAATTTTTCAATTAATTAATGCAACTGATATTTTTTGAATTTGGTAAAATATACATCCTGTTTGAATTCATAATATCAATTATAGATTATTCCTGATTTTTTGTATTTTTCTGGAAACTTTCATTTTTTGATGAATAGTGAAACCACTAAGTGGTAGTTAAAACACTGAATTTTTCATAAAACTTAATTTTACCGCTTCGGTGAGTGGAATTTCGAAAATACAAGACAGATGGTTAATATCAAGGACTAAAATGTGGTTCAATGAGATGAAAATATTTTTTGGTGAACGGTAACTTTTTACTTTTATTTACTGCGGTTAAAAGTAAATAGGATAATTAAGGGTAAAAATGATATTATTATTACCCTAACACATGTCCTAATTCTATTTGATAAGATTAATTCTTCCAAAAACAAACTTAGGAATAAAATATGACCATTTAGGCATACTTGGATTAGATTAAGACATTTAATATTAATTTATTTAAAGAAGGGTTAAAATAGTTAAAATCAATGTTTAATAAGTAAATCATTTTTAATATAGGGTTATACATAAGATAAATTAGACTATAAATATTCATTATAATTCTATGACTAGTTATTACATAATGGGATTTTATTTATAATTTTTAGACATTAAATAATAGTATTTATTTATGACACAAATATGATGCAGTAATTATCTTATTAATGAAATATTGACATAAGTGATGTTATAAACACCCAAATAAATGTAATTTGAGACTTTTTATGAATTAAAATAATTTTAGAGGTTCATATGATATGTTAGTATTGATATAGTTAAATGTTTTCGAACTAATAGTTCTGTTATTATTTTCACAAAATTCAATTACCAAATAGTGTCAAAATTGACATAAAATAGTTTTTAAAACAAATATTATATTATTAATTGTTATTTTATTCATAAAAATATAATGTTCGGAACAATGACATATATAAGGTTATATATATTAATAATAAACAACTTGGGGTTTTTTTGGCTTGTTATAGTATGTTTATTAACCTTATAGTGTAAGAAAACAAGAAAACACGGTAAAAGTTAAATTATCTAACTTAAAGTTAAATATAAATGATAAGGTTAATATAGGAACATAAACTTGTCTAAATTATATTGGATTAGAGTATTTAGACCCATCCCCACCTAATATTAGAAATAACTAAATTTATATCTATTAAAAACAGAGTATGACTTTATAATAAAATAATATTTTTAGTTATTGAAAGGTGCCCCTCTCCTCCCTTATAAAAGGGAACCTCCTCCCTCTCTTCCTCACAACACATTGAGCCTTAAACCTCTTCCAAACCCTACCAAATTATCTTCTCCACGTCCCTAGAAACATCCTAGAGGTCATTGTCTTCCTCAAAGACCAATTTTAGTGCCCAAAGAGGAGGTCTCAAAGAGGCGCTTCAAAGAAGAGGTAATGTCCGTTACCGATTCATTCAAATTTATTTCTTCTTACACTTCTTCTTATTTAGTTGTTTCATTATGAAGTAATTACATAAGTATCACTAATATACTGATACGTTATTATATGTATTAAAAAACCATATTTCACAGTCTATCCATCCTACGGAAAAAGAAATCACCGCGCGTGCGTACGTTTGGAATACCGTCTCCACGTCGTGGTGTAATCTATTTTCCACCACCACCTTACTTGGATGGGTAAAATGGTGAATGTAATGAATATATATGATTATTGTAAAGTGATATTTATTATGTAATATTATAAAAACACTTTAATACAATTCAACGATCATGGGAATGATATCATCTCTCGTGCGTACGTACGGAATACCGTCTCCACGACACGATGAGATTCACTCTCCATGATAACCATTCAAGAATGATTATAAAGTATATATAATAAGTAATCATGAATTATATGACATAATAATTATACTGGATTTATGTATATATATATATCATCTACTTAATTCCATTCAATTCAATAAGGAAACTAAAACAGCGTTCATGCCTACATACGGCATGCCGTCTCCATGAACGGTGTATTTCATTCCATTTATTGATCCATTATATATATGTATATTCTGAATATATATTATATATAAATCATATTTTACATTATGGATCTAAGTAATCATGATCTAATTAATCATATGAATAATTAAAAGTTAAAACACGAATGAAAAATGAGACGATTTTACCCAAAACGCTACTTTAACATGAATTTACAAAAGAACGGGTAATATAGAGTCATACGTGAACCATATATGATATAATAACAATGAATATGATTCTGTAATAATTAAATGACATTATTTATATCATTATACAGGAGGTTTGGATATGTACGAAGCATATAGGACCTAGGGTAATGGATAACTATTCCAATCTCGTTCTTATCCGAGATTGTCTATTCGTAATTATTTACTGGGGTTATTTTTATCATCCATGTCAATGTTTCTGAAAAATGGTTTCATGTATGTTTAATGTCCTTTTTACCCATTTTGACTTTTACCCAATCGTATGGAGGGAATCTTTCTTTTATTTACACTAGAAGGTACTTTTTGACGTTTTCGACAAAAGTACGAGAAGAATGTTTTTTTAACGTATACGACATGAATGGATTTTTACGGTTTTATAAAGCCTTGTTTTCATAATGATTAATCCAAAATATTTAAGGAATATTTTCAAAAAAATCCTTTTCTTTTAAAATTTCATGAAATTTTGTGAAAATAAAATGATTTTGGAGAAAAAAGTATATTTTCCTCAATAATTCATTTCAAGTGTTTTATCAAAACCATTATTCATCTAAGATGACATTATTTCATATGTGTATGTTTCAAGTATAATGTCTCTATGATTTACATGGTTTCACTTCTCTTATTATGAAATGATATCCATTTATTTTATATGGATTATGTGATGATGGGATGATGTTTATGAAACCCATTTTATTTATTGGGTTTTTATGAATGATTTATGTTTATTTTGTGGCACAAGTAAGAATGATTTAATTATGAGATGGGTGTGACATATGTCTCCCTCCAATGCATTGGTTAAAGATTTATATCTCCTAAGATAGACATGGCTGAAATGATAAGTTAATCTGGTTCAGTATTACAGGAGTGGAACGAAGAGTGAACTCGATTCAGAAAGGTACTTTGTCCACTAAGATGGTCTTGGTAGCAATGCCTTGGCTACTATGGAAATAATTATATGTGCTTAATGGATGTCACAATTACATGTTTTATTCCCATGTTATTTTATCATGATTTATGTTTCATTATGATCTATGCCTTATGTACTTCCATGTTTTATGTCGTTGCTCAATATTTTGATGTTTAAACATTATGTTCATGTTTTTAAGTTCAAATGTATATCGTATGTTTTATTTTATCCATGAAGGCCCTTACTGAGCATTTGAGATCACCCTTTTTATGTTTTATTTTCCCCCAGGATTAAAATAAAGGTTTAGGGTAAGGAAACCAAAAGTGGAAGATCATTATGGGAGATGTTGAAGATCTTTCACCATGATTAGAAGATTACGTTACAAGTTTCCAAATAGACTAAACTATTACGGTACTTGTGTGTCTTTTTTTGTTATGTATTATGTATTCCGCAAAAGTAATGTAATGTGCATGTACATCAAGCTTCGGGTATCTACAATATTCGCATCACTTTACCTATAAAAAATCCATAATTTTAAGGGAAATTATGTTTTTAAATTCATAAGCCAAATATATTTTCATAAAAACCCTTATATAAGGGAATATTATTTTAGAATTCCAATTTTATGATTAAAAACACATTTATTAATATTTTAACAAAAACCTATTAATAAAGATAAATATTTATTTAAATATCTAAATACCCATTTCATGAAATATTCATATCATGATTTATATATATAATATCATTTTTCTATTATAGTTATTAATTATTGAAAATATATTTCTTTAAACACTTATCAATGTTAATAAAAACTATTGGAATGGTCATATACTATAATTGCCTTTGATATTCCAATCATAATAATAAAATTACCTATTTTCAGTTAAATTATAAGGTTTTTTAGGAATAATAAAATTTAATTGATGAACATAATCTAAAATATGGATATCTACCATACCCTTATAGTATCTATGAAAAAATATCTTTTACTAATATTTAGAATAAAAATAATTATTTTCTTATTGGAAAAAATGAATGATTTTAAATGATTTTAATAGATTATAATTAAAAATGTAATGTCTAGAAAAACTAAATTTTCTGGGAATATAACTTGATACTTGCGTATAAAAATAGATTATGAGGAAATTGGGAGTGAACCCATGACATCATGGGGACATTTTCTATGATATAATACTACTAGTGGCTGCATTGATTTCATTTGTTTTTTTAAATGTAATTTTATTCTATATAACGTAATTATATTAAAATAAATATTTTAATTATTTTAATGAGAAATAAAAATAATATTTTAAAGGTAATTTATTTTTAAATCAAATGGTTTTTAAAAAAATTAAAAAAAAATTCTTTTTAAAAGTAATTTCCTTTCATATTTCATTGAAAACCCATGGTTATTATATGCGAAAATTGGTTTTGAAAACAGATGTTTTTTATTTTAAAATTAAATGAATTGTTTTCTAATGATGTTTAAATATTATTTATAAAATTGTTTTACACTTTATTTTAAAATCCATTTCTAGGAAATTTTATTATCAAACTATTTTTTAAAAGGAGTTTCAAAAGATCATTATAAGGTCCAAAGGTGTTTGCATTTTTTAAGAAGATAACATGATTGAAGTCAATCAAAATTTGGTATAATATATTTATAAAAAAACAATATCATGTTGGGACCATCCTAATTATCAAAAACCTAGAGCATAAATATCCTTTGTTATGGAAATGATTTTTTTAGTAACATTTTAAAAAAATACCACATTTTTAGTATTATATCTGGGTGTGTGGGTCATGGGATGTCTCATTTTGAATAAGAGGAATATTTCAAAAAACTATATGTATGAATTCATTTTAGTTTTGGATAATTTAGGAGACATATTTAACCCTTCATGTTTCAGTAAATTATAATAATATATAATTTTATCATCTATAGTTTTCCAAATTCTAAAAATGGAAATTCATTTTTTCTCTAATCATGATGAATAAATTTCAAGGGTGAAATTACATTAATGGGGTAATAATTTAATATACATATAAATTCATGAAATAAAATCCTTTTATTATGTATGTATTTAATAATTTGTTTCATAATAAAAAAAATTAAAGTATGATTTAATATAAAATTAGATGTTTCTCTATAGTAAATTACAATTATGATTGTAAATTATGTTATAGTATTCAGATTTTATAATCATTACATTTTTAATATTTTCCAAGGGAAAAAATCTTTATTTGAATAATATAATGTATATAAATTTTTATGTATTTATGTTATTTAAATAAATAGTAAAATTTAAACATGCTATAAAATGTTTTCTATTGATATTTTGAAAAGATAAGATTTTCTAATTTAATAATATATTTCTATTTAAAAATTTAATTGATAAAAACTTTTTCAATTTTATCATAACTTATATTTTTTATTAATAAAGGTGTGTTTTAAAATGAAAATGATTATTAATTATTTAAATGTTCATTTATTTTGATATAAAAAACATTAATTTTCAAACATATTAATTTAATATTGTTATTTTTTAATATACATGTATTTTTTAAAATATAATTTATCTTTACAACGTTTACAAATTAATAAGAAATAGTTAAATTATAGTTTTCATATCAATGTAATAACTTTAGGATTTAGTGGTAATATTTTCCACTAAATAACATGGTTTTGTATTGATTATGTTATAAATATATATATGAGATAAACATATTTATAATGAGGATCAACATATTATAAGGTTAAAATGAATATGAAGTTATTTATATACTATTAGAATAGTTTTTATTCTAATTTAAAATCTACCTATTTATATTAAAAATGGGCCAACCATTCAAGATGGACTAGCTAGATAAACCATTCACATGTGGGGATAAAGATCGTCCAACAAATGGAAACCATTATTTCCATCCATCATGATGTAATGCAAGTGTTTGGGCATGCATAACAATTATATATCACAGAAAAATGGGCATAGTGCACCAAATGGTGTGCATGGGTTTCCCATGGATGTCATGGAACTGACCATGGTTAGTAGGTGTATGTGTATGTGTGTCTTGGTGATAACTCCCTATTTCCTTGGCATGCTGTGTCAAAGGGATAATTTGTAATATATATAATAACTCAACTAAATATATATTCCATTTGGGATGTGGTGTACATAAAATTGTTCAACCATTTAAAACATTTTCTGATAACAATAGACTGCTGATCATGCATATAGAATCCATCCAATATATTTGAAGGATTGTATTATTACTCCTGCATGGCCAAGAAAACTGACATCATTTTCTTTCTCTTATCCAATTTTGGTTTCACCTTCAATAATACATGCACAACCAAAATCAATGTTAAATTTATAAATATGTGCCTTCGTATTAAAAAAACAGATTCAACTGAGTTGTAAACTGTATAAATGGTAACCCTAAAAAAATAATTATATTCTCTTCATAACTATTTAAAACAATTTAGAAAAAGAAAATCCCAACAATAATCCTCACATTTAAATGTTGAGATGGCGTACAGTTCAGTTATATTTTTTTTACATTTTCAGTTTGTACTAGTGGAAATGAAATGTTAAATATGTATATTTATATTCTCTAATAGCATACCGTGTATTCAAACATTGAGAAAAATTTACTATATATATAGACATATTACATAAAAATATTTAAAATTAAACCAAATTATTTGGTTTTGATAAAAAAATCAAGACATCTCTCAATCCTAGATTATCTTCTTCATTGAATATATATGGCCACACATATCTATTATCATGTTTGTAGAAGATTTATATGTTTATATCAATATAAAATCATTGTTCTTGAATCTTATATCAAATATATATATATATATATAATTGAATAATGACAATGTAATTATATAAGATTTTTATTGGAAGTTACTAAACATTTGTATACCTTTTAGAAACATAGTTATACTATTTCTTTTTAGTCTATGAGAGGGAAGTGAGAGTCTTTCTATAAAAATAATTTCTTTGCATAATCAATGTAAGGGTGATTTATGTTTTCCTTTAAAACATATATTTTGGAAAAAAATTAAAACGTCTATTTCTTTTTCAAAACCCTTTTCTTGTTATCGATTTTTTTTGAATTATTATATCAAATAATGGAATTTTTATTTTTATACACTCTAGTTTTCAAAAACAATTTTCATATAAGGAAAAAAAGTTTTTCAAATCTATAATTTTCCCATATAGAAAATAATATTATGATAAATTATATTATCAAATATTATGAAAAAATTATTTTCCTAAAAACCCATATATTTAGGAATTTTATATTAAAATTCCTATTTAATGACTAAAGATGAATATGTTTATATTTTAAAAAACCCTAATTATAGATAATTTGTTTTTATTTTAAATCCTCAATTCACCTTTTGATAGAAGATTTTATTCTGAGAATTCTATTTATAAATTCCATGTGGGTTTTAAGGATATCATTTCATGCATAAAATTTTTATTAAAATTTTATAGAGGATGTTCATGATTATTGTAATTCCCATATGCTATAGTTGTTCATTTTGATAAACATTAGATGATTTGAAATTATTTTCTTAATTGATAATCATTTATGTATTTTTTTTTAAAAATTAATGAATTATAAATGACAAAAGATAGACTAAAAATATTATAATAAAATATGGCACATGAGTATTAGATGGGGTAATGGTAGAATGAGAAGTGAACCCAAAACCTCAAGGAAATGTTTTTCAAGATGTTATACTACTAGTTGCCCCACATATTTCATATGGTTTTCCAAATATCATTTATCCATAAATAGTTATTACGGTTAAAGCAATATATTAATATTTTAAATCAGAAATAACAATCATTATTTATTAGTTATTTATTTTCAAATAAATGTTTCTTTGAAACATTATATCATTAAATTTTTTGAAATGTATTTCATTTACATATTACATTGAAACCCCATAGGTTATAACATGGGAAAATAGTTTATGAAAACAAATATATATTTTTATTTTGAAATGAAAAAAAAATTATAATGAGTTATTAAATAATATTTTAAATGAGATTTTACCTTTTTATAAAACCCCTTACTCGGAGATTTTATTATCACGTTATGTTATAAAATGTTTTTAATGGGATATATAGAAAATAAAAAGGTGTTTGGTTTTTAAGAAGCTAGACTAAGTGGATTTAAATATGTTTCTATAGCTAAAATATATAATACATCAATATGTTGATAGATTTTTCAAAATCCTCCATATACTATAATGAAAAGAACCTTGGGTATGTAAACTACTATATAAATTTTAATTTCATCTTTTAAGAATAATATAATGTATGTTTTTAGCACCAGATCCTGGAGTGAAGGTCTCAGGTAGTCCCTATATAGTAATGTATTATAGGACCACCTACCTTAAGCCTCAAATTAATATCCATTATCTTTTATACAAATCCTTTGTAAATCCCATATATTTGTCATCTAAGATATTATCAACACCTGATCCCTTATCCGAGTCCACTAGATCCAAAATATGTAATTCTAATAATTTATAATTAATTATTAAATTTAATCAAAAGTGACATTATGAAAAAAAACTAACCAAAAAATGAAACACAATTTAAACTATAAAAAAATGTTTCAACACTTTTAGGATCACATATAATCATTAATCATGAAATCCCCGTCATTTTTTAATATTACCACCATAATATAGTGGAATCAAACCCAAGACATTTCATAAATTTCCACAAATTAGAGTAAAATTATGGAGTAGAAAAGTTAAATGCATTGGAGAGTAGTAAACCCCCAAAATAAAACACATAAAAACACTAAAATTATCATGAATCAACCCCCTTAAAAATTATGGAAAAGGAAATAAAATTGGAGAGACAACCATAATTTCCTCCTCCTGATGTCCCATTCCCCCAAAATTGAAGGTGGCCGACGTGGAAATGATGAGTCTAATCCTTCTTAAAATATCAAAAATGACTATATAATAGGGTATCCATATTCATTAGGGAATGATTATCTCTCCCAATCACCCTTAATGGAATGAACCCTATGAAAAATATGTTCCATTCCTTACCCAATCAAAATCAATATCCCATGGACCAATCCATTACAACATTCCCTCCTTCCATCATAGAGTGGCCTCCTCCACCCATGGTGTAGATACCCATATCATTGTGTGACATTACTTATCTATTATTACAAACATAACACCCCACACTATGATTCTTAGTGTTGTAAATCATTTATATAATGTTCTATGGGTCAAAACGTGGCCAACCTCTTCCATGAAAAATCATTAATCCAATAGGTAATGGTTACCATACTAAATTAATAAGCATCCATATCAAGGAAGAACACCAATATACCATGGTGTGAACATAAATAAGATTCATTACATTTCCTAAAATTAAATATTTATGGGTACTCGGCACAACATGAGGCCTCCACCATGGAATGAAAAATATTTAGTTTTTCCTTCCCTTTGGAAAAAAATCCATACAAAGTCCATCACAATATGACTCACAGTGGTCATCTCATGACATGCATCTATCAAAATATGGAACCTTCCAATAAAATTGGATTACTCTTAAATCAACATCTCATCATAGTGTGACCATCCCTAGTCTTGTTGTGCTGAGCCTCCTATAGTAAACAATTTGGACAAGGGCCAAGTCAACCCTTCTTCGAAAAAAAAATTCAAATTTACTCTACATTACACAACTTGTAACAGTGTGGATCATTATTAACTCCCTAAAAATATCGTTTAATAACCCCAATAAGCACATGATAATTATTTCTTATTTTCTATCCATCAATAATAAATTTATACCTATATTATTTCATGATTTATAACTGAATTAGAGATATTTCACAATCCACATACTAAACTTGGATAAAATTCATTTACTAAAAAATCCCATGTTCCTTTATTAAAAAAACCTAAAAACCAATATATAAAAAAATAAAATTTTCATCCCACCATGTCCAATTATATGAAAAAACAAAAATGTTTACTCCTTAGGTGTTCATTCCATAAAAATTCCAAGTATCCCCCATTGAAACATCAGAAAAAATAAAAATCATTATGACTTATTTCACAAAGGAATCACGAGATCATAGAATTACTACACATAACATTGAACATAACACAAAATATAATTTTATGTTTGGAACCATTACTGACTAAATACACCATCGTACTCCACTCATAGGCACCAACACATCTCTAATCCAACTCAATCTCTAGATCATAATATGCTTTCAATACATAACTATAAACACAAAAATCAATATATTCAATACTTTCAAATCCCAAAACTAGTATTCATCATGGAACCAAATATAATTAGATCCACTTAATCATATGAATCTCAGTGATATCTCAACAGTTCACTAATATGTTTCACTATATTCACAACCCTATAAATATGAGGGTCTCACACCCATGAATTATTCTGTAATCCCAACCATAGGATTGTATATATGATCACATATCTAAACAAAATTTCATAATAACCCCAATCTATGAACTGACCCATACTGAAATTATTGACCAAAAATGATCCAAATGTTATCATACAAAAAACTATATGAAGAACAAATCAACTCTGATTCCCACCTCACCAAGAACATCATTATGAACATTAACCAAAAAACCTACTATGAGGGTCACACCCTTCAATAACCAATGGTGTTATCCCTACTATATAGTTCCCATTACACTTCACATTTATATAATTCCCAACAGGTCCAATTATTACATGTGTTTTACCCCTTCTATTCCACTTTAATCCCATAATAATATCCCCTATCATGTACCAAGAGGACCAAATATATTGTGGTAATCCAATCCATCCTAGAAGTTTCCCTTCACCATAGAGGGACACGAACCACTCGCATAAAAACCTAGGTTCATCATTGCTACATGATTCTCATAAAAATTAGTAGTCCTCTACTGATACACGACCCCTTATATATCTATAAACCTAATGGGAACCATTCATAATAAACATACACAATACCTCACTAGTAGATGTGTTTTCTGAAGATTCATTGAAAACCCAGTCTCCATCTCCCAAGGTAGTGTGAACCATTAATGAACTTTCTCACTATAACTTTATCCACCAATGACATCAATACCATCTAAACTAAATAACAGTATCACATATACCAACCTATCATAAAAATGAACTCATGATCCCATGTGTTTCAAATTATCAAAAATATTTTCATACACCAAGGCTATTGACCATGATTATCTTTATTTCAGCCTCATCTAAATCAACTATCTCTTTGTTCTTCAATTACATAAAATAATTAATAATATCACCCATTACAAGGCCTTCATCATAATAACTCTCCAACAAGTCATTATTCAAATTCTATGAATCATCTATCCACACTCATCACATTCTATACCCAACTATCTTAGATCACTGTCCACCATACAATCAAACCCCACACTAAAAATAAATAATGGTAGGTATACAAACAATATGTCCCTTTAAACCCAAAAAAATACAAAAATAACTATAATAACTTTACATCATGTAAGATCAATTCATTTCACCTTCATTTTCTCCAACCTCATAAGGGTATCATAATTCTCAAGGAGAAATATTCAAATACTAAAACATATCTCCCATGTATTCCTCTTCATCAAACAAAAATAACTAAGGAATTCAATGCCTATATAAATCCAAAAAGGGTCATTATACTACACCTTTACATATAGAATATATATACATCACCGGAGGAAAATTTCACCATAGGATCAACATTACAAATTACAAAAAAAACATTAGGTTTGAAATCAGTATAATTCAATCTAGATATTAAATGGGAAAACACCATATTAGTTGTTATTAATAATTTAGTCAACTATATTTTTTATCATTAGAAAAATAATTCACACACAAGACCATGTTATTAATTTGAATCCAATATTAAAAATATTATATATGTTTAAATTCTTTTTGAAACTATAATTCATTCGATAGAAACAGAAATATTGTTCTCTAATATACAAATCATCCTTGAAGAAACATTTAAACTATAACAGTAAAACAATAATAATAGAAATTTGGTAACCTTGTTAACCTAGAACTTCCATCACAAATTTTTTCTTCAATCCCCATTATTGTGTCCGTCACAAGATATAAAAAACTAAAATTGTTTTCTAAACATATACCAAATAATAAGAAAAATCAAAAGACACTCAAATACCACTTTGTAATACATGAACTCAAATCACTAGATAGTATCCCAAATATAGTGACGTGTAACATTAGGTTGATTGTAACACCCCAATATTCCATGATACACTTCCATAAAAATAATTCAATAGCTTGTGATACACACAACACCAAGTACGAACGCACCTATTAAACTAGCCGTTTAAAAAGTGGTTATGGATAGAAACAAACAAAATATGAAATTTATAAATATTATATTTCAAAATATAATTTATTTGTAAATTAATAATATTAGAATTATCTTAGGATGATATTTAAGCAATTTTCTGGAATGTTTCAAATTTTAATAAATAGAGAAAAATACATCATTTTAATTCAAGACTGCCTTTTCACTTAATTTATTTATATAGTTATATTAACATTTAAATTTATTTTAATTTATAATTTAATTATTTTTTTATCATTTAATCCAATGGTTGTCATTGGAATTTTTTTTACATTACAATTTGATATAAACTGAAGTCAATCATTTGATGGTTTTTACTTTTAAAAAACCGCTTTCTCGTTTCAACAACGAGAATTATTTTTAAATTAATTTCTTCTAATTATGTATATTGAATTTATGAAAATTGATTTCCTTTTTGGAATAATAAGGTCCAAATTATTTAAATAGGACCCTTTTATTTTTCATCATTATGAATAGTAACTTTAGCAATTATTATTATTTACCACAATCAAAGGTCAAATCAGGCAAATAATATTAAAAATAAGATTAAAATAAAAAATACCCTAACATGTGTGCAAATCATATTAGCTGAGATGTGGCTGGCCACAACAACCCTTGGGGAGAAAATTTAGCATTTGGATGCCACCTGATTGTGATTTTGACCCATACAACTTTTAATTTAAAATAATGGAAAATATTTTATAAACATATATCTCCTTACAAAAACAATATAAATATTGGTCTATAAAAATGATATTTTAGACTATATATATTAATTATAAATATAAAAATATTTCTTATATATTTTTATTTTATTTATAATTTTTAGACAATAAATAAATAAATTTATTTATGATATAATGATGATATAGTCAATACCATATTAATGAAATATTCAAATAAATGATAAAATAAATATTTAAATAAATGTAATTTTAAACTATTGATGACATAGAATAAGTTTATGGATGATTATGAAATGTTATATTTGAGTTAATGTACTTTTTTAATGATTCATGTTTTTATGACTTTAAAAAAAATCAATTGCTAAATAGTATCAAAATTGACATATTATGTTATAAAAAAAATATTATTTTATTAAATGATATAATAGTAATAAAAATATATTATTCAGACAACTGACATAGATAATGTTAAAAATATGTCCAATTATCCACTTAAGGTTCTCTTGGTATTTTATAGTAATGATATTAATCATATAGTGTAAAAATACAAGATGACATGTTAAGAGTTAATTTATTTAACAAAGGATTAAAGCCAAAAGATAAGGTTATATTTGTAAACTAAACATTTATAAAACCTAGTGGATGAATTTATTTAGACTCATACACATCTTATCCGATAAATATATCATGTTGGATCTATTATAATTCTAAAACCAGTTTATTATAAAATAATATATCATTATTTTCCAAAAGTACCCCTCACCTCTCTTATAAAAGGGAACTTATCCTTCCCATTAAATCACACCTCCAAAGCCCTTTTTCTCAGTCACCCCTACCAATTTACTCTTCCAAACTCCCTCATTTAATCCTAAAAAACACATTTTGGGCATAAAACCAATCTATGGTGTCCTTTTGTGAAAATCCAAAGGAGATACCTAAAAAAGTGGTAATTGTTTTATCACCCCTTTCAATGAATTTTATCTTTTTATACTTCTTCTTTCATTGTTTTTACATATTAAAATAATATATAATTATTATATTAATTCTTAGATGTTATTAAAATTATGGTAAATCCATATTCCTTCTAATAATAATCTTACGAATAATAATATCACCATGCATGCGTATGTATGGCTTACCGTCTCCATGTTGTGGTCTAATTTATTATTCAACAATTCTTTATTTGCATGGGTATAATGATGGGTATAATGGATATAAATTATAATTATAACATGATAATAATTATTTATAATTAATATACCATCCAATTTCATTCTATTTAACAACTAATGGAATGATACCGTCACTCGTGCATACGTACAACCCACCGTATCCACGACGTGATGAGATTAACTCTCTATGATAAAAATTCATGAATGAATAAAAAATTATATATTATGAGAAAAAATAATAATAATTTAATTAATTTCATTCTATATTTGAATAAAATATATCCAATTCATAACAAACATGAATTACATGACAAAACAGGAATGGGAAAATGATGCAGTTAACACCTGAAACAAAAATAATACTAAAATATTGTTACCAAAATTATATAAGAGGATAATATATAATATAATATTTATGAATATAGTCTTGGTAAAATTTAATAAATTTTTTATCCATTATATAGGAGGCTAACACACCCTCGACTAAAGGAATGTATAAGGTAAGGTTTAATTTCACATTCTCTTTATTATCTACGATTTCTTATATATACGTATCCACTGAGACATCATTATCATCAATGTCCATGTTTCTTAAAATGTAATTCAAAATATTATCAAGAAGATTTAAATTCATTTTACCCATATTTTACTTTTTACAAATCATTTTGAATTGAATATTTTCACCACTTTCATAACGAAGTAATTTATAACATTTTCGATGAATTTAAGGAAAGTATGTTTTTTAACTATTACAGTGCAAGTGGATATTTTCGGCCATTATGACATCTTATCATTTTGAATGTTTCTATACAAGAATATATGGTTATTTCCAAATGAAATGTTTTCCTCTAAAATTATATGTCTTATAAATGATTTCAATGTAAAAAGGATATTTTCCTCAATGAGTTTTAATGAATTCTTTAAATAATTTTCATCTATGTCAACATACATTGATGGACTTTATGTTTATTTGTGGATGAACAATTATGATACAATCTTCCATGTTGTATTTAATGGTTTGTGATATAATTTAATGTGGTTTTGCTATGTTTATACCATTCATGGTTTATGGTTAATGTATTAACAATTCATATGAAAGTTTTAATATGAATGTTTATGTTATGTTCCACCATTTTCATAAGAGGAATTAATTGGACATAATATGTGATGGGTGGGGCCCGCCCTAGCCCCTCAATATTTTACTAGGTCTCATGAGACAAACAAGTTTCTTGGAACAGGGCCCTTATGATATGGTAATAGTCTTGGCATGAGGCCATGACAGTATGGTTATGATGTCCAACAATATGCATTTCCTCATTATGAGATTAGATATTGATATTCAATTGTGATTATTTTACTATTAGAATATCCATGTGTAAGGAAAAATGGAATAATTTGATTTTTCTTTCAATATTGGGCTGAATGTTATGTTTAAAAGGCTTTTGTTTCATTTTTATACCTTGAAATAAAAGTTTATTCTTATTTGTGATAGCTTACACTATAATGTTTATCCATATTGAGCATCTGAGATCACCCCTTTAATATGTTTAATTTTTACCTAGGATGTTAATAATTATATTATGATTGACTTGCAAGGATTGTCTAAGGGATATGAGAGTTTTCAATTGGGATAATATGTTGTTCTTAATTTTAGGTTGTAATATAAAACATATTATTTAATATAGTATATTGAAGGCTATTAAACCGATCTTTAATTCAAAATGTTAATTTCCTGTGATCATGCCAATTTAATAATAATTGCAACGAATCTAGGATACTGGGTTTGGGGAATTACAGTTGGTATCAAAGGAAGTATAGTTCAAAATGTGGAAACTATATTTAGAAAAACATTGATTAGGGAACATCACCCTATGATAGGCTTAAAGGATAAGTATTCAAGAAAATCCTAGAATTTTGGTAACATATAGTTTATGTGTGTATTCCTAGAAAATATATCCTTGTCTGGATAATACAAGTGGATGTGGTTTTGGAACAGATGTACCTAGGGGTGAAAACTCTAACAAGGTGTTCCGAGCATAACATGGGGAAACTTGGTACATGAAAATGGCCCTTACTGCCCACTTGGTTTCACACTCCCTGGGGATATTCATAAGAGAATTTTTATTTTCATTAAAAACCATTATAAATGATTTATGATTAATTATGTCCTCAATGAAACTTGTTTTTGATTATGGATTGAATATGACTAGATTTTTCAATTTATTATAATTATTTTAATAGTTTGGAATTATGAACTATGATTAATAACCTAATCTAATGTATCTCATTATTTAGAAATGGTACCTAGTGGATGAAATGAAAATCATATCAACACATGCAATCTATGTATGTATTTCCCTCTTTTGAATGATAATTATATTGGATCTTTTGATACAACTAGTGCAGAACATCATATAACCAAACTGGAAAAGATGGCTCTATTTATGAATATTAACCTTACTCATATGGAGCACCCTAATCCATAAGACGTAGTGTCATTGTTATACTGATTCACAAGACAACATCCTCCGACATTCAATGGGACTAAAAATACATTTGTAGCTCAGCAATGGATATGTTCCTTAGAGAAAATATATCATTCTTTGAGGAGTAACAAAATGGAAGAGGTGGTTATCACATTTTATCATCTATAAGAATATGCAGATCAATGGTGGTCATTAATACAAAACATGAAGGAGGATGAAGAAGTACAATATATGTAATTGAGGGAGTTTAAGAACTTTACCTAGAACAATACATTCCCCATTAATAGCGAGATGATATAGAATGAATTTTTTTGAGTCTGAAGAAAAAAAAAGGATGAGAATGTTGAAAAGAATGAGGCTAACATCACAAGGATAGCGAGGCATACTGAAAATTTCATACATAACCTAAGAAGTAATATTGTTCTATTCTTTGATAGGTTAAAACCATTCCTTTATTGGGCATTGGTCTCACAATAGTTCTCATCATTTGAATATATAGCCTCATGTGCTATGAAGATACAAAATTATTTCTTTATTTATTATGACATGAAAGGGAACCACGAGAAGAAGTGGGTCACTGAACATTATGGGAATTGAAATAAGGGGAAGAATAGAAAATTTTAATTTCCACCATGTAGTAATTATGGGAAGAAACACCCCAGATGGGAGTTTGTTACAAGTGTCAAGAAAAAATGACACCAAGCTCATGAATGTAAGGGGAAGAATGAAGCTATCAATGCTAAATGATAAAATTGTAAAGTAATGGTACATTATGTAAATTATTTTCCTATGTAATAAGGAAACATACCTCAAAAAAGGCCAAGGGTGAAAGACCAAGATTTTGTGATAACAAGTGCCGAGGTGGAAACTCTTAATGACATTTTGGTAGGTACTATAATCATATCCTCAAATTTATGAAACAATTTATTTGATTCTAGATCCTTGAATTCCATTATATCTTCCCAGTTTTCTTTAAAATTAGATATTTCAAAATCACATTAACAAGGTAGTTATCAGTAAAAATCCCTAAGGGAAGTCTCATTACAATAAAGATGTGTCTGATAGTTCCCATTATGGTATATAAACTTACATTATCTACTTAATTTATTATTATACCTATGGTTGACTTTGACATAATCCTCGGTATGGATTGGATATCACAATATGATGCGAACATTTATTGCAATAAGAAGGAAGTTATTATTTCTAAGGATGATGTAGAATCCAATATCTTTTAAGAAGAAACTTTATCACCTGATTCTTATCAAAATCCACCCAAAGTAAATTTACTCAATGCGACTCCTGGGGAGGTAGAGAAAACATCATATAGAGATGAAGAATGAAATATTCAAATTGAGGATGTACCTATTTTAAAAGAATACATTGATGTTTTCCCCATAGATTTGCATGGACACCCCACCAGAGTGTGATGTTGAGTTCTCTATTGATTTAATCCCTAATGAAAGACAAGTATCAAAGACTCCTTATAGAATTACCACTGTGGAATTAGTTTAGTTGAAGAAACAACTAGAGGTGTTGAGTAATAAGGGAGTTATTCACCCTAGAGTTTCTCCATGGGGATCTCAATTTCTTTTTGTTAAGAATAAACATAGATAAATGAGGCTATGCATCGACTATAGAGAAATCAATGCTATTAAAATAAAGAACAAGTATCCCCTGCCATGAAATGATGATTTTTTGATCAACTTCATGGAGATAAATATTTTTTTTATAATTTAAATTAATTCTGGATATCGAAAATTGTGTGTAAAAATGGAAGATATTTGGAAGAATACATTTCGAATGTGATATGTTCATCATGAATTCACGGTAGTGCCTTCTGGATTGACTAATACACCCTCTATTTTCAAGGGTCTAAGGAACAGAGTGTTCATGTAATATCTTGAATATTTTTTCGTTCTATTTATTGATGATATATTGGTGTACTGAAAAATATAATAATTCCATGAGAACAACTTATGAATTTTTCGGAAGACTCTGAGAATAAATTAACTATATGGGATTTTTAGAAAGTTCGAATTCTTGCTTCAAGAAATTTATTTCCATCGCCATAATATCTCAAAGGATGGAATCTCTATTGATCTTGAAAAGTCCAAGGCAATCCAAGAATGGTCAACACCAATGAGTGTGACCAAGGTACATAATTTTATTGGTTTAACAGGTTACTATTGAAATTTCTTCTTGAATTATTCCCGATTGGAAAACCCGATAACCAAGCTCCCACGTAAGCGGGTTAAATTATTTTGTACAAAACAGTGTGAAAAATACTTTTAAGAATTGAAGATAATATTATTCAATGATCTTATCATGACTCTATCTTCTGGGAATGATGGATTTGTGATTTTTAGTGATTCATCAAGGAAATGAATCAGTTTTTTCCTTATGTAGAATGATAGTATTATTTCTTACGCATCAAGGCAATTAAAAATTCAGGACCAAAATTACCTACTTCATGATATTTAGTTAGAACCAGTAATATTTTCTCTAATGATATACATACAATATCTCTATGGTGAAAGATGTGAGATACATGCTGATCATAAGAAATTAAAATATATTTTTTCACAGAACGAAATCAACATGAGATAATGTTGATGGCTTGACCTACAAAAGGATAATGATTGCACAATACACTATCACCCATGGAAGGAAAATAAGGCATCATAAGCTTTGAGTAGAAAATACTATGGAGTTCAAAACAAAATAAATATTAAAAGGCATCCTATGTTTATGGATATAGTAAATATTCATATGGGAATTATCCTGGAAGGTTAAACATAACTGCCTTTTTAAATAGTTATAGAAAAATCATTAAAAGAAATAAAAAATATGTTCTTAGTCTGATTAAGAGGATTTTCAAATGAAAATTGAAGTACTGATTTATGGGAGACTGATTGAATTCATATTTGAAGATGGTGTTTTGAAATTTGGGAAGAGGTTTTGTGATCCTATTATAAAATAGCTAAAAAGGGGATTATTGGATGATGCTCCTGGATCGAATTTTCCTATACACCCTGGTGGAACTAAGATGTGTAAAGATTTGAGGGAAAATTTCTTGTGGGATAACATGAAGATGGAGATTTACAATTATGTGACGAGATGTTTTGTTTGTCAACAGGTGAAGGTAGGATAATAACTTCTTAGAAGATTCATGAAACGTTTTATTATATGTGTGTGGAAATGGGATGATATTATGATGAAATTTTTCAATGGGCTACCAATGACTCCTAGAATAAATGATGTGATATAGGTTATTATTGATCCTCTTAAAAAACCAGAACATGTCCTTTATACTAGAGAATATTTACCACATGAATGATTTTAAAGGATGTATATTAAAGATGTTTTAAGACTTAATAGTGTACCACTATCAATTGTTTCTTACCGAGATCCCCGTTTTACATCACTCTTCTAGAATAGACTTCAGAATGATCATGATACTAAGATTTGTGTGAGAACTATCTACCACCATCAGAATGATTGAAAATCAGAATGGACTAATAAAACATTAGAAGATAAGTTGAGATCTTTCTCTCTTGACATTCAAGGTATGTGGGTTCAGTATTTACCTATGGTAGAAATTTAATATAACAATAGCTTCCATAGAATAATAAAAATAACACCATATGAAGAATAATATTGGATGAGATTTCATACACCAACTTGTTGGGATTATATTGGTGAAAGAAAAATCATAGGTCCAAAACTTATTGTGGAAATTATGGAAAAGGTAAAAACTATTCAGACCCATATCAAAATAGATCAAAATAGGCAAAAGAAATATACTGATAACCGAAGGAAGGATATAGAATTTCATGTTGTAGATCATGTGTTCATGAATGTATATCCATGGAAGGGTGTTATATGATTCATTAAGAAGGGTAAATTATGTCTCAGATACATAAGACCTTTTGAAATATGGAAACGAATTGGTGTTGTAGCATACAATTTGAAAATGTCGAAAAGTCTCTCCAAAGATCATGATGTGTTCCACATATCAATGTTAAGGAAAAAATGTGAGACCCAACACATGTACTCACCTAGGAAGAAATAGAAATGTAGCTCGATCATTATTTTTATAATGAGCATATAAATATTCTTGATACGAGAGAGAAAGTTTTGTGAAATTGGACGACTCGTCTAGTAAAGGTTTATTGGATGAAACATAAAATGGAAGAGCCGACGTAGGAACCTGAAGAACATATGATAAAGAATATCCTGAATAGTTTTATAAAGGGATATTCAATAAATTTTAAGGATGAAATTATTTTATGGAGGGAATAATATAACACCCCAAGCTTCCATGGTATGCTTCCGTCTAAATAATTGAATAGCTTGTGCAACACATAATATTGAGTTTGAGCGCACCTATCAAACTAGCCTTTGAAAAATTGGTTATAAATAGTATTAACCAAATTATGAAATTTTAGAAATATTAATTTTCAAAAATAAACTTCATTTTTGAATTTTTAATATAAAAATATTGTTAGGGTGAAATTTTGGTAATTTTATGAACTGTTTCAAATTTTAATGAATGGTAAAAAATATAGAATTTTAATTCAAGAATCTCTATTCGTCATATATATTTATAAATTGAGATTATTATTTTAAATGATTTTAAATTATAATTTGATACTGTTTTTCTCATTTAATCCAATGGTCATCATTGGAATTATTTTAAAATTAATATTTGATATAAATATAAGTCAGTCTTTTGATGGTTTTTACTTTTAAAGACCATAATTCTTGTTTTGAAAAAGGGAATTATTTTAAAAATAATTTATTCCAATACTCTGTTCTGAATTTCAAATAATTGACACATATTTTGAATCATATGGTCCAAATTATGTAAATAGGCCCATTTTATTTTTAAACATTAAGAATAGTATCTTCAATAACTATTTTTATTTAGCACGATTAAAGGGTAAATAAGGTAAATAAGAGTAAAAATATTATTAACATAATATAAACCTACCCTAACATGTTTACAAATCCCATTGGATAAGATATGTCTTACAAATAAAACCCTTGGGGTGAAAAGCTGCCCTTTGGAAGCCACATGGGTGTGATTATGACACTGCAAAATTTTAATTTAAAATCAAGGAAAATATGTTATAAACATGTATCTACATACTAAAACAATTTTTTTACTTGATAATATAAATGATATTTTCAAGTATAAGTAATAATTATAAAGATAAAAATATTTATTACATCATGGTATTTTATTTATAATTTCTAGACATTAAATAAATAAATTTATTTATAACACATTGATGATGCAGTTAATACCTTATTAATAAAATATTTTAAGAAATTATATTATAAATATTAAAACAAATTTAATTTGATAATTTGGATTCCATTAAATAATTTTATGGATTATTATGACATGTTATATATGAGATAATATAGTTTTTTCGAATTAATAATTTTTTATGAATTTAACAAAAATCAATTACTAAATTGTGTCAAAAATTGACATAAATGATTTTTTAAAACAAATAATATTTTATTACATGATATAACAGTTATAAAAATATAATGTTCTAAAAACTGACATATATAATTTTATAAATTTAATTAATGATCCACTTGAGGTTCTCTTGGTGTTTTATAGTCACTATATTACCCATATAGTGTAAAAATATAATAATACAAGGTAAGAGTTAATATATTTAACTATGTGTTAATGCCAAAATATAAGGTCAAATTTGTAATCTAAACTTGTCTAAAACCAATTTGTTGAGATGATTTAGACCCATAATCATATTATTCTAGAAATATATCACTTTTAAGATATTATAATTCTAAAATAAATTTATAACAAAATAATATTTTAGGATTTTTCAAAAGTTCCCCTTACCTCTTTTATAAATGGACACTTCTCCTTATCATTAACTCACACATCAAAAGACCATTATATCAAAAAAAACCCAGCCCATTTAATCTCCCAAATTCTCTCATTTCATCTAAGAGGACACATTTTGGCACATGACCAACCTATGGAGTCCTTTTGAGCAAATCAAAAGAGATACCTGAAAAAAGGTAATTGTTTTACCACCTCTTTCAATGTTTTTTCTTATTCTACATCATATTCCCCTATTATTTATATACTAAAATACTATATCTATTATAATATACAAGATTATATGTTATTAAAATTATGTTAAAATCATATTCCTCCTTTCAACCATCCTATGAATAACAATATCACCATGCATGCATACGTACGACATATCATCTCTACGCTATGGTGTAATTTATTATTCATAACTAATTTATTTTGATATGTACAATAATGGGTATAAAAAATATATATCATGAATATAACATGATAATAATTCTACATAATTAATATATTATCACATTCCATACCATTTAACCACTATGTGAATGATATCATTGCTTGTGCGTACATACAACCTACCGTCTCCATAACACAATGATATTAATTCTCTAAACTAACCATTAAAGAATGATTATAATATTTATATATGATGATTAAAAATAATAATTATGAACTTAATTTCTTTCTGTATATGAATAAAATACATCCTATATATAACCAATACGACATTCATGACAAACCATGAATGGGGAAACAAATCAGTTAACATCTAAAACAAATCTAAAATTAAAATATTATTACCAAAATGATATAAGAGGTCAATGTATGATATTATAAATATGAATATGGTACTTTTATAATTTAATAACATATCTTAACCATTATATAGTAGTATAACTCTCCCTTGACTAAAGTAAATTATAAGGTAATTGTTAATTTCACAATCTCTTTAATATATGAGATTGCTTATATGTAAGTATCCATTGAGACATCCTTATCATCCATGTCAATGTTTCTTAAAATGTAATTCAAAATATGATCAAAAATTGTTTAATGTCATTTTTAAAAATATTTTAATTTTGAGAAATCATTTTGAATAGAATCTTTCTCTCTTTTTCCAAATGAGGTAATTTATAATCATTTCGATGAATTTACGGAAAGATTTTTTATAACTTACTTGTCGTAAGTGACTATTTTCAGCCGTTATGACACAATAACATTTTGAATAATTCCATACAATACATTAAGGTTATTTTCAAAAGATTTTTTTTATATAATTGTGTGGCTTCTAAATGATTTCAAATTTAAAAAGGATATTCCCCTCAAAGAGATTTAATTAATTTATTAAATTATTTTATTATATGTCAACATTTGTAATTGGAATTTATACTTATTTTAGGTTGACTTATTATGATACAATCATCCATATTGTATTTATGGTTTTATGATATATTTTATTGTGGCTATGATATGTTTATAACAATCATGTTTTATGGTTAAATTATTAACATTTGGTGTGTTAGTTTAAATACCAATGTTTATGTTATGTATCACTCTTTTCCTAAGAGGATTGAATTAGACTTAGTAAGTGACAGAAGGGGACCTCTATATCCCCACAATTCATCAGTAGGTCTCATGAGATAAAATAGTGTCTTTTCACATGACCTTGATGGTCTGGTAATTTTCTTGGCACAAGGCCTTGAAATTATTTTTATGATGTCCAGCATTATGCATTTCATTATTATGAGATTAGTTATTAGTATTTCATGTGATTATTTGACTAGTAGAATATCCATGTGAATGTTTAAATGGAATTATTTGATTTATTCATTCCATATTGTGATTAGTATTATGTTTAAAAGTCATATGTTTCAGTTTTATACCATGACTTAAATGTTTGTGCTTATTTATGATAGCTTCCTCTATATTTTTATCCTTACTGATCATCTAAGATCACCCATTATTTATGTTTCATTTTCCCATAAGATGTGAAGAAGTATATTATGATGGACCTATAGGTTTAGTCTAAGGGATATGAATGTTCTCAAATGGGGTAATATGTTGTTTTTTAATTTGTTTTTTATAGTAAAACTTATGATTGTATCTATTATTTCCAATGCTACTAAACTGATCAGTCTGTCAGGATTTTATTTTCTTATATCATGCCAATGTAATAAAATATTGCACCGACTCTAGGAAATTGGATTCGGGGAATTACATGTACCTCCCCTTATGAAAATGAATTTTTACTAGTGGATAGGTCTTAAATAATATATTATTGGGGGGGGGGGCATCATCAATCAATATCATAGACATAAATAATAAGTAAATTAATAAGAAAAATAATTATATAATAAATTTATAATGAAAAAAATCAATATCATATTATGTTATAATAAATATAATTACGCCAAAAAATAATATATCCCACCAATAAACAACTAAATCTATCATATATACAAGAAATAAACAAAAAAAATCAAAGGAGGCACTAATACCACCCCAAAACCTCTCTTACACACCACATACAATACTCATCAATCTATAATAGTCCAATACCCTAGAAAACCTATATTAAATTATTAGAGAATAAATGAGGTCACCACATGTAGCGAAGTGACTACATAGTTTGCATGGAATAGATATCATTACAAAATAACTGATTTTCTATTCCACACAACATCATATACATGTCTATGTAGGATTGAAATAAATAACTAAAATAAAACATACAATCAAGTGGGTCAGGTAATCATGTTCCAACCAGGAAACCAAAAAACCCCACCATACCTACAACATGAACCACTATAAGATAAATTCCCATCATTCACCAAATAATAACTCATACGCGAATAATATATGTATTGTTCCATAACATTCCTATACAACTCCCTGAGGATTTATGGAAGGGTATCATAATATACCTCCACCCATAATTAAATATACAAGGTAGGGTATATAATTATGTATCAATCCATACCTGAATATATACGGTAGGGTGTCCTATAAGGTATCAATCTATACATTAATATTCCTTGTAGGGTGTCTTAACAAGTCCTAACCACTTCCCGCAATCATAGGGTGGGGTCCGACATTGATCATATTCCATACCATAAAAAGTCTTAACATATACCCTCTTTCCAAGGGTAAGGTATTATATCACAACATGAAATATACCTTCACACACAAGGTTGATTATTTACACTAAATTCTCACCAAATATAAGGAAATTAATTTAGTCATGCAACATCTCACATTGACTAGTAATCTCTATAGGGTAGGCCTCGTAATCCCTATTCATCTTCTACCTTCTCACTTAAGATATGATTCTTCCAACACCTTTTTACTCAATTTTATTCCATAAATAATTATTTTAATCACCCACATTACACTGACCACTCCCCTCTCATTAGGTGGGCCTCATAAAATCAACTAAAACTATAACCTCCCATTTAAGGTATCGTATATCCAACACCTTATCACTAAAGGTAAGTCAATCCATTGAAATAAAGACCACTACTTTCTCTCCCTTGATATGATGCAATGTCATGTCCTGGAAACTTCCCTCTCACTCAAATTAAGGTCTTTCAAAAAAAATCTCACTTAGGGTGAGTCCATCTAGCTAGTCTCGATATCAATAATTCACATAACTGGGTATAGACATGAAAATAAATTGGTATAAAACCCCATCCCACATTCACAACGTCTCATGACTAGGGTGATAGTCACTTATGACTGAGGCCCTCATCTTGAAGAATGTATTGTCGTCCATATAAAATTATAATATAACCTATTAAAAATAGTCCTTATAACATTAGAACAACATGTTGATCCTATCCTCATTCTCATCCTCCCCAATAAGGTAACCCATTAGGTTCTCTTATCCTAACCCAGCATATAATGATAAATACCAAAATTCAATCATCATTTCATCGATATTTCACAATTTGTAGGACTTACCTAATACATGACTTGAGATTTTGGATACATCCTCTACCAATATAAAAACCAAAACATAGTAAATATAACCCATGAAGTCTTGATTTTAAATCATACAAATCCACATAGCACTCTAATGTCATGTGATCCAAACCAATCACTAGACCTCTATCTATGTCCCACATCACATCTTCTAAGGATATCTCTCAATACCATCAACTAGTGGAAACCCTCATGTCAAAATATGTCACTACCAAAAGGAATTATCAAACTTATAGTGCATTCCAAGTCTCCAATCCACCCTTAAGAGTGTTTTTCATACGAAGAGTGAGATGTATGTTCATCTCAGCTGTTTAAACTAGGACTATTACCCTTATTCATGTGCATCTAAATCATGTAAAACAACCTTGGATATTCACATCTCATATAAATACCAATGTTCTTTATGGGGCCCCTATATCCTCAACAAATATATATTTAACATTGGAGTATTAGTCATTAGTTGATCGTATACTAAAGATTGTAAAAATATCACGTAATCTAACTCTACGAAGCTCAATGACATTTTACCACTTTACTTATGGTATACTCGGTCCTTATCCCATCACCCAAATCAGTATATTCATGAATTAATAAGAAATATTGAATTTTTTTTAGTATTATAGGTACCACCTACTTTAACCAATGAGTTACCATCCAAGAAATTATTATATCATCATCATCCAGAAAAATCCATCTATCTTCCAAGCATATTCGAACACATGAGACACTATCTCAATCCACTACATCAAGAATAATTAATTTTATTAATTTATTTTTAATCTTTAATGTTAAAAAAAGACATAATGGAAAAAAATTAGCTAGAAACTCCACACTACCAAAACAGAATAAAATCATTTACATTATCCCTCTTAGGGTATCCTCTATCTAGGCCTAGAAAGGCCACATGCTTCAATATTATTTCCATCACGATCTACCTAAATCATCATTAAACCATTTACAAAATTTTAAAACATTTTATAGAATTTAATTGGAATAAAATGTTGGGAAATGAAGGGGAGGAACTCACCTTAAATCTATAGTGTAAATATCCAATGAATAGGAATTAACTCTTACCAAAAGTTATATGGAATATATATGGACAATAGAGAGGGGAGTGAATCAGGGTGATATTTTACAGTATTATTCATCTTTAAACAAAATTCTAGAAGATGTTGATGTTTAATTTCTCTAAACTTCCTAACTGAAGCACTCCCACATGTAATGATCATAAAAATATTTTAACATAATGTTTTATATGTTTTGGTCTCAATGTGGGTACCATGTCATTACTGTGTCAACTATGATAAATCTATGGATATCCAATATAAGGTGTCAGTGAATAAAAACGACCCATCTCTAATAAATATTCATATATCTCCCAAATCTAAGTACTACTAGTTACCACCAGTTATAAGATTTGATACTTGTTCTACGCCTGCATATTATTAGAACATTAAAATATTCTCTCTGTGAACTCTTTTATGGATAATTTTTCTGTAAAATCATTTAAAGGTATGTATACATTTGGACTCTCAACTATGAACTCATTAAAATATCAAAATATTCTTCTCAATATTATGTTTTATTAATCTACAACACTTTCTTGACCAGAATGATTTTATATATAATGTTCTACATCCCATAATTTAGTGTTTATCCACTCTATCATCTTTCTAAGAGTTTGTTCAATATTTCTCTATCTGATCAATATTTTACGACTTTTCTTATTCTTCCTTCTGATCATTATTTGTTTGAAATTATTATTTATAATAATTTACATTACACTATATTTAATTCTATTACATTATATACTATTAAAAATGATAATGTTTTTTTATTCACATCTTCTTTAAAAAATTATCCATCTTCATGCAAGGGAGAAACTCAATCTATATAAAATGATTTATGTTTTAGTGTGATTGATTATTCCATGTTTTTTTCAAATAAAAACATTATTTATATTCTCACACAATTTTTGTTCTTGTCAAAATCCATCTAAATCACTTTCCTATATATTTTTCATGTAATGGATCATATAGTATTTTCCTTCTGATGTCATTATTGGTCATCTCTTCTTATATTAACATGAATATATCTTCTTCTGAAATAGTTTCAAAAGATTATGTAGTTGATCTAATAACATTTAAAAAAATTATAATTTCAAAACATCTCAATTTTACCTAAAAAATAAAGACATTAATATTATTATAACTGAAATAAAAACACAAACATTAAAAAATTATACTATTGGACCTTAAACCTCAGTCAATGGATTTTTTGGAAACATTATCAAGATATATTATATCAATATTCAGTTAAACCATAACAATTCTCGTAGGGAGTTGGTTCAAAACCACACTACTAGATTAAGAAATTATTTTTAAATAATTATATTGATTGATGAAAAAAATTTGTTCAGATATGAAATATTTATAGTCATATAATTTCATCTTCCATTATTATAAGTCTCAGAAATTTTAATCCACATTTTCATGATAACACTATATTAAAATTCACAAGTGAAAAAGTATAAAGACATACTTCTTCTAACCCTATGATAATAAAATCCAAATAAAAATTATGTTATAATATTAAATTTCTTAAGCCTTTAGTGGAGCCTAAACATGAAGATTCATCATCAATTCCCCAATTATTTCCCATATCATAGGTTTTTTTTTGAAGAATATGAAATTTTATATTTCTCTGAAATAAATTGTAACATGAAAACTTTACAAAAAAATAATTCCTTAATTAGATGATACAAAATATCAATTTAATTTTATCTAGAATTTTGAACCATATTTTTTGGAATATAATTGGAAATATTATTATCACTAATAATAGTCAATTCCTTATTAAAATCAACCCTCACATATTCTAGATAATCAAACATACACAAAATTTTTATACATGCTTAGGTTGTAGAAACCTATTCTTCTTTTCGTATAATTGATGTAAAAGATTTTTTTTTACAATTATAGTTCTAAAAAATTTCTACCAGGTAGAGTGTTACTTTTAAAGATAATTATCCATAATTAACTTCTCCATCCTAGTCAAAATCAATAAATCTATTTAAGATCAACTAATGAATTCAATTATACATCAAGTAATCATTGGATATTCCATTAACATACTAGTGGAGTATTTTTTCAACCATCATGTTGTATTCAATAATATCTCTCTGATATATTCAATACATTTTTATAAAAAATAAAATGTTTGGTTTTGAAATGATTGTTAAATAAAACATCTAACTAACTTATGAATGTTCTCCAAATTCACACATTTCCTAGGTTCATTATTTTTCATTTTCAATCCAAATATAATGGGTGTGTAAACTTCCTTTTTTTTATCCCATTAATTTTTGTATTACATCATTATATTATTTTTCTTGTAAATATAATATTTATATTCCTTTCTATTAATATATTTTTTCATATAAGGAATTCAACTCTATAAGCATTGACAGTTAAAATGACCCCTTCATTTGTTCTATACATTCTTTAAAATATTTAACCTTATTAGTACTACTTATTATATCATAAATATAAAAAAGAATTATCATAGTACCCAAATTACCACTTTCAAATATAAATTTCCATAAACATTTAATTATTTTTTTTTTCAAAATTATTGGGAAAAGTTTAGTTCTTGAATATTAGGAATGAGGCCCTACTTTTATGCATGAAAACATTGTTCAATTTTCACCACATAGTTCCATCATTGTCTATTATGAAACCATTAGGTTTTACATCACTGAATTATTATTCAATTTATATTTTCAATAATACTAAAATAACATCAAACTGATAGAATTTTTAATTTTAATGAGAAGGAATATCCAAAAACATTTTGATGGATTTGATTAGTACAAATGGAGAAAAAACCTCTTTAAAATCATCTTTTTAACCAATGAGTAGCCATTGAAACCAAATCATTCATTATTATTTGAATATACTAAATTTTAATTTATGTTATTTTTTAAAAAACAATCAATTACAATAAAATTCCTTCCTTTTCAATTAATAACATTCGATGTTTCATTTTTCTCATTTTGATCCAAATCACTTTTCATTGTATTTGTCCATTATTTTATCTCTATTATGTCTCTAATAGTGTATGGTTAGACCAACAGGTTAAGTGACATTTTATTTTCATAAACCATTTTCCATCCATTATAGATCTGATTTTTCTATTTTTTAGAGATATTATTTTTTGCATCCTTTTTTTATAATGTTTATAATGTCAGTGTTTCTCTTTAGGTATTATTATCCTCATCACGTGATTGATTATAGTCAACATGAACATTTTTTGGATCAAATTAACCATCATATTCATTAACATATTTTTAAATTTTAATTGTAGCTTTTGTTTCACTATCAACATCAACTTCAACCTCTTCTGTTTATGTGGACTTATTTTAAGGGAATTTAACCTCAAACGAATAAAACAATATATGTAGTTATTTATTCTATCACATTTATCTTCATTCATTATTTTAATATTCTAGGATAACATGTTGTTTTTATTTTTCATTAAAAAACCATAAATCATGATTTTTAGTCATTATTTTGAAAGGCATCATACAAACCAATCATTATTTCACTAAATAAAACAACCAATACAACATATCAAAGGGTTCCATTAATCAGTATAGTTATAGAAAAAATATATTTTGAAAATGTACAGTTGTACTTACATCTTCTATCAGGCATAATTTTGAATGTTAATATTCTGCAAGTATGCTTCTTTTCATAACATGTTGATTTTGTTTCCCTTTTCACCGAACCTTTTTATTTCTATGTGGAAGGATCATTTTATTGATGTTTTTTCTATGTTTTTGTTTGTATGACTCTAAAGAGTTACTTATGTTATCCAATATATTTTATTTTCACAACATTGACATATATACACCCAAATCCATCTTAAATTCAAACATTATATTTTTTAACAACTCCACAGCCTCTGATAAATTTTTCACGAACATTAAATTTGTCCACTGAGTGAAATCATAAATTAAATTAATAAACTAAAAAATATTCCTCTGTTGAATTATGTTTCATCAACCTAAATTAGATTAAATGCATGATCTCGTGTAATTTAGTAGACTAATTTTCATCATTACAATGTATCCTACTAACCATCATTCCTTTACAGTTTGTGTGAAAACAAGATAATATTTAATATTTATTTTTACTTTATATCTAATGACATATTACTTTGAAATTGACCTAATAAATTTCATGGTAGGATAATCATGTCTCCAGTTCTACTACTTGTTTTCATCATCGATACTCCAATAGTAAGCATTACTAGGATCTATAATCAATAAAATATTACTAATGGTTCACTCAACCATAGTAAACAAATTCCAACATTCAATAATAGGATGGTACAAGAATCTATTTTTAATATAACATTATTTCCATCATCATAGAGTTATTTAACACTCAATATGTTGTGTTTATTTCTGAAAAAATAGACCATCCTTTAATATTAAATTCTAAAATAATTTTTATTTTTATCAATTCCTCTTGTTTTTAATGAACTATCATTTAAAAATGCGGATACTCCTCCCTCGTGTTATTGAAGGTTTTTCAATATTTTCACCTCACCAATCGTGTGTGAGGAATATCGTCTATCACATATATTTTATTTAATCCCTTTTTTGTCATTTAAAAAAATTTCAATTATAAAATATTTGTTTCCAATCGTCCTTTAATGAGTTTCATTTTCTTTCCCTATATAATTAATATTACCAAGAAGTTTTGTTATGAAATCTTAAGCATAGTCACTCAGTTGGTCACACCATAAAAAAATTACCTATATGTAGTGAAAATAATTTTTATTTTATAGGTTTTTAAAATACTATGATAATGATTTTTTATAATATTTAAATTTTAATTAATTAATTCATTTCCATCCATTATGTTCTCCCCTTAGTTTATTCATACTCCCATAGGTATCCAAATTATTATATTAATTATATGCTTTGTTGATGTATATACCAAAACACAAAAAATATCCATTAAACCATGCTATTTTATTATAGTATTGCTTTTCCCTGGGATTGGTTCATTGAGATTCCATGTACATTAAAACATCTAATTTCCCTCTGCATGGAGAATGATTATTATAAAATTTATTTGTATATCATATTCATGTAAAATATTTTTCACATTCATTATCAACCAAAGATATCTTATTTTTGGTTATTAACTCTACATGGTTATTAAAATCAAATTATAAATTAAATTATGTAGATTTACATTTCACATAATTTCTTGGATAGGTTCTTTCAGAAGTTTGCGATTTATAATCCATTACCTTTGATGCATTGATTAAATTTTCATTCATCTTATTCATTTCATTTTCAACTATGATTCATCTTGATTTTATCTGATATACCCACTGTTCCTTAGAGATATATTTTTAATCATTGTATATAAAGATTATCCCCAATTAAATAACATTAAAATTGAGGTTTTAAATTTCTTCCATGTAGTTATCATATATTATGAAAAATTAATTTTTTACATCCTTATTCATCTAAATTTTCATATTTGATACTCCAAATTCATTAATTATACTCTTGTTTTTCACATGATACTACTCAATTTATGGTATTTGTAAATGTTCAATATAAGTTTCTTCACTTTATTATTATTTAATACATTAAGTATATAAATTTCATTAAACATGTTCCATTATGTTATAAATTTATCTAGAACATAATATTCTGATAAACTGTTGGAGGTATATTCATACTCTTCCATTTTTTATCAAATATATTTTATTCCATTCAATGTACCATTTAATACATTTGGTGGATTTTTTTATCTTATATAGAAGTTTTAACCAACTTATTTCAAAGTGTATTTTATTAAAAATTATAATTATCATATTATCTATCTTTCTTCTTGGGATAGTTTACTATAAAATTTTTGATTCACCCACACCTAAAACATTTGAGTGGGTGTTTTCCATTGAACAATTATCAACCACTACCGAAATTTCTAGAGATTAGAAAAATAATCATATTATTCAATTTATTAAAATATTCTTTATCTTATGATTCATTGTGTACCATAAAAAATATATGGGTAGATTTTATAGATTCCTTATATATTGAAAATAAAACTGATCCTTAATATACTTTTTTAATACTTGATCATTCCTCACTTCATACAAAACTTGCATGTTTTGTATCTCATCAATTGATAAATTTCCTCTATATTATAATTCAGATACATTATGATCAAAATAATATCTAATGTTTCCCATTGATATTTTAACAATAGATAAATAATTAAAGATATCTCTAAATCTTCATATGTTGGTTAAAATTTAATTCAATCTGGTGAAATAATTATCAATTGTTTAAAATTCCCCCTATATGGTAGGATGGAATATACTTATCTATTTTTAAATATTTTATTCCATTACTTTTTGATTCACCTCGAATCATACTTCAATTTTGTCCCACAATTCATTCACTATTGGGAGACCAATCACCAGCGTATAATCATTATAAAAAGGGACATTAGAATAGTATTCTAGGATTTTCCCTCAACTATGAGATTATATTTTTCAATAAATGGAATAAGATAATCTTCCCCATGGATAGAAATCATGTGGTTGTTGCATCATGTTCTTCCAGGAAAAGAGACAGATTTTAGGGTTCCATTTTTTCATCCAAGATGATTTTATCATCATTGTTCGGAATACCTCTTGTTTTGAATATATTGAGAATATATATGAAAAAGTGTATTTGTAACTTATAGATTCTATTCCTTCTCGAATTAAAATTAAAATTTATAATAATAGGTATACCATTATGAAAGCTGGGTTGAATCAATGTAGATATTTTATATTTTATATTCTTCTAAAATTATCCTTTGTATCATGTTAACATTTTTATCCACTTAACATTATAATTCAACCTCACCCACATGAAATGATCAAGTGAATATTTCAAGGAACATATTTTTTACATGGATTATCCCCAATGTGGATACCTAGTTATTATCATGTCAACCCTCAATGTTCTATAATTATCAACTACATAATGAATGTTAATAGAAATAAGCCAAGTAATGTTATGAATCTTCTATCTCCTGCCAGGAAATATTACTATTTCCCACCAATTACAATATTTTATTTTTCTTCTGAGTCAACTTAATATTGGAACATTGATAAATTCTACCTATAAACTATCTATTGAATTGTTTTTTTAGAAAATCCTTTATTTTAAAGTACAATTATGTCAAATTAATTCTGTAATCCTCTTAAAGTAAGATATCTCATCTAAGAACACAAAATTTCAAAACACTGACTCTTTTTTGACCCATTTAATTTTATAAACAATATTAGTCAGACTTACCTTCAGTGTTTGTCAACTTATTTTTAACAAAAACTCATCAAAAAATCCTTGAAAGAAGTACATTAATTATATACTCATGAAAATATTAAAACATATAATAGATTCATGAAATTTTAAATATTTTTTTCTTCATGTTCATATATTTGGTCCAACACCTTCATAGCTTCACAAAAACTCAAATTCTACATATATCCTTGAAAAATAATGCATAAAATATAAAATATAAAATTTCTTCCAAACTAGGTTAGAATAATGTATGTTGTTTTTGAATGTTTAACATAGACCATCCAACTAATCATTTTCAAAATTTATTTACATGAAAAAAAGTTATAAATTATATGTGGAATCTTCCACTAACTATTATTTTGATGAAATAAATAACGATATTTTGAAGTTAGTTATACAATTATTCATATTCCAACTCGTATTTATCTAAACACAATTATTCTTCCACCCATATTTTTGGGAATTCATGTATATAATCATTTTTTCCTTCTAACTTTTTTCACATTACTCGATAATTTTTTTACTCAATTTATTGAACATGTGTTTATTATTATTCACACGACACATTATTCATTTTAATTTTCTTATTATTCCTTATAATCATCAATATATAAATTTAATCTTCCAAAACACCTATTTTCCACTCAATATACCACAATTACACAATCAACTATTGTATCTGATAAATTATGCTTTTGTTGTACATAATATATTACATCCCATCATATTACAACTCAGAATAAACTCAATTATCTTCTTGAAATATAGAAAATAATTATCCTTGAACTTATTTAGGTTATGGTTTTTTCCAAAATTTCTTGGTTCATCCAAAAAAACATCATTTGTATTCTCATCGAATTTTTATTCATTCTAAAATACATTTGTAGCACTATACTCCATCCTTTTTGAGTAGGAGATCATTTAGAGTTTTTTAATGCCTTTATAGGTTTTCACTTATCCTAGTGACTGAATTATAGCTACATCTAGAAAAAATTTCAATAGAGATTCTTCTAAAACTGAAAATTATTATATGTTGAAAAATGTACTTCTAAAACCATTCATCTATACTTAAAATAAAAAAACATTCAATGAAAAATATTTGAAAACTAATACAAAAAAATTAAGAACCAACACAATGTTTATTAATTTATAAGGGGAAGAAATAAAGAAATATAGGGGGATATCTAGTTTAATTAGACTTTTTTAGATTTACCATTTATGATAAATCTAAATTGGGTCTACTTGGAAAAGATAGATCTACACCAGGTGAAAACAAGAAAAACTCATCATCATTGTATAATCCCAATATTAATAATCTAACTCCATTTCTTAATCTCCCCTCATTGTATGGATCCTATGTCCATTTCATGACATTACACTCTAACAAAAACCCAAAAAACTATGGTTGAAGCCTTCAAAACATGGATTCCTCCCTCTGTTGTGTGTCCTTATCTCATCATAGTGTTGTCACCCCTCTCACATTGTGACCTTTTCATTTTATGGTTGTAACCTTCATTCGCCACATCATGATGACTCCTCCAAGAAAGAATTCATTTTTTTCCAAATGGTTACCACATTAATATACTTAACCATGAAGAAAACCGAAATAAACATTTATGGGTTCTTAAACCCCCTATATAAGTGCCAACAACATAGAAGTGTGTCCCTCCTATAAGGAGCGACCATAAAAAAAGTATTTGACTTCTCTAAATTTCAATAAATTTGGACCATCACCATAATGTAAAACCTCAACCATGGTATAGATACCTAATCCTTAAAAATACTTTATTTCATAAATTTTCATATACTTTTCCAAAAAAATAAAAACCATTAATCTAGAGTTTGTATGTATTTTTATGAATAAGAATACAAATACATCACTTCAAACATAAAAACATAAATATTATATACAACTCCCAATAGTTCTCCTAACTCCCATATTTCATATAAACTGCATAGGATACCTTAGGAAAATGAATAATAAAAATGCTGATCTTGGAATACTAATATTGAAATAAACATGGAAATGAACCATAACATGGGATTCATGGTTCATAACATGATATCCTAAAGAGTATTATCATAATCATAGTGACATGACATTATTAAATGAAACAATTATATCACATAATCATGGAATATCTATTGAGACATAAGACATGACATCAAAAACAAAAGTAAAGGGTCACTCCTAAGACCAAAATCGTAATATTGACAATGTCCCATAGTATATTTGTTTCACTCTTCATTCTATTAAACATAGTGGGATAAATCTCATGGTGGATTTGTTTCACTCTTTAAACCCTTATTTAACATCCAACGAGATATTAATGTTAAACCAATTCATTATAGTGAAATATAAGGATAGGCCCAACCATAACATAACATGGTGATTTTATGCTGGAATTCTACACACATGGTATCTCATGAATTGAAAAAAATGCATTTGAGGGATATAATTTTTTTATAACACATCAAATAATTAATTTCATATATATATTTTCCACAAGAGGAAATTAAACCATAAATAAATAATAAGCTCGATCAAAACTATAAAATGTAATTGGGATAAATATTTATGATTTAATGCATAATTGAAGGCTAAGAGATCATGATTCCCTCGAATATAATGAAATAAATCATTTTTAACACCAATAATTAAAAAATCGATCTAGTTTATGAACATGGAGTTCCATTATATAAAATTAATGAGAATGACTTGGAGATGATAGAATACAAATATGCTACATTTGATGATCTTTTATGAAATATGTATAAGATATTTTTATATAAGTACAATGAATATTATTTTCCATAAAATTATCATTTAACTAAGAGGGTTTAATAAAAATAAGTCATTGTTTTTAGATGATATCTATGGTTTAATGATGTTTTTATGGTGGTGATTATTGACATGAGATAATAAATAAGATTGTTCTGTTAAAGCAGATTTACTTAAATGTGGGAATATCAAAGACACCACAAAACATATATAACCCTAGAAATGAAACTTGTATATAACTATATGATTTTTTATTGTATAAATGTCCAAAAATATAATAATTTCATTATAATAAGAAGACTAATAATTAAAAAAGAAAGATAATGTGTAATTGAAAAGTAATGTGGGTGGTAAAGAAAATCCATTTTTATGTTTTAAAAATAATCTTTTGAAATACAACATAATAAAATAAGAAAATAAAACTTCTTTTTAAAATAGTGGAATTTAAATAAAATTTTCAAATGAGATAACACATAATGAGGTTTCAAATTAATAAGGAGAATATTAGTGAGGAGGGAAATTATGGATAATGATGATGAAAGAGTTGGTTAAAATAATGTAAATTATTCATCACGTAGTTGAATTTTCAATATTTATTAGACCACAAAAGTATGTATTATTTGAAAAAAATAATCTCCAAATATATAAATAGGAAATAACATATAAATTAATGATGAAACATGAAGAGAAAAATTATAAGTCCACAAATCAGATAGAGTTTTGAAAGAGCCTTATATTTTAGAGAAGACCTCACAAATATATCATAGAAATTTAGTGCATTATTATAAGTAAAGAATCCATGTTAAAAAATAATTTATGATATTATATTTTTGGGGGTATTTTTTACACCATGAAAATTAATATTGTAGTATAATTTCAAAACAATCTTTAATGAAGAGTGATTGAGATGTAAACTATTACAGATTAAGAAAAATTCTACTGATAACCACATTAATGAGATATAGAAAAAAAAAATTAAAATAAAATGAATATATATAAAAATAAAATTTTAATATCCAATTTTTTAAACAATAATTAAAATAAATTAGTTTCATAAATGAAAATGTGTCTCAGAGAATGAAATTTTGAGATGAAACCCTTAAATCGTGTCTTAATGTTCTATAAAATTTAACATAAATTACTAAATAACATAATTAAATTCATTATTTATATATATATATCCAAGAACCATATTAATATTATTTTAACTCTATATGTTTCGTCTATAATCATTTTGTAATAACTTTTAGTGTAGTTTTATCAAACATCGGTCACATATGGTTGTTTTGTTAATTTAATTGTAACACTTTTAATTTGATGAATATTCTCAATATTTTCTTAAATTAAATACATGGTATACACAATTATAGTGGTCTATATCCTTTATTATTTCATTAGGACCATACTTATAAAATTACAACATTTGTTCAAAAAAATATCCAATTAGAAAAGGTTTCATTAAGATTCTACTTAAGGTTGTAGAAGTTACTATACTTATTTATTATGTTTAACACATTCATATTTTAATATATTATCATTAAAATATATTAATAGTGTAAAGAATATCAACTTTACTTACAAAATTCCTTTATAAATTCAGTAGTTCTATGTGGTAATGGAAAACCAAACATGTCATTAAAGGAGGCGGTAGTCCGCACACATTCATGGATGCATTTTCATATTTCTCAATGATTTTTGAGAAACTCATAAAATGGATACTACATTAGTATCATAAAACATAAGTATAATAGAAATTCTATTATATTCATACCTTAAAGAATATTTAAAATGCTATAGGGCATAGAAGAAGAAAATAACTATAGAAGTTGGGATGAAAATAATACCTATCCCTTGGGTAAGTCCTTCTGACTCGTTATATTGGTATTTTTTGAGATAACTAGACTTCAAAGGAATTGGTAGTATTTTGATTATAGATTGGTAATGAGTATTTGTTGAGTTATGTATAACATCCCCTTAACTATAATCCTGAAATGTCTACATTTCAAGAATTGATTATGATAAACATGAACCAATTTAATATATGCATAACATAAAGAATTAAATGGAAATATCATATAAATTTCATATTATAAGGTATTTTTGGTTTATATTTATACATAATTTTGAAAAAAAATTACATATTAACTCTGATATGTAAACAACATGTTCGTTAAAATCTACACCAACTCCTATAAAATTCATCACACACGAAACCTTTCTAAACACAAATAATTAAATTTTATTATTCATATCCTTGGAAAACGGAAATATAATATAGGTTATAATAAACAACCCATAAGGATAAATGTAATGATTAATAATTCAATGTCATCAGTTATCATAATAGGGGCATAATGGTATTATTCTATAATAAAAGTATATATAAATAAAATAATATAATTCATACTAGTATAACATGGATTATAAATCTATATATGTGTAATAAATTAATAAAAAATGATCATATATATATATATATATATATATCAATATTCATTATCTCTGATAAAACAATCCTCGATAAAAGGATACATTAGAACTTGATGCGAGCATAAAGAAAGTATGTTGGAAACATGGAATATCAAACATTCAATATGTAATTTCTTAATTAAGTAATTCAAATATATCTTAGGAGTAACATATAACTATTAAAATTTATCATCAATTAGTAGTAAAATAACTCTATAATATCATAGGTTTAAATTCCATCCTATTATCTCTATCTCATTAAATGATTTATTTGAGGGATATGACAAACTCACAAGTAAATGGTTTATAATGTTACCATCCATCCTTGGTTTATAATGAAATACCAATAGTTTGTTTATAATGGAACCATACATAATTATTTTATAACAAAACAACCCTATAATTTTCCATTGATATGTCTAAGTGTTTTAAAATGAGAAAAAATTATGAATGACGAACTTTTCAACATTACAATAACCATTGTTCATTCATAGCTTAATTTAACCATTGAAAATAAATGGTTTCCATAAAAAACCCCATGTAAAAACCACATTCATTCCAGATAAATAATATGTATTTTATCATTATATCATATAACTAGTGGATCAAAATAATCATGAACTGATTTTTTTCTTTATGATTTTAATTACCATAAAAAGATCATTAAATCATTATTGTGTAAAATAACCATTCCCCTTTGAAATTTTTTTTTGAAAAATAAAATTTCACAAAATTGTTTGGAAATATTTTTTATTTATTATAACCATGGAAACTTATAAATTAATCCATTGGGAAAATAATTATCATGATTGATGGAAAAATCTGTTAATTTCCTAAATGATAAAAAACATTCTTTTCAAAAAAAATTAGAGTGTGTAAGAAGTGACTCATATAGAATATTTTAAGACATTTTGATTTAAAACCATTTAAAGGAAAGTAAAATATAATTTAAAATAACATTATAAAACACTTTATTTTTATAGAGTCACATAATTTGAAAACATATTTGAGAATATGGATATATAATAAAAAAATTTGATCTAAATAATGATACAAGAATGGTGTAAATTACAAATAACATTATTGATGTTTCTTTAATCAATGCGGGAGGAATTGAATATAAACATATAGACCTATTTCATAAATAAATTATAATAAATTATATTTTATTCATTAAAATTAGATTATTTGATTCCCACTAAAGGATATTTTAACTTAGACAATCCCAAAATAAGATGTGATTGTTTCGTAAAAATCATTAAAGATTTTGTAACATTTGAATCTTAAGCTTGATATGGAAATGGATTAAAATGAAACATTAAATACATTGAATATATTGAGATACATGATATATCATTTCATATATAATAATATATAACTCATAAAATATGATATGTTCATTAAATAATAATATGTCCCAAAGAAAGAAAATTTGATATGATTATCCTTTATGATTATCATAATAATGAGTTGGGAATTAATCAATGGATAGATTATTTATAAAAAATTTAAATCCATAAAAAATTATAAATAAAAAATAAATAAATAAATTTTCAATTAACATATAATCATGACATATTATAATCAAGGAGATGTGATATATCTCAATTAATAGAAATCGAGCTATGAAACCACTTATCACTTGGTATCCTTCATTTAAAATCCCATTGAATGCAATAATTTGAATTGGAAAATAAAATACCATTAAAAATAAATGATTCATTATATTACACATAAAAACTAATTAGATACACCATATAAAATAAATTAGTCGCATATCATTAAAGCATTCCTCAATTAAGGGAAAATGAGAAAAAATTTATTACCTCATGCACAAAGATTCCTTGTTTGTATTATATACCATTATAATAACCATATATAAAATATTTTATTTTTATGAAACATATTACATGATTAAAACTTTGTCATTTAAAAATTAATTTCACTTATTTAATGACATATTCAATTACATAATCTTTTAAGTATAAGCCATGTATTTTGAGAATGTTTTGTTCATAATTCTAAAAAAACTTCAGTATGATGACAATGGAAAAAAATTATGATTATATCTTAAATAATATATTTAATATTTAAATACACACATATATAAAATCCATGCGAAGTGATGATGAAAAATAATAACATTCCTTAATGGAGTTGGTAATTCACATGTATGAATGTACTACCCTAACATTTTTCAATGAATGAAATTTTAATAAAATAAAATATAGATTTTCTTTCCTGAATGATATTTATGTCATTAATATTTTAAATATAAATTAAATAAAAAATTATAAACATCTTTGGTATGTGCTGATTAAAAATAAATTACCTCGGTTCAAATGGTGATAATCTATTATACACACAAACTACTATTTCAATTTCCCATTCGATAAAAGATAATGTAGATATATGTTATTACATAAACATAATAACATATCAATATATTCCAGAAACTAATTTTTTTATATAAAATTGTTTGAATAAGAACTATATAATGTGTGTATGGAAGTTAGGATGGGATTGGGGAAGGTATATTCTGAATTAAATTGGCCTAGAAGTGTGGAGGGTTGAGGAGAGGGGGATGCAATTCATAATTGAGTGCTGGGTCACTATTGGAGTTACATAATATTTTGAAATGATACAAATTAATTTTTAACAAAAAATATGGATCTAAAATGAGTTATTTGAAATATAATATTTTTATTAATATATTACCTCACATCTTATAAAAATAGGAAACTTTTTAGTAATGTTTTTAACCCTTATCTCTTTGTTTAAAAACCTGATTATCCATTTTGAAATTTATTGTGGTATCAATGTTTTTTCTCTTTATGGGTTGATAAATTCACTATAAAAGGACCAGTGAACCATACATTTATCATGGTTGATATTTTCAACCATAACCCATTCAATTGGATGAATATAGTATTTTGATGAATTTAATGTTATTTAATAATATATTATTTATTACAAAATAACATTAATGTCATTTTTTGAAATACATGAAATATTATAATATAATATCTGAGTAACTCATTTAAAATAGATCCAAAATTAAATTTATTCTATTATAAGTATAATATGTTGTTAATATAATCACCAATTAAATATTATATAGATTAGGATATCATTTTAAATATTATATATTGGTTTAACCCATTGTTATCCAATTTTAACTACAATCATGGTTAATAATTTTTCAATAATAAGTAGATATAATTTTACTTATTAGGTAAAAATATGAACATAAATAAAAATGGAATGATATATTTCCATCCAAATTTTTTCTTTTTAAAGATATTTATTATTTTTAAATAATTTAATAAAATATATTTAACATAAAACAATATTAATGTCATTTGATGAACTATTCACATTATTTTAATTTCAAAACAACATGAAAGTTATAAAATTAAAATATATAAATTATACATATCTAAAATATTCTATATTTATATTGAAAATCCACGAGACTCTTTATCTCACCCAAAAATTATTAAATTTAGTGTATTTAGAATCAATAAATTGTTTTTTTAATTCTTTTAGAAGCACTATGTCTATGTGGAAGAAGTATTTAAGTTATTTTTTTCATTTAAAATAATTAAAAAAATACTTTATAAAATATTCATTAATATTTACCAGAAACATTTATAAATAAATATATGTAGTTTTTATAAATTTTTTAAAATATTATAAATATTAAAATAAATAAAGTAACATTTTTTACTTTAATTTTTACATAAATATTATATAGGTAAAAATAAAAGATAAAATTGAAAATGTGATATTTTATAATTTTTTATGATAATAGATAAAATAGACATATAAAATTAAATACAGTCAAGTTTTTAATTACTTTTTTGGCTTATAATTTAATTTTTAACCCAAAATCACTCATTTTACCTTTACTATGGTAAAAAAATCAATGGTTATTTTTCTTATTGACAGAAATTAATTTTTGATTGTTAACTACTGTTAATTAGGATGTCTAAAAATATAGAATTCATTTTAAGAAATACTATTAATGTAATTTTCACATTTCAATTTAAAATTATTCCTTCAGAATGTGATGAAAACTATTTTTCTAGAAGATTGATTTTTTACATATTAAAATTTTTTATAAAAAATTAATGTATAATTTTTAATACAGTAAAATTTAATAGATTATTTTTAATAAAAAATATCTCATAAAATTTTTAAACATATCCAAAATAAAATGTGGCTTTTTAAGTACTTGAAAGAAATGGAAGGATTCAATAAAAATATTACTTTTCACTATTTACTGAAAAATCAATATTTTTAAAAAAAAATAAGAAAAATGTAATCCAAAAAATATTATTAAATTATTAATTCATAAATTTATAATTATTATAAAATAATATTTATAAAAATTACATTAATGAATAATAATATTCAATCAAAAAAAATTCAATTAACTCATTTTTGAAGAAAACATATTTTTGAATCATAAAATCACATTACAAAAAATAGTCCCAATTACCAGAGGATTAATGAATAATGTTTTCTTGAGTTCTAAATTTATTTATATTTCATAATTTATACAATACAATTCAAAAAATTCAATTTAATAGCTAGGATATAACTGTAACATTAAAATATTAATATTCCATTGTTCATTTATGATCAGGGATACATGTTGTATATACTATAGAATATAACATTCTTTTAATATCATAGATTATTAGATTAACCCCCACCCCCTAATAAATTTAATCATCAAAATTTTATCATGGGATCAGTTATAATTGGATTTACATTTAAAAAAAATTCCTATTGAAAACCAACATGATAAGAAATGGTCAACAAAACATCCCCTCGAAAAGAGGTAAAAGGAAATAAAAATGTAATGTAGAATTAAAAATAACTTGATTTTTTGATAGGAGAACTTTTTTAGTAATTGAATATATGGACAAGGAGGAAACATTTATTGTCCAAATAATAATGGGTAGTTACATATAACATTGATCACACTGAACTAAATGATCATTTAAATGTTAAGGAACCAAAAAAATTAAATAAATGAGTGAAAGATAAATTAAACTGATCAGAAATCAATGTTATGGGATAAAATTATTATTTTAAGATCATTTTCCTAGAATTATGGAATACATTTAATATCAATAATGTTAATATAATGAAATATAATTACTTAAAAGCTATAATTTCATCTATTAATCAATTTCCACCACAATCTCATATCTTACACCAAATGATGGGTATTCATTATGATTTTTTCATTCATGATGTACTAAAATCTACTTCTAATGGATCAAGTAATCCACAAAAGTATAAAAATATTTTCATATAACTTTTCATTAATAGAAATCGTTATCAAAATGTAGAATAATAATGAAAATAAAAAACTATCATATGAAGAAATAATTAATTTAGCTAAAAAATTTCTAAAAATATTCCAAAGGATCAACATAGCAAATTTCATAAATAAATAAAACTATATCGTAATTAATCTGAACATTCTAATAATTAATGAATATTTTAACTTCAAAGGCTTCCCCATACCTTTCATCATATACCCCCAACATGTAGTAGTATTATTATCAAATAATACTTCATTTAAATCACAGGATAAACCTAAGGGGTACATATACCTCGAGACAATAATACACCTAAAATTATAATTCTATAACTAATATAAATTACAATATAATTTCGGAATTTCTATAAATTAACCATAATATCTTGAATAAAATTTATAGGCTAACTTGAATGTTAATCCTTATCATGGCCAAAAGTACATATGAATATATATCCTTTTCAATTAACCACAATTCATCTATCAATATGATCTATATCACACAATACATTAGAACATAATTAACATAAAATCAAATAATATACTTACCAATATGGTTATTTAAACCACAATATTATTTTCTTCAAATAACATATTAAACATTTCTAATAACCTCAAAATCACATCATTTAAAAACATAAAAGCAATTGTTTATGATATTAAACTTATGATAAACCATAAAATTATAATACCATTATTTTAACCTTCACTCATAAGTTATCCTCACAAGAAAATATCATGATCTAAACTTTTATAAAAACCATTCTATGATACCAACTATAACAACCCTAAATCTGCAGTCCCGAATCTGGTGCTAGAAAAATAATATTAAATTTATTTCCTTGATAAAAGATTCAGAACCCAATATCAACCTTCCCAAATATACACCATCAAAATTTGGTATTGTATAAATTATAACTGATAAACTATATAATCTCTTAAGAGTAACAAAATCGTTTCATCTCTAAGGATTAAAATCATCATATTACTCTATCTCAAAACAAAATGCATTGGAGGGATATAATAGAGTAGCCCATATATGGTTTATAATTTATCTGCACATCCTTGGTTTATAATGGGACCATCCAACAGTGAATTTATAATGTAACTACCCATACATGGTTTATAATTGATCAACCCTTTTATAGTGCGTACTTTTTCGAAGTACCTTATAATAATAAAAATAATTAGATAATTTAAATTTTTTGTTATAATAAACAAATATCATTAATATCTTGATTTACCCAAAGAAATGAAATGGGTTTCAAAAAATTAATTTTAAAACAAGAATAATCCATACATATAATTAATATGGATGATATAATTAAAAAATATATCTAGTGGAGAATAAGAAATATAACACCCAAATATTTCAAGATATGCATCCTATTAAATAAATTCAATTCATTAAATAGCTTATTGTAAAAACCCAAGAATTAATGTTATTTTTTTTAAAATTATTTGGGATTATTATGAGTCCATGAAAATTAAAGGCGAATCATTCCGAGGCCCGGTGTGCCTGTAAGGAATTTATGAACTTTTTGGTACAATCAATAAACGCGCAGACGACATTTTCTATCTTTTGAACCGGTGCTCAGATTAAAAATATGAGGGCACCATTGAATCCATAGTGCTTGGATTCACTTATGGGAAGCTTCATTTCAACCGCTGTAGGTCAGGATAAAAAAAATTAAATTATAGACTTTACAGAAAAAAAATAAAATAACTCAACAATTTATTTTATTTCATTTTCTCCGGTGGATGAGCAGTGGTGGTGGGGACCAGTGAATTGTCATTCAAATTAATGGATTGAATATCCTTTATTTGTAAATGCACCATTATGGAATTAATTGGTTCATTCATTAAATGAATATAGTTAATTCCTTGGTGAGTTAGTCACCTTCCCCCCTCTATTTAAGTGAGGATCGAGGTGGAGATTTAACACGGCTTCACCAAGCAAGGAAACTTTGGCGAAGTGATGTGACATCTTCCATCGACCGAGGATGGAAGCATGGGAAGCGATGATCTGGGATCGATGAATGTCGACGACCTCACTCCTATAGGGACTCTCCTTCTGCCAATGACTATGATAACTCCAAAAAATCACGATATAGGGGGTTTATTTTATTATAGTTATCTATGATGAATTATTTACTTCTGCTTATTATCATGTAAACGTGGAGGGAACAGTCCAAACAAACAAGGCTTGTACATTCCGCTGCATCATTCTTGTTGTGTTCTTGGGGGGGGGGGGAATACTTCAACTCATCAAAATATGGAATCTGGGTGCCTTGCAACGACGAGGACATCCCGGGGAGCCCGTAGAAGTGAGCAGAAGTAAAAATAGAGCACTAGAGTGTCACCGAAGCCCCAATGAAGAAGCGCTGATGCCAATGTCAGGTGTCGGCGGACGAGAGTGATGGACGATTGTGGTAACCAGAAACCGCTGGCCGTGGTGGAAGAGAGGTGCCATGATGGTCGGACATGCCACTGGCAGCGGTCAACCGTAGAGGTGGAGGCGGCACACTGTCACACGTCGTGTGCTTAATGAAGTCACTACTTGAAAGCTGCGACAGAGATGTCAAGGGACCCTCCTCCTACGAGTGATGAGGTGGCCCCATCTGGCGCCACCAATTAATAGAGTCGAATGGCTCCTTTGAGCTGTTCGGGTGTTGCATAATACACGTGGGTCGCGCCAGCCGGTGGACTAATCCTCGGCGGGCCAGAGAGCAAGCCCACCATGGCCCAGCCCAACTGGGCGGGCCCAGGCTGGTGTGGGCCGGGCTGAGTCAGACTCGGACTGGGTTAGACCGGACTCGGACCCCTCTCGGGCTGGATATGCAAAAGTGATTGTATCTTGTGAACCAGATGTCTGTTTGAAGAACCATCTGTGATGCTGGAATCCATTGAATGAGAAGGTCCCTTTGAGATACTCGATAAGAGAATTGGAGAGAGTTATAGTATAGCCAGGTTGGATTGACTCTGAATATAATCGGACCCTCTACACTAAAATGATAATAACTTTCAGACCAGGCATCCGGTTGACGCACCATTTGTTGAGTTGGAACATTTATGACGTGACAGATCATTGGGTTATTAATTCGTGGAACTTCATACCAGTTGAAATATGGCTGATGGCTTGAGGAGAGGTTGTAGAGACCCGTAATTTCCATGGAAATGTTTTTCTTAAATACATGGGAATTTTAAGAGTCTGAGAAAACTAACGGCATGTAATTTCGAGGCCCGGTGTTTCCGTAATCAATTTCTGAAGTATTTTTTGGGTAAGTTTAGTAAATGTACGAGGGAGATTTTATAACTTTTTAACCAGTTCTCATAACTGAAATCTGAGAGCACCGTTGAACTCGCAGCGCTAGTATTTGATTAAGAAGACTTTCACCTTGATGGTAGATGGTCGGGAATGAATGTCTATTTTTGGGTTTTATGTGGAAATAATAAAATAAATTAAGTGCTTGTATTAATTTATTTTTATTGGATATATCCACCATGTGGAAGTTGGGGTGGGAACCGCCACACCTTAACCTCCTGCGAGAGGTTATGGTGGTGGGGCCCACCAGAAGTCAACCCCCCATGTGTTGATTATTTTGGTGGGGACCCCTAAAGGATGAAACCTCTAGAACTCTCCTCATTAATGAGGGGGATCCTCTTGATCTCCTCTATACATAATGGTTCCAACCCACCCCATTTAATTAATTATTCCACATCAATTAATTTAATGCCACATTTTGAATTTATGCCAACAAATATAATAGACCACATAATCCATTATTTCGGGGGGGGGGGGTCTTTTGTTGGAAAGGAGGATTGAGGAGAGGAGTACCTCTTGGAGATAAAATGAAAATGAGGAAAGGATCTCCGACGAAGAATGATAATGAAGACGCTGCTATTCTTCGCCTTTTTTCCTTGGGATTTCCTTCCAAAGTGGGACATCCTCACCTACGACAAATGACATCCATACTTCCTCCTCATCACCTCCAAAAAATGATATGAGGTAGGGGTGTAATTTGATTTGAGAAATGTTGAATCTTCCTTCCCTGATTATTTCTCTTGACTCACTTGCTACCAAAGAAACACCGAAGGACCGAGCCCAACGAACATGGCCCGATCCCTTTGCAGTTCTTGTGAAATTTTTGTGTGTTCTTCGCGTTCTTTGTGGGTGGAAAAAAATCATTTCGAGAACATTGAGTGACGCAACGAACCCAAATTGAAGTGCAAACATCACAACGACCTAGAGAAGGTGAGACGACGATAGCGGGTGACGGATCAGACCAGAATGGGAAGGACCGTTCCTTGACTGTTCATCGAGTAGGAGAATCAAGTCATGTTTTTGGAGACGATCGGAGGCCTGAAAACACTGGAGACGACTACGGGACATCAATGAAACCTAGTGTCTGATGTTTCATGACAAATGGATCATCAGAATGAAGATCAGACTTCACGGAAGGTGCGCTGGCTGGAGATGTCATTTCTAGAAAATTCCAGAATACACAGCATGTACTTCTGACGAACACGCCGTGTAGTATGAGCATTCTACGTCTTGAGATATGGACATTAGATCAGTAACACATGGCATGTGACCCCATCCAGACAAAATGTTTTCTCTAAATAGAATGGTAGAAGCATATTCACGAGACATGCCGTGTAATCTGGGAAATACACAGCCACAGGCAGAATTACACGGCCAAGAGGCACGGCGTGTACTCTCTACGTATATTGGCAGAAGCGGCTTCGTGAGACTCGGCATGTATCTTGGGGGTACACAAACAAAGGGTGGAGTAAAAAGGCATATACTCCACCACATTGCTAGGCATGGACAGTGGCACAGGCTACCCCATGTACCAGTTACATGGGATGGAGAACACGGGTTGAGGGCATGTATGGGCACATGGCCAGTGTACACGGAGCCAACCCCAGTTGTGTGGACACGGCGTGTAACCATACCACATGTCGTGTACATTATATTCTACAGGGTCAGACTTTTGACAGAGGTCATTATACATAGGCAGTACCCGAGGTCTATAGACATGGCGTGTAACCATACCAAATGCCCTATAATTTCTTTTCTACACGACTAGTATTTCGACACAGGCCGTTGTACACTGGTAGTAGCCGGGGTCTGAAGACACGACTTGTACCATATTCCAACATGTCGTGTAATTTTTTAAAAATGAATTGGTTATCTTGTCTCTATGTCGTGGACACGTATTTATTGAATTTTCCCATCTTGGCATCGTAGAATTTTGGGAAACATTCCTTGGGAAGCATACACTCTCAGAATCAAGCGTTCTTCGTATGAAAACTATGGATGGTTGTGCACTAACGACTGTTCCTAGATCATGTTTTGGTCCGATAGTTCTATCTTCTGTTCCTAGATCATGTGTTAGTTCGACAGAATAGCTGGTCCTGGATCATGTGCTTCTCCGAAAGCTCTGACAACTGTTCTTGGATCATGTGTTGGTCCGACAGTTCTGACATCTGTTCCTGGATCATGTGTCGGTCTGACAGAATAGCTATTTTTGGATCATGTGTTGGTCCGATAGCTCTAATGATATAGTGGATATATTTGATCATCTCTATCTCTCTACATAAGTTATATACCTGTGTGATCTTAGTCAGTAACTCATGTGTTTTCCTCATGATTGAGATGGATTACTTGATGACTTAGGTATATATATGGGCATATACCTAAGTGGGGTTATATGATGATTTCATACATTGTGTTTTATCCTTGTAAGATTTAGTGAGACCTTTAGGGTCTCTGGGTCCATATTGAGTATCATTATACTCACCCCTGCACAGGCTATGCCAGCACATCGTTGTGTTGGATGAAGATGACAGACATCATTGACCAAGGCTGAGTGTACGTGGACTGGATAGTACCTGGAGGTGGTCCTCATGACGAGTCGGTATCCAGAGGAGTCTGATGGACATGGAGTGATGAAGAGGATAACTATACCTACACTTCATGTAGGATCTGTGGTGGATGATCCATGAGCTTCTTTTCACCTTCCAGCTGTTTTTGTTCTTTTCAGTTGTAATTGTACTTGCATGTGGGCATGTATTTCTGGCCCCTTTAATTTTCATCACATTCTTGTTATAAGGTTTTACTTAGTGTTTTCTGTCCATCTATGTACTCTATTGTGTGATTTTTAAGTTAAAAAGGCAATGCCTTCCCAGTTTAGGGATTTACGCCTTTGGTGCATGTCGCTAGCCCCTAGTCTATGGAAAGAGGGCTTGGGGTAGTTGCAACACGGTCCCCAGGGATGGGTCATGAAAAAATTGGTATTAGAGGAGTCAGTTCTATAGAAGAACCTAGGACTATGATATTTCTTTTCTGTTAAGAAATAGTGTTAAGAGTACTGAGTGTGGTTTTCAGTCCAGGGAGTCCAGTGTTGGTGCGCCGACCGTAATATCCATACACCAGGACTCTGACATCTGATTTCTGACTAAATTCACCAAAACACTGATTACGTATGTGTTTCAAGAGTTTTCTTTGTGATATCTTTGAGTCAGCTCACTAGTTATAACTTATTGAGCATGGCACACCTGTATCTTTTCATGATGGCCCCACACTGACAGCCAGCCGGGGTTCTGAGAGTTGTATGAGATGAAAAAAAAGAGTGATGAGGCCTCGGTGCGGGGCCCTATCATAGAGGAGGCACCAGCGGTACCACTACCCATTGGGCCACCGATACCACTATCCCCAGTAGCAGAGAGTGCATGCCGATTGAGTGCGTTGCACGAGTTACAGCGCTAGAGGCCTCATAGGATCAATGGTGAGTTGAAACCACAGGCAGCTGAGGATTGGCTGGAGGTTATGGTGAGAATCTTCAAACTAGTAGGGACACTAGCCAATTTTATGGTGATCCTTGCTGCAAGTCTTCTTCAGGCAGCAGCAGGCAGATGGTGGATCCTGATGCTCCAGGTTCATGATGATATGGCACTACTCTGGGTAGACTTTGAGATCCTATTTCGGGCAGAGTTTATCCCAGCCACCCTACATGTGGTGCGGATACAGGAGCTACTACATCTACATACAGGTAGCATGACGGTGTCACAATACTCAGGGAGGTTCACCAACCTCTCGCTCTACTCTATTGATATGGTACATTACCCATTATTTAGGGCCTAGACCTTTGAGAAGGGGCTCAGGAGAGAGATCAGAGCTTCGATGATCTCCCTCAGCATCCTGAAACATGAGGGGGTGTTAGAGAGAGTCATCCTAGTGGAGAGTTTCCTTGTTGAGAAGTCAGTAGCAGAGAGACCCATCACTAGTCAACATTTAGAAGAGTCTTGTCCAGCTGGTAGTAGATAGATTTCACAGAGGTCCAAGCAGACCAGACCATCCAGTGGACAACATCCGGATATAGGTTCAGTTGTACAGGGCACACGAGACAGAGCCAGTCATGCCAGGAGCAGGCAATGTTACTCTTGTGGCGGGCAGAGTCACATGGCTCGTGACTGTCCGACCCACCGAACTAATGGTTAGTAGACTATTGAGGGACCTCCCAGGTAGAGGTAGAGGTTCGATTGAGGCGGAGCACAGGGAGCAGGCATATGTGGCAGAGGAGCTGGCCGTGCAGCTGGTGGTGGACGATGATTCGTTGTATTACCGCCACCACCACAAGGAGGTCCACCCCGACTGTAGGGAGCAGGTGGAAAAGTGATAACTCATCTCCAAGCAGCTGAGGCATTCGACCATGGTGGTCTAGAGATGATTCGAGTTATGATCTATGTCTACTCCACCTTAGCTACAGTTCTCATAGACATAGGTGACAGTCACTCTTTCATTTCCACTGCCCTCATTCGGATCTCGGAGATTCCGACAGAGCCGTTGGCTCGATCCTAACGGATAGAGACTCATACAGGATCTAATTCGATGATTACGCACTGGTAATGGTAGTGCGAGCTTACTCTAGGAGGTGAGATCTTTGGCTGGGATATCCTAGTAGCAGCGTCGAGGCCTTACGACTTCATCTTGGGAATGGACCAGTTATCTACAGTCCATGATCAGATCGACTGTATTAGGCGCAATGTGCGGTATGTCCGCAATGGGACCAGTTTCACCTTCACCGGAGAGAAGGGAGCCTTTGTAGCACATGACGGAATTACTCAAAGGAGGGTCCAACCAATCACTCATCAGTTGGCATGCCTTACCCTTAGAGCAGTTGATGTGGAGTGTCTGAGCTATCCTGTAGTTGTGGACCAGTACGTAGATGTTTTCCCTGACGATGTTCAAAGACTACCTCCTCATAGAGAGATATAATTATACATTCATATGTACCCCGGGACGACACTGATATCTACACCAGTATATCGGATGGCTCCCACTGAGCTTCATGAGCTGAGGATACAGCTAGAGGACTTTCAGGGGAAGGTATTCATCCGGCCAAGTGTTTCTCCCTAGGCAGCCCTGATTATGTTCACCAAGAAAGCAGACGGGAGCATGAGGCTCTGTGTTGACTACTATCACCTGAATCAGCTGACTGTGAAGAACAAGTACCCACTCTCGAGGATCGACTAACTCGTTGATCAGCTAAAGGGAACATGATGTTTCTCGAAGATAGACCTCAGATTAGGCTACCACCAACTCAGAGTTCGAGATGAGGATGTGTAGAAGACGACCTTCAGATGTCGATACGACCACTACAAGTTCTTGGTTATGCCTTTAGGCATAACCAACACTCCAGAAGTGTTCATGGGACTCACGAACAGAATCTTCCATCCATACCTAGATCTCTTTGTTGTAGTTTTCATTGACGACATTCTGATCTACTCGACTACTGAGGAGGATCCTGCCTACCATTTCCGGGTAGTACTAGACACACTCTGAGAGAACCTACTTTATGGAATGCTCTTGAAGTGCTAGTTTTGGTTCCTAGAGGTTCTCATTTTGGGACATGTAATCTCAGAGGATGGAGTAGCAGTGGATCCTGTGAAGATCGAGGTGGTACTTTCTTGAGATCCACCCAAGAGAGAGACAGAGGTACGAACATTCCTGGGTTTAGCTAGATACTACCAGAGATTCATTCCAGACTACTCCAGAGTTGTAGCACCACTAACAGCCTTGACGAAGAAGGGGAAACCCTTCGTGTGGTTGGAGAGATACTTGCAATGCTTTCAAGAGCTGAGTTTGAGGCTAACTAGTACCCCCCATCTTGAGGCATCCAGATGAAGGCGTAGGGTACGTAGTCTACTACGATGCATCAAGGACCAGACTCGGGTGTGTTTTGATGGAGGGGCGAGCAATGATCGCTTATATTTCTTGTAAGCTAAGAAAGAATGAGCAAAACAACACTACCCATGATCTGGATTTAGAAGCAGTGGTCTTTCTATTGAAGATTTGGCGACACTATCTGATGAGAAAACGTTTTACAGTGTACTCTGATCACAAGAGTATCTTGTATATCTTCTCTCAGAAGGACCTGAACCTGAGAGAGTGGTGATGGCTTGAGTTCCTCCAAGACTACGACTCCGAGATAGTTTATACTCCTTGAAATGGTAATGTTGTAGCAGATACATTTAGCAAGAGATCAGGTATACATCTGCTAGGAGAGGAAATGGAGCAGCTGGATGCTTTACAGATTTCTTATGCAGATCGAGATAGAGCAGCTTTTCTTCAGTCTCTTACGATCACTCCCCCACTCCTCCAGCGAGTTTGGTAAGCGGAACATGGGAACCTTGACTATGATACGCGACGTGATCAGATATCCACAGGGTAGACACCTGATGGATTTTATGAAGGTGGGGAGAACATCATCCTCTTTAGAGGATGTACCTTGGTACCAGTAGCACTTTTGGAGGAAGTGTTGAGGGAGTTCCTCACTTCCCCTTTAGAGTTACATCTAGCAGTGGTGTATATGTACCAGTACCTTCGATGACAGCACTGGTGTCTAGGTATAATGAAATAAGTAGTGGAGTTTGTCTATCGATGCCTCACTTATCACTAAGTGAAGTTGGAGCATCAGGTGACAGCAGGCTTGATTCAGCCTTTAGAGGACCCCGAGTGGAAGTGGGATGGTATATACATGGATTCCGTGATGGGTCTTCCATGTACGTCCATGGGACATGACTCTATCTGGGTGTTCTTCGACCGACTCACCATGTTGTCCCACTTCCTACCGATCAGAGAGTAGGGTTCAGCAGAGATCCTGGGACGCCTCTATGTGTGGGAGATTGTCTGGATACATGGATTACCTACTTCTATTTTCTCAGATCATGACAAACAGTTTACTTCCCGACTATGGAAGGGGTTCCAGGAGGAATTCAGGACACATCTACATCTGAGCACCGCCTTCCATCCTCAGAAGAATGGCCAGACTGAGAGGACCATTCAGACCCTCGAGGGCATGCTACGTTCTTGTGTCCTCAACATTGGATATAGCTTGGAGGATCAATTTCCATTTGTGAATTTTGTGTACAACAACAGTTATCACTCCTCCATAGGGATGGAACCATTCAAGGCGTTGTATGGGCGACCTTGCAGATCACCCTTGTGCTGGACAGACCCTGGGAAGTCAGCACTAGTGTGACCAGAGATGGTACGAGCTACAACAGAGATGGCGCAAATCATATATGAGTGGATGAAGACTGTATAGAGCCGGAAGAATTCATATGATAACAGGAGATGGAGGTATATGGAGTTAGAGGATGATGACCATGCCTTTCTATGGGTCTCACCTCGACGAGGCCTATGGAGATTTGGCTGAGGTAGAAAGCTATCTCTGAGATTCATCGGACCATTCCAGGTCCTCAGCAGAGTTGGTGGGGTAGCTTACCGCTTAGCTCTTCCACCTTAGTTGCACCGGGTGCACGACGTCTTCCATGTATCATAGCTGAGGAGATACGTTCACGACCCTACATACATCATCGACCCTGGGGAGTTAGACTTCGATGATGGGGTGAATTCTATAGAGGATACCATGTAGATTGAGTATCGACAGGAGTGGGTCCTTTGTGGACGGTCAATACATCTAGTGTGCATTTGCTGGAAGCACATGAACCTCTAGGAGAGCACATGGGAGTGGGAGGCTAAGATGCATGATTAGTAGCCCCATTGTTAATGCTTAGTTCGAGTTGTAGCTTACGTGGAAGTAAAGACCTGAGTTGGGTAGAATTTAAAGACCTGGAATTTCCGTGGAAATTTTTTTCATAAATACATGGGAATTTTACGAGTGCGCGAAAACTGACGGCCCGTAATTCTGAGGCCCGGTGTGTCCGGAATCAATTTCTGAAGTTTTTTTTTTGGTAAATTCAGTAAATGTACGAGAGGGATTTTTATCTTTTGAACTGGTGCTCAGAACTGAAATCTGAGGGAATCGTTGAACTCGCAGCACCGGTATTCGCTTAAGAAGACTTTCTCCTCGATGACAGATGGTCGGGAATGAAAGTCTGTTTTTGGGATTTATGTGGAAATAATAAAATAAATTAAGTGGTTGTATTAATTAATTTTTATTGGTTATATCAAAAATGTAGAATTTGGGGTGGGGACTGCCACACCGTAACCTCCCACGGGAGGTTATGGTTCTGGGGCCCACCCAAACTCAACCTTCCATGTGTCGATTATTTTGGTGGGGACCATCCGAGTATGAAACCTCTAGAACTCCCGTCATTAATGAGGGGGATCCTCTTGATCTACTCTACACTTAATGGTGCCAACCCACCTCATATAATTAATTTAGAGACACCAATTAAATAAATACCTCATTTTGAATTTATTCCAATGAACATAATAGACAATGTAATCTATTATTTCGGCGGCGGGGGGGGGGGGGGGGTATTCTTTTGTTGGAAAGGAGGATTGAAGAGAGGATGAGATCTATGAGATAGAACTCCAATGAGGAAATGCTCTCTAATGAAGAACACCAACAAAGAACTCCGATCTTCTTATCCCTTTTCCCTTGGGCCTTCCTTCCAAAGTGGGACATCCTCACCTACGACGAACGATGTCCATACATCCTCGTCTTCACCTCCAATGAATGATATGAGGTATGGGTGTTATTTTATTTGAGAAACGTTGAATATTACTTCCATGATTGTTTCTATTTTCCCTCTTGCTACCAAACTAAAGTGAAAGGACTAGGCCAAATGAACATGGCCCGATCCCTCTTCCATTCTTGTGAATGATTGGTGTGTTCATTGCGTTCTTCATGGGTGATGAACAATGTATTGTTGCGAGAACGTTGAGAGATGCACCGATCCCAAATTGAAGAAACCGCATCACAACGACCTAGCGGAGGTGTGACGACGATAGCTGGCAACAGATCGAACTGGAACATGAAGGACCATTCCTCATCCTTTTTTCAAGCGGGAGAATAAAGTATTGTTTCTGGATCCTATCAGAGGCCCCAAAGCACTGGAGATGATGATGGGACATCGGGGTGACCTAGTGTCTAATGTTTCATGAAGAACGAACTTTCAGAACGAAGATCAAACATCATGGGAGGAGCACTGGCTGGAGGCTCCGTTTTTGGAAAATTCTGGAATACATGGCATGTACTTATGAAGAACACGCTGTGTAGTATGGGTGTTCTGTGTCTTGAGATACAGACATTATACAAGTAACACACGACATGTGACCCTGGTCACTTGGTGTGTCTTCTCAACGTAGAATGGTAGAAGCGGCTTCGCGATACATGGCGTGTAATCTGGGAAATATATGAACATGAACAGAATTACACGACCAAGAGGAACGACGTGTACTCTCAACGCAGATTGGTAGAAGCAACTTCGTGAGACATGGTGTGTATCTCCGTGGTACACGGACACAGGGTGGAGTACACATGCATGTACTCCACCACACAGCTAGGCATGGCCAGTGACATAGGCTACCCTGTGTACCAGTTACAAGGGTTAGAGAACACAGCTTGTGGCCTGTGTACGGGCACATGGCCAGCGTATACGGAGTCGACCCCAGATTCTTGGACATGGCGTGTAACCATACCACACGTCATGTAATTTCTTTTTTACATGGTCAAACTTTCGACATTGGCTGTTTTACATGGTCAGTACCCAAGGTCTATATACACGGCATGTAACCATACCACACGTCATGTACTTTCTTTTGTACATGTCCAACCTTTCGACACAGGCCGTTGTACACGGGTAGTACACATGGTCTGAAGACACGACATGTTCTATATTCCAAAACACCGTGTACTTTTTTGAAAATGACTTGGATATCTCGTATCTATGTCTTGGACACGTATTGATTGGATTTTACCGCTATGATGTGGCAGAACATTGAGAAACATGGCTTGAGGAGAAGTCCCTCCCAGAATCAAGTGTGCTTCATGTGAAACCATGTGGCTCGCTGTGCACTAAAAGCTATTCTTGGATCATGTGTTGGTCCGACAGTTCTAACTTCTATTCCTAGATCATGCATTGGTCCAACAGAATAGCTTGTCCTAGATCATGTGTTGGTCCGAAATCTATGATGACTATTCCTGGATCAGGTGTTGGTCCGACAGTTCTGACTTCTGTACCTGGATCATGTGATGGTCTGACAGAATAGCTGGTCCTGGATCATGTGTTGGTCTGACAGCTCTGATGGTTCAGTGACTATATCTAATCATCTCTATCTCTCTATATAAAATTTATACCTGTGTGAGCTGAGTCAGTAACACTTGTGTTTTCCTCATGATTGAGATTGATTACATGATAACTTAAGTATATGTATGGGTATATACCTAAGTGGGGTTATCTGTTGATTTCATACTTTGTGGTTTATCTTTATTGGATTTAGTGATACCTTGAGGGTATCGGGTTCCCTACTGAGTATCGTTATACTCACCCCTACACAGGCTATGCCCGCACCTCATTGTGTTGGATGCAAATGATGGACAACGCTGACTAAGGCTGAGTGTACTAGGATTGGACTGTACCTGGAGGTGGACTTCATGACGAGTCGGTACCTGGAGGAGACTGACAGATGTGGAGTTCTAAGGAGGCTAACTGTACCTACCCTTTAGGTAGGATCTGTGGTGGATGATCTAGGAGCCTCTTTTCACCTTTTAACTATTTTTGTTTTTTTCATTTGTACTTGTACTTTCAGTTGGGCTTGTATTTCCGGCCCCTTTACTTTTTTTCACTCTCTTGTTATATGGTATTAATTATTTTTTTCTAACTAGTTGTGTAATCTATCATGTGTGTTTTCTGTTATAAAGGCATTGCATTCCTAATTTTGGGATTTATGCCTTGGGTACTAGTCACCATCCCCTGGCCAATGGAAGGCAGTCTTGGGGTAGTTACGGCACGGGCGCCGGGGGACGAGTCGTGATAGCAGTTTTACTAGAGTCAAGCATACTATGAGTAGGAATCTAGTGAATAGCAGTGAGGCAGAGGTTGGAGATAGATCATACGGAGCTATGTACCGAGCGATCTTGTGTAGTTCAGGACCGAGTGATCATGTGTTGATCAGCACATAGAAATCCTATGTGGATCAATAGTACGCGACCCGATGAGGACCATAAATAAGGGCAGCCTGTCATGGATCAACAAGATATCGATCCTGTGTGGGTCCGCACTCTGCAATCTTATGTGGGTTAGCACCTACCAATCATGTGTGGGTCAGATCCTATGTGGGTCTTACAGGGGTTAGTACCTATCGACTCTGGGCAGGTCAGATCTTATGTGGGTCTTAAGGGGGTCAGTACCTATCGACTTCGGGTGGGTCAGATCCTATGTGGGTCTTACAGGTGTTAGTACCTACTAATCCTATATGGGTCAGACTCCATATGGTTAGCAGCTATACCTCTCGATAGAATAAGATGATATAGCTTCTAAACTAATCATATGTACTTCCGTGCTTTACTTATACTTGGTTTGAGCCATGTCTATTTCATTGTGCTTTATGATTGAGATCATTCTTTTTAGTTTTCCTGTGTGGTATTCTGAGAGACCATCGGGAGTCTCAGGGTCTCTACTGGGTATTTTCATACTCACCCCTTCATGGGCTTCATCCACACCATGTTGTATCTTGTGCAGACGATGAGAAGCTTGGATGAGACTCGAGGGAGCCAGGACCAGGAGGTACATGGAGAATATTGGATGACGTGGATAAAAGTGGAGACGAGTTGTTCCAACCCTTCAGGTAGGATCCATGGTGGACAATTTCAAGAGTTTTTTTTCCTGTTTTTCAGTTGTAGTTATACCTTTCCGTTGAGATTGTATTTCTGACCCCTTTTAATTTCAGTAAAAACCTTTACTACTACTGTTTAACTTCGTGGTTGCATCTTTTTTTTGTTCTTGGGTTGTGTTTTTTATAGGTTTAAAGTCAATGCCTTCCCATTTTAGGGTTAATCCTTTGTGGTGCTAGTCTCCAACCCCTGGTCTAAGGAAGGCAGGCTTGGGGTAGTCACGACCCTAGCCCCGGGGGACGGCTCATGACAAAGTGGTATCAGAGGATTTGGTTCTTCCGAAGAAATAAGACTCTGATATTTTTAATGGAGCTATTATGTTATGTGTTTTGAGTATGGTTTTCTGTTCGGGGAGTCCAATGTTTATAAGGTGGCCGATATATCCATACACCAGGACCCTAAATTCTGATTTCTGACTCGGTACACGAAAACACTGATTGTGTGTGTTTTGGAAATGTTTTTTCCTTGATATATTTTGAGTCAGCTCACCAGGTATAACATATAAACCATGGTGTACCTGTTTCTTTTCATGATTCCACTAGGTAGACAACCATCCAGGATTCCCGATAGAGTACACGATGACGGCCCACCGAGCAGTGAGGCTTTAGTGCAGGGACCCCTTACTATGGTACAACCATCGGGTGGTGCACCATCAGCACCACCACCCTTTTGGAAGCATATTCTAGAAACCCCACTGAAATACCATTCACACCAACTAAGCACATTTCACAAGTTCCAGAGACAGAGGCCTCCGAGGTTTCAGGGCAAGACAGATCCCCAGGCAGTTGAGGACTGGATGGAGGCTGTGGCTAGTGTTTTTCGCTTGGTTGAGACACTAGGAGAGCAGATGGTTATCCTAGATGCTAGCCTTTTCTAGGAATCATTAGGGAGATGGTGGAGTATGGCGCACAAGTCATAGGTCGAGGTGACCCTCACCTAGACAGACATTGAGAGACACTTTAGGGAGGAGTTTGTTCCAGCGACACTACACTCATTGCATATCCATGAGATGCTATAGATAAAGTATGGCTTCTTATTAGTGACCTAGTACTCGGAAAGATTCACTAACCTCTAACACTACTACACCTACATGGTATGAGACCCATTATTCAGGGCTCAGACATTTGAGTAGGGTCTCTAGAGAGAGATCCAAGTGTCAATGATATTACTGAATATCCCAGTGTAGGATAGAGTGCTCAAGCGAGAACTGTTGGTGGAGAGATTCATAGTTGAGAAAGAACTGATGGTGAGATCCAACACTGGATAACAAGTAACTGAGTCATCTGAAGGAGGCATTAGACAGATGAAGAATAGGTCCAAGTGGGACAGACCAACTTGTAGATAACCCCAGGATGTTGGGTTGGAGGTGTGGAGCTCGCGAGGCAGAGAAGGTCAGCTGGGAGACAGACTATGCTTCACGTGCGGCGGGCAGGGCCACATGGCTCGCGACTTCCCAACCCACCGTACCAATGATCAACATATGGTCAAGGGACCACCGAGATAGAGGAACTGTTTCTAGTGAGGAGGTATGCATGTCGGCAAATGAGGTAGAGGAGCAGTCCGTACAACAGACGGTGGGTAGTGATTTGAGGTTCTACCACCACCACTAAGAGGTCTACCCTGACCACAGGGAGTAAGTGGACATGGGCATGAACAACTATATATAGTAGAGGCCTATGACCACGGAGCTCTGGGGCCGATTAGAAGTAAAATCTATGTCTATTACACCAAATCTGTAGTACTTATAGACACAAGTCACTTTTTGATTCCCATGACACTCGTTCGGAGCTCAGAGATTCTGATGAAGTCGTTGGCTTGATCCTTATAATTAGAGACTCGTATGGGTGAATATTCAATTATTACACACTGGTTCCTATAGTGTGAAATTAATCTAGGTGGTGAGATCTTCGGATGTGGTCTCCTAGCTGAAGCGTCGAGGAATTATAAAGTCATCTTGGTTATCGACTGGCTATCCACAGTCCATGCTTAGATCAAATGTTTTCAGTGAAAACGGCAGTGTGTCTGCGAGGATGGGATTAGGTTTCCCTTCAACGGTGAGAAGGAAAACATTTTAGAATAGGATGAACTATCTTAGAGGAGGGTGCAGCAGATTACTTATCAATTGGCTAGCCTCACCCTCGAAGAAATTAACGCGAGGAGTCCGAGTTATCCTATAGTGGTGGACCAGTATGCTGATGTCTTCTCTAATGATGTTCCAGGACTACCTCCACGCCGAGAGGTCGAATTTTACATTGACCTATAGCCCAGTACGACATCAATATCTACAAAAGTATATCAGATGGCTAACGTGGAGCTTCGGTATTTGTGGATAAAGTGGGAGGACTTACTGGGAAAAGGGTTCATAAGTCCCAATGTTTCTCAATGGGAATCCCCGATCTTGTTCGCCAGAAAGTCAGATGGGAGAATGAGGATTTGTGTGGACTACCATTTCTTGAACCAAGTGACCGCGAAGAAAAAGTAGCCACTCATGAGGATCGATGATCTCTTCAACCAACTGAAGGGAGCTTGTTGGTTTTCGAAGATAAACCTTAGATCAGGCAATCATCTGCTCATAGTACGGGATGAGGATGTACCGAAGACAACCTTTAGATATCAGTACAGCCATTATGAGTTCCTGGTGATGCCTTTTGGTGTGACCAACACTCAGTTAGTGTTTATGGGGATCATGAACCTGATCTTTCAGCCATACCATGATCTCTTTGTGGTGGTCTTCATCAATGAAATCTTGGTATACTCGGTGTTGGAGGAGGATCACGCCACACATCTGTAAGTAGTTCTGGATTCACTCCAAGAGCACCAGCTTTTTGGAAATCTCTCGAAGTGCCAGTTCATGATACAGGATGTCCACTTCCTGGGTCATGTTATCTTGAAGGATGGATTCGTAGTGGATTTGACAAAGATAGAGGCAGTGCATACTTGGTAACCACCCATGAGTGTAACCAAAGTGCGGAGTTCCCTGGGATTGGTTGGCTACTATCAAAGAATTGTACTTAACTTATCCTGGGTAGAAGCACCCTTTTTAACTTTTTAGAAGAATGGAAAACCTTTCTTGTGGATAGATAACTGCCAGTAGAGTTTTTAGGAGCCGAGGCAGTTATTTACAAGTGCTTTCATCTTGAGGATACTAGAAGAGGGAATTGTGCATGTAGTTTATTTCGACGGATCATGGACTGGACTAGGTTGTGTCCAGATGTAGAAGAAATCAGTGATCACTTACAGCTCTTGAAAGTTGAGATAGTATGAGTAGAACTACGTTACCCATGACCTGGATTTAGTAGCAGTGGTCTTTTCATTGATGATGTGGCAAAACTACATAATGGGTGAACCATTTACTATTTACAATGATCACAAGAGTCTTATGTATATATTCTAATAGAAAGGCCAAAACATGAGTCAAAGAGTATGGTTAATGTTCCTCCATGACTATGAATTCGAGATAATCAATTCTCCTGAGAAGGGGAACATAGTAGCAGACACACTCAGCAGGAGGTCTGGACTATAGTTGCTGAGTGAGGTGGTAGAGCAGCTATCCGTGTTGCACATATCCTTTGTGGATAGATATGGAGTATTTTACCACCAGTCTATGAATTTCACTACGCCACTTCTTCACCAAGCTCAGGAGGCAGAACTTGGGGACGTAGACTGCGAGACCCGACATGCTGAGATATCGTCAGGACAGACTCCTGATGGATTTTATGAAGGTGGGGAGCACATTGTTCTCTTCATAGGACACATTATGGTAGCAATGATTCTTTGAGAGGAGGTTTTGAGGGAGTTCCACACATCCCCTTTGGCGGTACATCCAGGATTAGCAAAGATGTACGAGGACCTATGGCATTAGTATTGGTGGCCAGTGATGAAGAAAGCAGTGGCAGAGTTTGTATCCCAATGCCTCACTTTTCAGCACGTGAGGTAAGATCATCAAGTACCAGCAGGCTTAACTCGTCCACTTGATATATCGGAGTGGAAGTGGGATGGTATCTCCATGGAATTTGTGAAAGATCTACCACGTACATCCAGGGGCTACGATTCTATCTGGGTGATCGTTGAACAATTCACCAAGTCGGTCCACTTCCTACTCATCCGAGAGTAGGGATCAGTAGAGGGCATGGGGCGCCTCTACATGTAGGAGTTAGTGCAACTTCAATGAGTTCTGTTGACGATCATCTCGAATCACGACACAGATTTTACATCCCGCTTGTGGAAGGGATTTCAGGACGCATTCAGAACTCATTTACACTTGAGCACCGCCTTTCACCCTCAGACAGATGGTCAGATGGAGTGGACCATAAAGACACCCGAGGACAAGATTAGTGCTTGTTTCATTGATTTTGGATTCATTTGGGAGGACCACCGACCACTGGTGGAGTTTTCATAAAAAATAGTTATCACTCCACCATCATCATGGCACTGTTTGAGGTCTTTTATAGGAGACAATGAAGATCACCTTTTTCTCGATATACCCAGGGGAGTCAGCACTTATGGGTCCAGAGTTGGTAAAGGCTATGACAGAGAAGGTGTAGGTCATCCAGGAGCAGAAAAAGACTACACAGAGCTGACATAAGTCTTATGTCAATAAGAGACATAGACCCTTTGAGTTTGTGGAGGAAGACCATGTAATCCTACGGGTCTCACCCCGGTGAGGATTACAGAGGTTTGGTCAGGGTGACAAGCTATCTTCAATGATCATCAGTCCTTTCCAGATCCTCAAAAGAGTAGTAGAGGTGGCGTACCATCTAGAACATCCCCCACAGCTGCACCGGGTGCATAATGTATTCCATGTGTTGCAGTTGAGGAGATACGTGCATGATCTGTCGCACGTTATTGAATGGGGTGATCTGGATATCGATGATGGGGTGAAATTTGCAGATTTTCCGGTGGAGATAGAAGATCGACAGTAGTGGGTCATTCATGGGTAGTTGATTCCTCTAGTGCGAGTTTGTTGGCAGCATGTGAATATCTAAGAGAGAACAAGGGAGAGTGAGGCTCAGATGAGTGCTCAGTACCCTTATTTGTTCCCAAAGTTTTGTTGTAGATTTTGGGGAAGAAAATCCCTATTGAACGGAGAATGTAATGACCTGAAAATTACATGTATTTTTTTAAATCATTTGGGATTATTATGAGTCTTTGAAAAAATGATGGTACATGATTATGAGGCCCGGTGTTCCCAACATAAATTTCTTAACATTTTTTTAGGTACGTTTATTAAATGTGCGGGCAGCGTTTTTCAATCTTTTGAATTGGTGATCAGATTAAGAATCCAAGGGCACCGATGAATCCGCATCACCGAGATTTGCTTAACGGAAGAATCACTTCAACTGAAGTATGTAGGGAGAAAAAGTTAAATTCTAGACATTATAGAAAAATAATAAAATAACATAACAAGTTATTTTATTTCCTTTTCTCCAGTGGATGAGCGGCGGTGGTGGGGACCAATGACTTGTTAATCCAATTAATGGCTTGAATATACTTAATTTGTAACTGCACCGTTGGGGAATTAAGAGGTTCATTCATTAAATGAACCTCATTAATTCCTCAGTGTGTTACTCAAATTTCCCCCACTATTTATGTGAGGCTTTGGGTAGGGTTTTGACACAGCTTCACCAAGCATGTAACCTCTGTGAAGTGACATGACATCTTCCACTAATAGAGGATGGAATCTTGGGTGGCGATGATCCATTATCGACGAACACCGACAACCTCACTCCGACAGAGAATATACTTCTTCCAATGACCATGATACCTCCAACGAATCACAAGATCAAGGGTTTATTTTATTAGAGTTATAAATGATGAATTATTTCATCACACTTGTTATCATGTTAAAGTAGAGGGTGCATGCCAAACGAACAAGGGTCATACCCTCTAACACTTAGTTCTTGTTGAATTCATTGGAGGATAATTCTTCAACTCATCAGAATCAGGGATTCATGAGCCTCGCAGTGACGACGACATCCCAGGGAGCCCGTAGACGTGAGAGGAAGTGAAAACAGAGCTCTGTAGCATCATTGGAGCCCTGTGGAAGAAGCGCTGGTGCGGCACTAGTGTGAAGGCGCTATCAAATTGCATCGGCAGACGAGATCGACGATCGGAAACCACCGGCTGAGGTGGAAGAGAGGTGCTGCTTAACACCACGGTGGTTGGAAAAGCGGCCAAAAATAGCCAGACCCAATGCATGTACTCATCTATGATGAAATGAAACTAAAACTAGATACATCTTACTCAGAAAGACCCCATCAAGATTATTCAAACTAGAGAGAAAGTATTGAGGGCATGGATGACTATTTTGGTAAAATTTCATTATAGAAACCCAAAAATAGAATAAATGATTTGTGAATGTGGGGATGTAATTAATAAGAACCGCCTTCATCTATTTATAAGTATATATTTATGAAAATTGCTTTGATGAAATTTTTATAGGAAGGAAGAATATAACTTTCCATGATTTCATGGTATGTATCATCTTAAATAAATTGAATTCATTCAATATCATTCACTAAACATAAATTTTTTTTATATAGTCTAAATTATATTACATCATATAGAAAACACAAAACAAACACTATAATGAATATTGAATGAAATATGCCGCTTATTCAAGAAATTAAGAAACATAAACCAATGAAATAATAATGCGACCTTTAGTGTTGTAATGCGGCCCATAGAAATAGTAATTCTTCCAATTGAATAGTAACCTCTCCCATGAAAGTATAAATAAAATTGAGGCATCTTATAAATGAAAATGCGATATAATTATATTATATTATAAGTAAATAAATATTTTGTAAATGACAAATTAAGTGTTGGTATTTTATAAATTATAAATGATTATTTACAATTTTATAATTAATATTACGATTTTAGTGAAAATTTATTTTCATAAAATAAAAAAATATAAAATTTTTTTTTTCTTATTATTATGAGATAGTTTTATAATACCTTAATTAATTTTTCAATATGTTATAAAACCAGTTATAATTTTATAAATTGGTATTTTTTGAGTAAATATTGATTTAAATTAAAAATATTTTTTTCTTATTTGTAAAATTATTTTTTTAAAATGGAGTTCATTTTTTTATTCAACACATCGAAAAATGTTTTGGGTGAATTTTTGGGAATTTTAAAAAATAGTAGAGTTTTTGATAAATAGTGTCATATTGTAATTTACAGTATTTAACATTTTTTGTATAGTTATAGAATTAAAACCACATGAATGATATAAGAAATAATTAGTTCTAACTCACATGAACTACATACTTATCATAGTCGTGGAATCATTAATATTTCTTGTCTTAAATTAAAATAATAAAATAATGAATTAAATAATCAAAAATACCCATCTACTTCACTATAAATAGCACCCTCACCAATACATATCCTCACACACCTTAAGCCTTGATTATTTTCTAATTTCAACCCATTTCCTATCCCAATAATCTCACAAACGTTCTTGTATTTATAGTATAAAAATGCAAATTCCAAGTCCCTTAATGATGTTCTCAAGAGATAAATTCAAGAGGTAAATTAATTTTCATTCTCTTTCAATTTATTTTAATTTCTTTTGTTCTAATTCAAACTATAATTATTCTATCCAGACATGCATGAAAACTCCATTATCTTATGTATAATATTATTTTGTTATGATTGTGGTCTAGTTTTCCTAAAACCCCTTATATTATATCTTTTATTCAAAAAAATTAAAACAACATCCGTGAGATGATGATTTTCCGCCTTCGGGGACAACATGTTTTAGACTTTCAATTATGTATTCAAGGCTGGTTATAAAACAATTTTTAGGGTTAATACATGCTATAGTATATTAATTATTATTTTAGAACATTCTAGAACTAATATATATAAATAATATGAATCCATAAGTCAAAATTAATTCATGAAGATCGAAACAAAAACCCAAATAATCTAAATTATCACTAATGTTTTATCTATTGATTCAGCATCACACCATATAACCAAATGAAATTCATAGCTAATTAATATTCATTATTTTCATTTATAAAATATAATTTCTATTATGTATAACTATTCACATATTACATTATTTTCTATACATTTATAAAGGTATACATATCCTGAAAACAATGGAAATGAACACTCTCAGATAATAAAATTATATATTATAAATCCTAAAAAATAACATAAATTATAATTGTAATATTATAATAAATAAGATTCATGTAGAAATGGTTATGATTATATTAATTAATGGATTTAATCAAATTAACCTGGAATAAAGATCACGTGTAGAACACATTCATACATAAGGTAAGGGACATAATATAAATTTTTTTTTCATTGAGACTTGATCGATATTGTTCACCTAATCAATTTTATGTGGTTTATATACTTCAAATTTGAGAAAATTTATAATTTGAAATTATATTTCTACTAAAAACCATATTATTTTATCATGGATATGATTATTTTCATATTCTTATAACATTTTACATATACTATTTTATTTCAATGTTATTTTAATAGGTGAAATATTGATAAATCTATATCCTTTAATCAATATGGATATTGATAAGGCATATTATTATTGAATTAAATATTTTTATGAATAATTATTTAGAGTATTAGTGATGGTAGGGGATCACTATAGCTACTCATTGAATCGACATGTCTCATTAGAAAAAATAGCTTATGAAAAAACCATTGTGTTTGTTTCCAAGAAGAATCACATGGGTTAACACCCACAGACCTAAACCATATTGACGATATGATGGATGATGGTCAAGATACGTGAAATCTAATAAATATTCATTTTCTTTTGTATTAATTTATCATTATCTATAGGATTTTCACTATGAAGAACCGTATGGATACATTAACATTTTCATCTTATTGATGGCATGAGTTTTTCAGTTATTCACCATTCCATATTCTACAATCCATATTTTTTTTACATTTTCAAATAATACTTACAATATAAATCTGTGATCCATAACAAAGTTATAACCAGATAAAAACATTAGGAAAAACTCACCACAAACCGCATACTTCCAAATATAAAAAAATACGCCATCAAAAAAAATACCTTTTAAAAAATTCGAAAACACCACATGTGTAACACCCCAAAATTTCATAGTGTGTTATTTCATCAAAATAATTCAATAACTTGCACTACACACAATACCGAGTTCAATCACACTATGACTTACAAAAAAAAATCCATTCAAAAGAGGTTATGAATAGTATTATCTAAATTTTAAACTTTATATAATCCTTATAATTTTAGAATCCATATTATGAGTTTCTTAGATATAATGCAAGAACAAATTCATTTTCAGTATTGCACTTTTATCAACTTTTAATAGTGAACCCTTTTTAAATACAATATTTTAAACTTTTTGACTAAATGGGGACATCAAAAATTTAAAATGAAATATCCCAAGCTTCCACGGTACACTTTCTTTGAATAATATAGTAGCGTGTGTTGTACGCAACCTTGAGTTTTAACACACACCACAACCAATCAAACTAGCCGTTATGAATAGTAATACCTACTTTTTGAAATTATATATATTTTATATTTGAAAATGGCCTTCATTTTTGGATTCGGAATATCGAATTTAGCCTAAGGTGAAATTTTGGTACATTTCAGATAACTTTCATATTTTGATGAATAGTGAAAATTACTAAATTTTAATTAAAAACAACTTTTTTAATCAAAATAATTAATAGTGATAAATTATGAATTTGAGTGGTTTTAAGGTATATTTAGAATATATTTTTACCATTTAATATATTTTTGGTCATTGGACATTATTTTACAATTAAACCAAACATAAACAAGTGTCAATCTTTTGATAGTTATTATCTCTTAAAAACACGCTTTTTGTTTTGACAGTGGGAATTAATTTTAAATTAATTTCTGACACTTCTATGTTTTGAATTTAGAAAAATGGATTCCATATTTGGAATCAGGATGTTCAAATTGTGTAAATAGGTAACTTTTATATTTAGACATTTTGAATAATTACGGCGGTAAATATTTTATTTACCATGGTCAAGGGTAAATCCGGTAAATAAGGGTTAAAAAATAATATTATAATAACACTAAATTACCCTAAAACGTGTCTTAACCCTATTGGTTGATACATGGTCGACCATGGGCATCTTTGGGTCGATTTTGGGACCCCATGGATCCACTGGTAAGTGATAATGACACTTTATATTAATTAAGTTAAAATGAATACAAAAATGACACAAGCATATATCTTTTAGAAAAAAAAATTGTTACATAGGGTTATATATGTTGGATTTTAGATTATAAGTATTAATTAGAAAGATAAAAATATATGCTACATAATTATATTTTATTTATAAATTTTAGACATTAAATAGTTTATTTTATTTATGACACAATGATGATGTAGTAATTACTATAATAGTGAAAAATTAAAATAATTGATATTATAAATACCCAAATAAATATAATATGAACCTTTTAATGAATTAAACTAATTTTCTAGGATAATATGATATATTAGGATTGATTTAATTGACTTTGTTCGAAGTAATCAATCTGTTATGAGTTTCACAAAAATCAACTATTGAATAGTGTCAAAATTGACATAAAAGAGTTCTTAAAACAAATATTATATTATTAATTGATATTAAATTCCTAAAAATCTAAGGTTCGGCCAAGAGACTTATATCATGATTGGTTAATCATTAATGGACCACTTGGGGGTCTCTGGGATGTATGTAGTAAGTTTATTAACCATATTATATAAAAATACAAAGAGACATTGTAAAAGTGAAACTAATTAACTTAGAGTTAATACTTAAAGATAAGGTTAATATAAGTACCCAAACCTGTCTAAATTCTATTTTTTGAGTTTTGTTCGACCTATACCCATATTAACCTTTGAAAAATCAACATTGTAGCCATTAGAAACCGAATATTAGTTTATTATAAATTAATATTTCTATCTTTTCCAAAGGTGCCCCTCACCCCTCTTATAAAAGGGCACTCCTCCTTCTCATTTCTTCACACCATCAAAGCCTTTTGGATCGGCCAAACTCTGCCCAAATACTCTCCCAACTTCCATCACTACAACCTAGAGGCCTTAGTTTGATCATAAAGCCAACCTATGGAGCCCTTTTGATCAAATCAAAAGGAAGAACCCGAAGAAGAGGTAATGTTTTCACCACCCCTTTTCAAGTTCATTTCTTATTCCACTTCTTCTTTCTTTATTCTTACCATTCTAAAATAATAACTCCATTATCTCACATATACTGTGATGTTATTATAAATATGGTAGAACCATATTCAGTATTATATCCACCCTTCGAATAACATGTCACAATACGTGCGTACGTACGGCTTACCGTCTCCACGTCGTGGTGTAATTGTTATTCAATATATTATTATTTGGATGGGTATAATAATGATATGAAACTCATGTAAATAATAAATATAACATGATAATGATTCTGTATATATGATATACTATCCAATTATATATTATTTTAATATCAAAATAATGATATTGTCGCTCGTGCATACGTACGGACTACCGTCTCCACGAACGCGATAAGATTCATTCTCCATCGTATCCATTCATGTATAATTATCATTTTGTGATTTAAAAATGATGTTTAAGGACTTGATATCATTCTGGATATGAATAATATACAACCTATCCATTACAAACATGGATTACGTAACAAAACATATAAAATAAAACAAGTCAGTTAACACCCGAAACAACGATAATACTAAGATATTATTATCAAATCAATATTAAAAGATCATATATGATATCATATTAATATATATGATTCTTGTATAATTTACTAACAATTATTTCACCATTATACAGGAGGTTAACCTACCCCAACCAAGGAAAAGTACAAGGTAAGGGTTATTTCACAATCTCTTCATTATCCGAGGTTGTTTTTACGTAAAAATCTACTGGGATCTCGTTATCATCCACATCCATGTTTCTTCAAAATGTATTTCAAAACATTTTTACAAGAATATGGGTTAAATTCATTTATACCCTTTTTTTGACTTTTTATAAGAGGAATCTTTCCGTCTTTTTCCAAACAAGGTGTTTTTTAACCTTTTCGACAGAATTAAGATAAGAATGTTTTTTTTAACTTATACGGCGGGTGCGGTTATTTTCCACCGTTATAAAATCGTCAAAGCTTCCCTTAAAAGCTTATAAGAATATTTTCAAAGAAAATGTTTTATTTTATATGGATCTTAAATGATTTCAAATTAAAAGGAGATATTTCTTTAAAAAGAATATTGATTTCATCTATGTCAACATCCTTTGATGGATTTTAAGATTATTTGAAGTGATTTATTATGATACAAAACTTCTATATTGTATTGAAGGTTTTGTGATATGTTTGACTGTGGATGTGCTATTTTTATACCATTCATAGTATATGGTGAAAATATTTACATTTCGTATGCTAGTTCCAATAAGAATATTTATGTTATATTTCATCCTTTACTTCATATGAATGTGTTGGACAAGTATGTTCCAGGTTGGGGACTGGTTAAAGTAAGCCCTCCAGGTTGGGGACTGGTAAAAGTAAGCCCTCCAGGTTAGGGACTGGTAAAAGTAAGCCCTCCGGGTTGGTGTCCGGTTATTAGAGGCACTCCGGGTTGGTGTCCGGTTATTAGAGGCACTCCGGGTTGGTGACCGGTTATTAGAGGCACTCCGGGTTGGTGTCCGGTTATTAGAGGCACTCAGGGTTGGGTTCCGGTTATAGTTAGCCCGAAGGTCTTGGGACGAGGCCTTGAAAAGAAATTAAAGTTTAGCATTATGCATTCCAACATTATGAAAGTGGTTTTTGATTTTTGCATGTGATTATTATATTAGTCGAATATCTATGTGAATAAGTAAATGGCATTATTTCATTTTACTTTTTCCATACTATGTTGAAGTTCAAGTTTAAAAGGCTTTTGTTTTAGTAATGCATTGCCTTAAATGTTTATGCTTATTTTTAATGTTCCACTATATTGTTATCCTTACTGGGCATTTGAGCTCACCCCTTTTCTATGTTTTATTTTTCCCAGGATGTGAAGAAGTAGGTTATGAATGACCTGCAGGGATATTATGAGGGGATAATAGTGTGGATTATGGAAACATTATGTTGTTGTATTAGTTTTTCATTTTATGATGTAATGTAAAACTTATGAATATATCTAGTATTTCCAAGGCTACTAAACCAATCGGTCTTTCGAGATTTGATCTTTCTCGTGATCATGCCAATGTTATGTAATAATGCACCGACTCTGGGTAACTAGGTTCGGGGCGTTACAGTTGGTATCAGAGGAAGTTTAGTACAAACCTTGGAAGCTAGATTTAGATAAACTCTGATTAGAGCACGTAGACCTAAGATGAACTTTGAGGATTAGTATAGAAGAACTTCCTAGAATTTTGGTATTGTAGTGATTTTGTGAGTTTTCCAAGCAATACATCCCTATCTGGATACGAGCAGGTAGAGGCGGCTCTGGCACAGATGTACCTAGGGGTAAAACCCGAAAACACCTCTTTGAGCTAGACTCGAACGGGAACTGGTGCACGACAACGGGCCTTGCTGCACTCTTGGTTACGACACTCCCGGGGGATATGCTTAGGATAATTCTCATTTTCTTTACAAACCATTATGAAGGGTTTATGAGTATATACATCCTCAAAGGAGACATTTTTATGATTATGGATTATATCAATAAATAGTTCAATTTATTTTAAGTGTTTTATAAGTATGGGATTATGTATTTTGATTCATAAACTGATCTAGTGTATGCCATTGTTTAAAAATGGCGCCCAGTAGAAGGAATGAGAGCTCCAGAAATGCACATGATCCAAAGAGAAGGAAGGATCATATCTTTTATGGTCTTAAGCTAGAATTTATAAGAGAAATAGTCTCCCATGTATTATCATTATATGAAGAAATAATATCATGTGTTGATATGATAAGTAAAGAGTTTACTGAGTCTTATGGCTTTGAAGGGAAGCAAGAGAAGAAAAGGATGGAAGAGAGAAAGATGGATAAAGCTAAGAGGGAAAAGAAGAATTTTCCCATATGTGGTAACTGTGGAAAGAAACACCCTGGAACTTGCCTGAAAGGAATGGGAGTTTGTTATAAGTGTGGAGGAAAAGGGCACAAAGTACGTGACTGCAAGTGTAAGAAAATGGTTTTAAATGTACAATGCTTCATTTGAAAGGAGTTTGGACACTACGCGAACTTATGTCCCAGTCATCAGACTATGCCGCAAATGATGTCATTGGATAATAATCATGTTATGATACTACCACAGATGTATAGGAATGATTAGAGTTCTTATGTTGATTATGTCAATTGAGTGTTGTATCAACAATGTACTTGTTATAATAATTATGGAGTATATAAGGATTGTACTGCAGTACTATTTCATTAAGGACTTGAGATTGTGTGGAACAAAGAAAAGTGACTCAATAGCAGGATAAATTTTTGGAAAATATATGGTTGAGAGAATGATAAATCATAATATGGTTCTGATACCAAGGTAGTGATTTTAGAATAATACATGATTGATTTGGATAAATTATATTGGATATTCTTGACTACCTTGATGCTGATTAATGATTTGTCTATTCCATCATTGTTGGGGTTTAAAACATTTTTGGAATGATGAAGTATATCCAGCATTCTATATGGAATAAGGGAGCATGAATGTGATCAATAAAGATTATGGTAAATCAGGATGTTTCAGTGTATTAAAAGAATACATGATGAAGGTATTCATATGCTATTACGGGGTAAAAAGGATCTACATTATGTTTACCTTCCTTATAAATGTTGGACTGTGAGTTTGGACAGAAGTATTTTGGATAGTTCTAGTTTGGATTATTTTGGATTGCCATAAAAGGACAACCCGGAGGTCGTGCGGCAACCCGTCGCGTCCGACAAGATTGCGAGACTTGAACCCGCAACCGAAGGGCGACAAGGGTGTATCACCTACCACTGGCCCACGAGATGTCCTGGATTAAATAATGTAGTTTTTTTTAAAAGATCTGGTAGATGAATTATAAATTCGTTTATTTTGGAACCCTATACGAATAGTGTAAATAGAATTTTCTTACATTCTATTATCTTTTAGAGAGAAAGATGAGTTTGTGGTATAAATTTATTAATGGATAAAACTATAATTATAAAGTAAGTATATCTCCTTATGATCTTATCCAATCTCATAAATAAATTCCTCAATATTAAGAAAAGAAACTTAGAACAAAAATGTTTTCCAAGATGGTACCTTAAATCATCACTAATTTATGGCTTTGGGATTGTTGGCCTTTTCATAGCCATGTTCTCTACCACTCTCCATCAGATAATTGATGGTTAGATTTTTCTTCCATATCCATATTTTCCTACATAGAACCCTAGTATGTGTTATTTTCGGTAATCTTCATACTTTCGACTCTTTATTTTTAAATAGAGGCCTCATTAATTCTTTTTTCGATGTGGGATTTCAACTAAGATATTTTGAAACATCAAAAATGTGTTATCCTAATACCCAATGTTTTGTTGAACCGATGGTATTTCAAATCATCATAGATTGATGAATTTAAGGACCTCAATTTTATACTTGTTTGTGATTGATGACCTCAATCACTACCTATAAATATTTACGTTTTTCCTCCAATTATATGTCTCTAAATTCCACCAATGTTCTCCTAATCGAAATCATAATTTGGTGGTGACCCTTTCATTTCTCTTTTCCTCATATTAAGACTAAATTTTAGTAACCCAAGTTCTGATCTGGGTTTTCCCACAAATATATTTTCTATTTTCAACCGTTTATTTTCAAAGAACAATTTCAAATTGCGAGGACGCAATTTATTGAAGGAGGGGAGAATGTAACACCCCAAAATTTCATAGTGTGTTATTTCTTCAAAATAATTCAATAACTTGCACTACACGCAATACCGAGTTCAATCACACCATGACTTACAAACAAAAATCCATTCCAAAGAGGTTATGAATAGTATTATCTAAATTTTAAACTTTATATAATCCTTATAATTTTAGAATCCATATTATGAGTTTCTTAGATATAATGCAAGAACAAATTCATTTTCAGTATTGCACTTTTATCAACTTTTAATAGTGAACCCATTTTAAATACAATATTTTAAACTTTTTGACTAAATTGGGACATCAAAAATTTGAAATGAAACATCCCAAGCTTCCACAGTACAGTTTCTTTGAATAATATAGTAGCGTGTGTTGTACGCAACCTTGAGTTTTAACACACACCACAACCAATCAAACTAGCCGTTATGAATAGTAATACCTACTTTTTGAAATTATATATATTTTATATTTTAAAATGGCCTTCATTTTTGGATTCGGAATATCGAATTTAGCCTAAGGTGAAATTTTGGTACATTTCGGATAACTTTCATATTTTGATGAATAGTGAAAATTACTAAATTTTAATTAAAAACAACTTTTTTAATCAAAATAATTAAGAGTGATAAATTATGAATTTGAGTGGTTTTAAGGTATATTTAGAAATTATTTTTACCATTTAATATAATGTTGGTCATTGGGCATTATTTTACAATTAAACCAAACATAAACAAGTGTCAATCTTTTGATAGTTATTATCTCTTAAAAACACGCTTTTTGTTTTGACAGCGGGAATTAATTTTAAATTAATTTCTGACACTTCTGTGTTTTGAATTTAGAAAAATGAATTCCATATTTGGAATCAGGATGTTCAAATTGTGTAAATAGGTAACTTTTATTTTTAGACATTTTGAATAATTACTGCGGTAAATATTTTATTTACCATGGTTAAGGGTAAATCCGGTAAATAAGGGTTAAAAAATAATATTATAATAACACTAAATAACCCTAAAACGTGTCTTAACCCTATTGGTTGGTACATGGTCGACCATGGGCATCTTTGGGTCGATTTGGGGACCCCATGGATCCACTTGTATGTGATAATGACACTTTATTTTAATTAAGTTAAAATGAATACAAAAATGACACAAGCATATATCTTTTAGCAAAACAATTTTTACATAGGGTTATATATGTTGGATTTTAGATTATAAATATTAATTAGAAAGATAAAAAGATATTATACATAATTATATTTTATTTATAAATTTTAGACATTAAATAGTTTATTTTATTTATGACACAATGATGATGTAGTAATTACTATAATAGTGAAAAATTAAAATAATTGATATTATAAATACCCAAATAAATATAATATGAAACTTTTAATGAATTAAACTAATTATCTAGGATAATATGATATATTAGGATTGATTTAATTGACTTTGTTCGAAGTAATAAATCTGTTATGAGTTTCACAAAAATCAACTATTGAATAGTGTCAAAATTGACATAAGAGAGTTCTTAAAAAAATATTATATTATTAATTGATATTAAATTCCTAAAAATCTAAGGTTCGGCCAAGAGACTTATATCATGATAGGTTAATCATTAATTGACCACTTGGGGGTCTATTGGATTTATGTAGTATGTTTATTAACCATATTATATAAAAATACAAAGAGACATTGTAAAAGTGAAACTAATTAACTTAGAGTTAATACTTAAAGATAAGGTTAATATAAGTACCCAAACCTGTCTAAATTCTATTGGATGAGTTTTTTTCAACCTATCCCCATCTTAACCTTTGAAAAATAAACTTTGGAGCCATTAGAAACCGAATATTAATTTATTATAAATTAATATTTCTAGCTTTTCCAAAGGTGCCCCTCACCCCTCTTATAAAAGGGCACTCCTCCTTCTCATTTCTTCACACCATCAAAGCCTTTTGGTTCGGCCAAACTCTGCCCAAATACTCTCCCAACATCCCTCACTACAACCTAGAGGCCTTATATTGATCAGAAATCCAACCTAAGGAGACCTTTTGATCAAATCAAAAGGAAGAACCCGAAGAAGAGGTAATGTTTTCACCACCCCTTTTCAAGTTCATTTCTTCTTCCACTTCTTATTTCTTTGTTCTTACCATTCTAAAATAATAACTCCAATATCTCACATATACTGTGATGTTATTATAAATATGGTAGAACCATATTCATTATTCTATCCACCCTTCGAATAACATGTCACCATACGTGCGTACGTACGGCTTACCGTCTCCACGTCGTGGTGTAATTGTTATTCAATATATTATTATTTGGATGGGTATAAAAATGATGTGAAACTCATGTAAATAATAAATATAACATGATAATGATTCTGTATATATGATATACTATCCAATTATATATTATTTTAATATCAAAATAATGATATTGTCGCTCGTGCGTACGTACGGACTACCGTCTCCACGAACGCGATAAGATTCATTCTCCATCGTATCCATTCAAGTATAATTATCATTTTATGATTTAAAAATGATGTTTAAGGACTTGATATCATTCTGGATATGAATAATATACAACCTATCCATTACAAACATGGCTTACGTAACAAAACATATAAAATAAAACAAGTAAGTTAACACCCGAAACAACGATAATACTAAGATATTATTATCAAATCAATATTAAATGATCATATATGATATCATATTAATATATATGATTCTTGTATAATTTAATAACAATTATTTCACCATTATACAGGAGGTTAACCTACCCCAACCAAGTAAAAGTAGAAGGTAAGGGTTATTTCACAATCTCTTCATTATCCGAGGTTGTTTTTACGTAAAAATCTACTGGGATCTCGTTATCATCCACATCCATGTTTCTTCAAAATGTATTTCAAAACATTTTTACAAGAATATGGGTTAAAGTCATTTATACCCTTTTTTTGACTTTTTATAAGAGGAATCTTTCCGTCATTTTCCAAACAAGGGGCTTTTTAACCTTTTCGACAGAATTAAGATAAGAATGTTTTTTTAACTTATACGGCGGGTGCGGTTATTTTCCACCGTTATAAAATCATCAAAGCTTCCCTTAAAAGCTTATAAGAATATTTTCAAAGAAAATGTTTTATTTTTTATGGATCATAAATGATTTCAAATTAAAAGGAGATATTTCTTTAAAAAGAATATTGATTTCATCTATGTCAACATCTTTTGATGGATTTTAAGATTATTTGAAGTTGATTTATTATGATACAAAACTTCTATATTGTATTGAAGGTTTTGTGATATGTTTGACTGTGGATGTGCTATTTTTATACCATTCATAGTATATGGTGAAAATATTTACATTTCGTATGCTAGTTCCAATAAAAATGTTTATGTTATATTTCAACCTTTACTTCATATGAATGTGTTGGACAAGTATGTTCCAGGTTGGGGACTGGTTAAAGTAATCCCTCCAGGTTGGGGACTGGTAAAAGTAAGCCCTGCAGGTTAGGGACTGGTAAAAGTAAGCCCTCCGGGTTGGTGTCCGGTTATTAGAGGCACTCCGGGTTGGTGTGCGGTTATTAGAGGCACTCCGGGTTGGTGTCCGGTTATTAGAGGCACTCCGGGTTGGTGTCCGGTTATTAGAGGCACTCCGGGTTGGGTTCCGGTTACATTTAGCCCCAAGGTCTTGGGACGAGGCCTTGAAAAGAAATTAAATTTTAGCATTATGCAATCCAACATTATGAAAGTGGTTTTTGATTTTTGCATGTGATTATTCTATTAGTAGAATATCCATGTGAATAAGTAAATGGCATTATTTCATTTTACTTTTGCCATACTATGTTGAAGTTCAAGTTTAAAAGCCTTTTGTTTTAGTAATGCATTGCCTTAAATGTTTATGCTTATTTTTAATGTTCCACTATATTGTTATCCATACTGGGCATTTGAGCTCACCCCTTTTCTATGTTTTATTTTTCCCAGGATGTGAAGAAGTAGGTTATGAATGACCTGCAGGGATATTATGAGGGGATAATAGTGTGGATTGTGGAAACATTATGTTGTTGTATTAGTTTTTCATTTTATGATGTAATGTAAAACTTATGAATATATCTAGTATTTCCAAGGCTACTAAACCAATCGGTCTTTCGAGATTTGATCTTTCTCGTGATCATGCCAATGTTATGTAATAATGCACCGACTCTGGGTAACTAGGTTCTGGGCGTTACAACAAGAAGATCGCCTCCCACATTGATTCCATAATATGACTAATGGAAATAACATTTAAAAATTTGAAAATCAAGAATCCATCATTAGGACACTATTTGCACCATTGCCTCGAGATGCACACACTAACATACATCAGATCGTTGTCTCCACTCCATGTGCCATCTTCACCGATATCACCACCATCTTCTCAGTAGCGAAATATAAGAGTCTATCAAAAATGATAGTAAATCACTATTGATAGAAACAATCATAGACCATTATCACCATACCACCACTAGATAATGTCATTGGCACAGACCCTGTCACCACTAAGAGCACCATCATCACCACCTCAAAACATCACCAAAAACCACCAAATACACAGAGAAAACCCCCAAAATAACATGAAAATGAATAATGAATGAGGGGAATACCCCGAATAATGGGTTTGGATTGAAACCCTGGGAAGAAAGACCAACTCCAGAGAACTAGGAAATCTGTCATCTACCAATCGCATTCCCAAAATCTTATTAGATCCCATGCTCCAAAAAAGTCCTAGAGAGAAGATGTGGAACATAATATCAGATCATAGATAGGAGAATGGGGAGAAAATTGGAGCATGAACAAAAATAATGGAATGGGAAGAGAGAGAGAAGGTAGGTCACCACCCGGGGAAAGATGAATGTGGCAAAAAACCCACATAAGGGGGTGGAAATGAAACCCTACTAAAAAGGACCAACTTTGGTAGTTCCCGAAAATCATTTATCCACAAAACCTCTCGTCCAAAACCTCAGCACAACTCGAGTTTCAAATTAGACATGGGGAGAAGATGAGGAATTCAAGAATTGGTCCCAGAGAGGTAGATGGGTAAAAAACTGGGTCACTAGAATAGAGCATGGAAGGAAAGTGGGAAAGAATGAAACAACCAAGAGAGAGTGTATCAAAGAGTGAGAGAGAGCCGCTATTGGGAGATGTCGAAACCCTAGGAGGGGGAAACCAGGACAAGGCATCCAGAGTGACTAGGTGAGTGTGGTTCCATATCCCATTATTCCATTAATTCAAAAATCACCATTACATATTGATTATGAATAATTTATTATGATTAAATTATTATTTATTCATGTTTATGTAACCCTTACTGAGAATTTGATATCACCCTTTTATTTGTTTTCCTTCCCAGGTTATGAATATATTCTCCTTGAATAATTTTTGGGGAATCATTTTATTTTTCCACTGTTATGTACTTTATTGAATTACTTATTTAATAAGGGAACCATGTATCTATCTATGTGATCAAGACTACTAAACTGGACAATCCTCGATGATGTGATCTCTTTTTTCTATTCCATTTTAGTAAAATATCTAATGAATCGGGGCTACTAGGGTTGGTGTTATTGTAAGAAACATTAAGGATTATTGTCTTTAGAGAATAGAATTAACATAAAAATATCATTTAAAATATTCTTGAGGAAAATACTATTTCTACATTGAAAGTATATCTGGAAAACACAAAATTCAAAAAGAAAATTGTAGAAGAAATTTTCATTTGAAAATAACCATGGATAATTATAAATTATTTTTCAACCAAAATAATGGTGATGGGAATGGGGAAACAATTTCACGTTATAAATGTTAAAAATAAACATTCCTTTCAAAAGTTTATAGAGAGAGTCAAAAGATTCCCATGTGGAATAAATGAATAAATTTCATTTTCAAACCTCATAAATCAATTCCAAATACAATGTAAAATAAAATTTAAAAAATATTTATTTATATAGAGGAACATGTTTGTAAAAAATGTATAAAAAAGGCTATAAAAATGAATGATTCCTGATCAAAGAGATGAAACAAGATCGATATAAATTAAAAACAACTCTATTGATGTTTATTTAATCTATAATTGAGGGAATTGAAACAAAATATGTAAACCCCATTCATTACTAGAGTAAAATAAAAGATATGTGGTTCAAGAAAATAATAGTATATTATTTCCATTAAAGGGGATTTTAACTTAGAGAATCATGAAATATGATGATATTGTATCCAAAAAATACTTTTAGTTTTGGAAGGATTTGAATCATAAGACCATGAAAGAAATTGATTAAAATTAGACATTAAATATAATTAATATAAGGAGATACATGATATAACATGTAAAGGGTTAGTATATACACCTCACAAAAAATTATACCTTCATTAAATTATTATAACTCCCATAAAATGAAACTTTTTTATGATTATACTTATGATGATCATATAAATAATTAAGAATTAATCAATAGAGGGATTATAGAGAAAAATTAAGTGAAATTTTTATTCAAATTATGATGATATACTGACGATTTTAAATGATAAAACCCATGTATTGAAATGTTTTATTAGTATAATCGGTAATTTTAATTATAGAATTAAAGTAAAGTAAAATATAAAAAGTTGATAATTTTTGAATTCTAACAACTTTTATTAACATTGGTATTTTTATGATATCTTTTACATTATTCACCCAATTGATGTGATATTTTTTTACGAATCCTTGATTTTGGTTCTATAACACTCTATTCTGGGCCTTAGGTTAATTAGTACATCAAGAGTCCCAAAAAAATCCCTCATGTTAGAAAACCTTTCAGGTGGAGAGAGTGGACCCCACTCATTAAATGAGGCATAAATCATTCTACATGCGTCGAATCTTGGTGACTCCAGTTTTATTAGATGGGGAAATCATAGGTGAATTTTTCTAATAAATTTTTAGGAATTATTCACTAATTAATGGGTACATTGGATTCCCAAAATTGAAAGAACATGTATAAATCATTCATAAAAAATACTTGGCGTAAAATGTGGATTTTGTTTCAAAAACGTGATGCATGTAGCTGAATGTTTATATAAAAATTATGAATAGATTTTGTAACATATTTCTAGATGAAAAAATTCACTGATTTTCTCATTAATGTGTTCAACTACACACAATCATTTAGAAGAATAATTCTAGAGGAAAAAATCTACCTCCACTATAAAAGTATATGAACCCCTCTATTCCAATGCTTCCCATATTATCAGACAAACATAGAGGAGAAGATCTATACCAAGGGGACATTATGTACCATATTCTTCACCACATTTCTACTTCTTCTTTATTTTTTAATTTTCTTTATTATAGTTTTATTTTCAATTGTATTTTAAATTTTTGTTTTAATCAATTAATCTAGGAATTATTGTTTCTCCATCAATAACAGAATTCTTGTTCTCAATTTTATTCTTTTAATTATTATAATTATAATTAATATAATTTTTATGATTATAAAGCCCTTAATTTATAAAATTATTTTTCATCTCTTATACTATTTTACGTATTCTTCTTCTTTAAAAATTATTGTTCTCTTGATTATAATAAAGATAATAATAATAAATTTATTTTTTTTAATTATTTATATTACATATAAGATTCTTATTCTTTTAATTTCTTTTCTTATTCCTTATTTTATTCTCTATATCTCATCCCCCATTCTTCTAGTTTTATCTTATTTCTTTTATCCACCATTATTTGTATTATTATTTTTTCCTTCTTCTAATTTTCTTCCCATTTTCAACATTGAGATATATTACTATCGTAAATGAGAGGATGAACCAGAGGATTGGATCGAGTGGAGGTCATGGTGTTCTTGAATTTTCATTAATGTTTGATTTTATGTTTTTGATAATTTTGGGTAACAAGAATGGTGGGGTGAATGTCTCTGATTAGATAGATTCCCACCAATGAAACTAAACTCAATTTATTAATATTAATTTATTTAAATCATTTTTCCTTTATCAACTGGTTTGCAATTTTTATTATATGGGTTTATGTATGTTATGGATTGAATATCATAGATTTAGGTAGGGATTGGATGTTGAAACCTTGTAGACCAAGGAGTTTCATCAAACATGATGAAATGAGAAGGTTGAATTAAGTGTCCTAAGTAATTAAATGACATTAAAAAAATTTTAAATAATGAAAAGTAGTAAAATAATGATATTTTATTCTTGGATTATCAAACTAAAATTGAAGACATAAGGGATAATAATGATTTATCCCAAAAATGAATGCCAAAACCAAATGATTTTTTATTAACCCATTTTGTCTATATTTTTTTTGTTATTATAAATTATAATATCCATTATTTCATATCATTAATCATAAAACCAAAAGTAATGTCACTATTTTAATTAAAACATAATACATCAAAGATGGACAACATTGGTGAATGAGATAATTTATGTGAAGAAACTAGAGGGATACTCATGTGAGATGATCCTGGTTAGCCATTGTGATCTACTAAGAAAAATTATAATTTCTTTTCAACATGCCCCATGATAGGTATGAAAAAAAACTACTGTCATTTACTAGAATCCTATAATTTGTTTTCTTACTTTTTCAATTTTCACATTTTATTTATTTTATAAAAAAACAAAATAATATATCCGTGTTTTTTTCCAACGATCATTTCTTCAATTCATATAACAATTACTCTAAGGGGAAAACAGCAGCTAAAGCACCCTAGTCTAGAGAAGATTCTATGGAATTATGGGATATAAATATTTGGGGGGTCTAGAAACAAATTAAAAAATAGGTGGAATTACAGGACCTCATAGAGGATCTCAAGGAGACCCTCGAGAAACTAGTGGATGAAGGATTAGATATAGAACATACTGAATTATGGGAATTCCTCCAAGAATTATATTAGAAGTTGGAATGACAAATGAATATTTCTCCTCATTTCTTCCAAACACATTTGAATATGTTCTATTAGAATATTTCTAGGACCAACTATTGAAACACAAACTCAAGTATGGTATTCAAGAGATTTATGAAAAGGTGTAAAATCTAAAAGGAAAAAAAGGATATGATATCTACATACTTTCTAGAATTATATGAAAAACCTAAACCTAAACCTAAACTTGAACCAGAAGATGATAAAATTATCTTACTTGAAGAGGCGAAGGAGGGACTATAAGATCCGGAATCTTCATTTTAGGTATGGATCTTCATTTCATGTGTTTTTGAGATAAAAGGGGAGTTTTTTGAAATTTACGATGTACAGGCCATGTACTTGGGAGTACATGCCATGTACCAGGTTTCCACAGGTATCCGTGTATTGGATATGTAATGGCCGATACATGTCTATGTGAGGTGACATAGAGACCGCCTAAAATGGGGCCGATTAAGGAATGTACAAGTCGTGTACATTAAATGAAAAAACTGTATACTTTTTCTTTTATTTGATTAAATGGACTAAGGTCATGTCTAATTATCATATTCATCTTCTTTTATCCCGGTTTTATCCAGAAGAGACCGAGAGTGACAAATATTGTACATACCCCCGATCAGTCACCCGTTCACCAAATCAATCTCTGGAGGGTGCGTTGGAATTCAACATGTGTGTCATTCCTTCTTCTAGAGCCTCTCCTCCTAATTTATCCTCTCTCTCGAGTTATATAAGTTGAACGTTTTTGATGTTTTTTATATCTATTTTGTTCTAGGCTGATTCATGGGGTTACATTCGAGAGTGTTCTTTATAAAATGTATAATTAGGTGGTTTGTTTCCTTTAATTGTTTGTCTTTGAGTTTTATATGACAATGTTTTGAATACCCATGTCTCAGGTATTTCGTGTTAAGTAAATTGAACTATATTGTATCTTCCATAGATTGATTGTTGGTTTAAGGGTTTTTTGAAGTGATATTTTTTGGAATTTCCTATATAAGGAACACCTCATGGATGTGTTTCCTTATTTAAGTGTTTTGGGACATTTGGTCTAGGTTTCCTATAAGAAATACCTTGTTTCATTGCCTTGCTTGATAAGATGGAACTGATTTCCTTTTTTCTACTTGTTAAATGTTTGTAATATGCATTCGAATTTTTTAGCTATTTAGTATTTGATATTACTTTGGGATGCATGATATCATTTATGCACGATTAAATTACACAGGGCTGTGAGAACCTAGTGTAGTTAGACCACCTAGGGAATTGACGTTGAGTTCTTCCTTAGAGTGTCTTTTATATTTCATGATACGAGACCACAAGGGGATTGACAGTGAGTGCTCCTTTAGAGTGTCTATAGATTACATTATGAGACCATAGGAGGAATTTACATTGAGTTCTTCCTCATAGAGTCTATATTTATTATGGAAAGACCATAGGGGGGATTTATGGTGAGTGCATCTTTAGAGTGTCTTTGCCTTTTTATATTATCAATTGGCCAGAGGGGTTAGACTGTGTGAGCTACCTATAGGGTTAATGTAAATATTGAATGTTTTTGAAGTGTATGTGAAGCCAAAACACAAACTTGGATTTAGCCCTGTTAGGTAGTTTTCTAAGATACCAGTTTTTGATACTTAATTGATTAATTGATGAACATTAAATGAAAGTGAATGTAAATCAAAACTATAGTATTTGGTTACTTTTGTGTACTCCGAGTTTCTTTAAAGTATTTGACTTATTTCCTGTTATATATACTCATTTATAGTTATACACATATCTTATGGAAGTTTACTAATGGGATTTGTCTCACACCATTATTGGGTATTGCTTGTGGATCCAAATATATTATATGGTTTCATGTATAGATAAGGGCAAGCGCCCTTTGTCATCAAGTACTTGATTTCTGTGGAGATAGAGAACATGGGCCCGAGATAAGTCTTGCGATGCTACTAGAGTTTACTTGTTTTTATTTATCATTTGGTATAGTATTTTATTTCCATCATTGTGACATGTTTGGATGTTTTCCTAGACATATATGACATGCATCATTTATATATGTGCTCCACTTGTTTATTTACTTTCAGTATTCCAATATTTACTTGTTGTATGGTACTACTGATTCCTTTACTGTTTATTATTTATTATTCCACAGTTCATACTCTTCCAATGAGGGAATATTTTCCCCACTATCACACTCAAGTCCCTCGTTTCTTGTCGGAAGCCTCTAGCATTCAGGGAAATGTGCTTGATGCCACGTGAACAACCTGGTATGAGGCACCTCTGGGCAGAACCGAGAACCCGGACATTACAAAGTAGTATCAAAGGCAGGTTCATTTCTACTTTTTCTTACTATTTGGAGCCTATAGATAGGGTTATTAAGGAATGGGTAATTGGTAATAACCTGTTCCCAAGAGTAGCTAACTAGTGTATAGGGAAATCCAATTTACCTCAATTAATGCAATTTTTATGGTTTTTCAATTGTTATAGTTGATTTGATTTCACCGTTGGGTTATTCACATGATTTGTGTTATTATCATTGATATTATTGAGGTTCTATTTCTGTTGCAACCCGATGAGACGAGGGTATCCTATCTCATGCATCATATATCCACTTGATTGGGATCAAAATATCATTCATTCTTGTTATGCCATTTAGGGAGCATTACATATTGCATGCTATCATGATAGATGTTGTACTAGATATGAATGTTGGTGTAATAGATGTCATGATAGAATACATATTTTCGCAATAGGGTATTGAAAAATTTAATGTTTCATTTGAATGGGCACCAAACATTGGCCCCTAAGGTGTTATGGGGCCTCATGGATTAAAATTTGGTAGATCATGTGATTGATTTCACTATTATACCTTGTGATATACATGAATATGATTCAAAGATTAGATTCACATGGAGTATTTCCCCCCATGGATCAGAATTAGGAACTTTAATGCTTGTTACAATGTTTTTATGGGGTTCTAAATTAGTTTCAAAGACTCACTGTCAGTAAAAAACTAGAATACATGGCGTGTAATGATAAATAAGTGCCATGTATCCTTCTGTTCGAGAATAAATTTTTATTCTTAAGTATACGCCGTGTACTGTATGTACACATTATGTATTCCCTGATAGTGTGACTGAATATGTTGAATGATGCATGTTGTTGGGAAATGTGTGGTGGAACATGTCGTGTACTGGGAGTACACGCCGTATGGAGACCATGTATCCATCCATGTGACTAACAACATGGGTGGAAGAATCTTAGGTTGTACATGTAGTCTCCTACTTTTACATTCCTTGTATTGTCGACCATGTCTCCAACCGTGCGAGTAATGACATAGGTCGTTAGATCATAAGGGGTACATGCCTTTTCTAGGGTGAACACGTCCTGTAGTATTACCCAGAAATGAACTGTGTGTTTATCCATGTAGAGAATCTCTGGAAGGGGGGAATGATTAAACTACATGTCGTGTCTCAAGAAGAAACCCACTGTGTGTAGGGGTGTTACATGACTAGTTTTGGAACAAGTACATACCCCTGTTGAAACCTAAGGGAACACTCCATGTGGAGGGTATACACACCGTGTAACCCTATTGTGTAAAACCTGATTGTTTCTCTTCTTCCAATTCTTTCTTTCACTTATAAGTATCAGTCCATGATAATCTTAAACTAAGATGTGCACTTGAAATTGTACTGTCATTCCAATAAGACGTCCTCTGGTCATACGCCAAATACTGGGCAACAAACAAACTCTAGAAATGGTAGATCAAGGGATACCAGTTGATCCTCCCATCATTCCCATATTGGCACCAGTGGTTATACCGGACATAGGTTCTTATTCACAGTTCTATGAAGGCTTCATTAGGATGATGTCGACCATCCCAGGAACATCGTATCCTGCCCCATCTATGGAAGAATTGACACAAGTTCTTCTATAGAAGAATCCTCCCACTTTATTAGTGGATGGAGGATCTCATGCTGTAGAGTCATGGTTAGAAGCCACGATGACTATCATTGATCATATCGAGACACATCTGGAGAGGAGGTTGAATCTTTCTACGTATATGCTTCGATATTCGGCAATGAGATGGTGGGATTTGATATCACAGGCAGGATGCCAGTGAGTTATGGTCTGGGATGAGTTCCAGTATATCTTCTATGACTAATTTTATTTCTAGATCATGAGGGCCAATCTGCCCCAAGAGTTGATGACTTTGGAGTAGGGTAAACTCTCATTCATGGAGTATTCTTCTCTTTTCACAGAGATACAGTGCTTCAAACCCATTTTGTGGGGGTGATGAGTTATTTATTGCAAGGATGCTTGAGGATAGTCACTGATATGACATCTGATACCAGGTGAACATATTTAGGTTGTCTTCCATATATACTATAGTCAACAATGTGCTAATCACCCAGCACAACCTAAGGGATTCTGGAGCTGTGGGCCAGGGCGGTTAAGAATCCATAGTTGGTACTCTTCCGACTAATAGTATGAAGCACTACGGGGAGTCTACATGTGGGGATCCAAGTAGATGGCATTTTCCTTAAAGCTGTTATGTGGTGTTCTACCTGTGCGGGATGGGAGGATATAAGAAACCTTAGTGCCCGAGATACCCAGTTGAATGCCGATATTTCGGCAAGATAGGACATATTCATATTTTCTGCAACCCCCTCCTTCCAGTAGCTAGTGAGGGAGGATCTGTCTCAACTCCTCATACCATAGCAGGACCACTAGTTCCACATCAGACTAGGGGCTGGTGTTCTTCAAGTCATTTAGGAGGAGGTGGCAGTCATGGCCGTAGTTGTTAGACATAGGGTTTTCGACAGCCGTAGGGTGCATCAAATCAGGGATCTCAGACAGCTTCATAGGGCCGCAGAGCAAGTCATGCTTTTTTTCTAGAGCAGATCTAGTAGGAGAAGGATCCCGAACCCTCTATGGTTAGAGGTACAATTTTAGTTTCCTCAATTTTAGATTCTTCTCATTTCGATATTGGGGCTTCCCATAGATTTATATATGTGACTATTATGGAGAGCCTTGTGATCTCTATCTTCATTTTTGCTGATATCATGATGATGAAAACTCTATAGGGGACAAGAATGGATAGTTTATGTCAGTGTAAGGAGTTACCTCTTGAGGTTTGTGGGTGTCACTTCTTGTGGGAACTTTATGTCTTAGAGATGACAGGCTGTGACATCATTCTTGGATTGGACTGGTTAGTTCCCTAACATGAAATTGTCAATTTCTAACGCCTTAGGGTGAGTTTCACATCATTAGAGGGTAGTTAATTTCTACATAAGGGAAAATGGGGTTTCTAGGTTAGTGGAGCTAGACCTGAGCATCATGGGTTGAGAGGTGTTACACCCTAGATTGCTAGTCTGTATTTTGATGGCTAGGGGACTTCACAGATGGACTTTCCTCTAATATTCAAATGTTTCATGGATGTCTTTCCAGATGACTTTTCATGGTTTCCTCTTGAGTGAGAGGTAGATTTTTCTATTGATATTGTGAAAAGGGTAGCACTAGTGTCTATTCATCCTTATAGGATGGCTACATCGGAGATATAGGATCTCAATAAGCAGTTAGAGGAGTTACAGGAAAATGGTTTCATTTGACCCAGTACTTCTCCTTAGGGTTCACTTATCCCGTTTATGAAGAAGGCAGATGGTACCCCAAGACACTGCATGGATTATTGGAAGCCGAACCAGTTGATAGTCACGAAACGATATCCTTTACTATGGATTGATGATTTATTTGATTATCTTTGAGGAGACTTAGTTTTCTTGAAGATTTACATGAGATTCAGTTATCAGTAGTTGTTCATTAGGCCATCAGATATATCTTATAGATCCTTTCAGAGTAGATAGGGTCTATATGAGTATGTGGTTATGTTGTTCGGTCTCACGAACGGGCCAGATGTTTTCATGACACTAATGAACCATGTGTTCCATCCATTCTCGGATTCTTTTATGGTAGTTTTCATGGACGACATCTTGCTATACTCTTACACCCGACATGACCATAGAATCCACTTTGATATTGTTTTGAGTACACTGAGAGAGAATCATTTATATTCTAAGATCTCATAAATCAACTTTTCGATGGACCATATTCAAATTTTGTGTCATGTTATATTAGATATAGGAGTATCGGTAGACCCGGAGAAAGTGACAGTAGTAGTTTATAGGGATCATCCAATGAAATCCTTTTATGTAGGAAGTGTTCTAGGACTGGCTGGATCCTATAGGAACATAATATATGACTGTCCATTCTTAGCAGTGCCACTGACGGGCCTGACTATGAAGGGTACTATGTACTTGTGGATAGATTCCTGCTAGTTATCCTTTTAGGAGATGAAGGGGAGGTTGAATTCCGCACTACTATCGATATTACCAGATCCTAGAAAGTGTTATACTATTTACTATGATTAATCAGGTATTAGGATGGGCGTAGTTCTTATGCATGATGAAGGAGTCGTTACAAACGTGTCTTGGTCATTGAGGCCACACGAGAGTAATTACCAGACACTCGATCTAGAGTTAGCTACAGTTTTACATGATCTACACTGTTGGAGACATTATCTCCTGGGAGAGCATTTTGTAATTTTCACCGACCACAAAAGTCTCAAGTATATATTTTCTTAGCGTGATCTGAATTTGAGACAATGAAGGTGGGTTGAGTTCCTTTAGTGTTTTGAATTTGAGATTCCCTATACGCATGGGAATGGAAATGCAGTGGCTAATTCATTTTGTAGGAGGACTCAAATATAGGCATTTTAGGAGTCCAATAGTGAGTGGGAGCTTATGGATCTGTTCTACGAGATTCATTTGGATGTTGACGATAAACAAGGCATAAATTTCATTCATTAGTAGCTGTTACCTATACTCTTATGGATCGTGTGAAAATGAGGCAGTTATCTGACTCCGAAGGACTAGTCATGCAGAATAGTATATGAGGAAATGTTCCTACTCCTAGATGGACCATTGGTGAGGAAGAGATCTGATGTTCCCCTTGATGTGTATGGGTGTCAGCAAATATACGTGAGGAGATATTGTGGGATTTTTATTCCGTACATTGGGCAGTTCATCATGGTGTCACCAATATGTATTGAGATCTAAACTGTCAGAATGTGTGGCCAAGATTGAATAGGGATGTTGCTAGTTTTGTGATGAGATGTTACACCTGTCAGCAGGTGAAGGCGAAGCATCGGTGACCGTCATGGATTTTATAGTAGTTACCCATTCCCGAGTGAAAGTGTAATGGTGTCACGGTAGATTTCATGACAGGGTTACTAAGATCACATTGAGGGAATTATGCAGTTTGGTTTTTCAATAATAGACTTACAAATGTTGAACAGTTCCTATAAATCAAGGAGACCATCAGTGTTATTGAGCTGGGAGGGTTTTTCATCTGAGAGATTGTGCATTTTCATGGGGTTTCGCACTCTATCATTTTAAACAAAGACACCCATTTTACTTCTCGTGTCTGGAATGGACTATAATGGTCTTTGGGTAAACAAGTAATTCTGAGTAAAACATACCACCCCCAGATAGATGACTAGTCCTAGCACACGATTCAGGTGCTAGAGGAAATTCTTCGAGCATGCGTCTTGGATTTTGGATGTTTTTGGGAGAAGAAAAAACCTCAAGTAGAGTTTTCTTACAACAATAAATTTCATGAACTATTAAAATGGAACCTTATGGGGCATTATATGGTAGGCCATGATGATCACCCCTATGTTGGCTGGAGGCAGGAGAGACAGCTACGCTAGGACCTTGCCTTGTCCAGGAGACCACTGAGTAGGTGGAGTTGATTTAGAAGAGGATGACTATTGCATAGTCTCAGAAGAAGTCTTATGCTGACTGATGGAGATGACCTCTAGAGTTATAGGTTAGAAATCAGGGTTTCTTAAGTGTAACAACGAGGATGGTACAAATAAGAATTAGGATATAGGGAAATCTTTCACCGAGTCATGTTTGTCTGTTTGAGGTTTTCAAGAGAGTCGGGCCAGTTTCCTATTGGTTGCAGTTCCCTCAGAGGTATCATACTATGCATGACATCTTCCACATTTCATAATTATGAAATTACTTCTCAGACATGTACCATGGTCTTCATCCTAAGGAGGTTGAGTTGGAGTTGGATGCATCGTTCGAGGAACATCTTATCCAAATTATTTATCGAAGCACGAAGGTTCTTCGTGGACGGTCTATTCCCCAGGTATGGGTGTTATGGTAGCATATATGAGTACGTGAGGAGACTTTGGAAATGGAGACTGATGTACGATCACAGTGACCGGTGCTGTTCGATGATTCTACTTCACCACCTTGTTAGGGAAATTCAGAGAAAAGTTTCTTTAAGGGGTGAAGTTTGTAAGAACCCTATCCTTCATTTCAGATATGGATCTTTTTTAAAGTGTTTTTTAGAAAAATATTAGTTTTTGGATGTTTTGTAATTCCACTCCATGTACTTGGGAGTACATGATGTGTAACAGGTTTCCATGGGTATCCCTGTACTAGCCATGTAACGGTCGAGACATGGCCATGTGAGGTGACTTAGAAACAGCCTAAAGCAAGGCCGATTGAGGCATGTACATGGTGTGTACATTAAATGAACACACCATGTACATTTTACTTTATTTTATTAAATGGATTGGGGAAATGTGTAATCGACAGATTCATCTTCTTCACACCTGGTGTAATTCCCTGACCCCAGTAACCCAGAGTTGGTGCATTATTTTAATACATTGGCATGATTACAAGGAATCATGTCCCGAAGGACCGATCAGTTTAGCAGTCATGGAAAATAGATTACATACATGAATGTTACATTACACATTAGAAAATAAAACACAACATAAATGATCATTTGGGAATTCCATTAATCCCCAAGCTTAACCCAACTTATCAAAAATAATACACTTCTTGGAATCTTGGGAACATAATAAATGGGTGATCTTAGATTCTCAGTAAGGGTAAATAATTTAGCGGAAGCGATAAACTTTTTAGGCATGATGTGTGATAAAAACAACAACTTTTTAAACATAAACTTGAATATAATATGGAAAAAAATCAAACATTACCATATAAACATGCACATAGATATACTACTAGTCTAATAATCACATGTAATAACTAATTTCATAATGAGGGAATGCCTAACACCAGACATCATTACCACATTGACAAGGCCTCATGCCAAGACAACAAATAAAATGTTTGTAAAGGCCTTGTGCTAAGACACTAGTTTGTCTCATGAGACCTATCAATGCATCAAGGAGCTATAGTGGGCTCCACCCATCACCTACTAAGTCCACTGCATTCCTCATATGAATAGTTGAAACATAACATAAACATTCGTATTAAAACTAGCATACGAAATGATGATACCTAAACAATAAACCATCAATGGTATAAATATAGAACATCCACAGTCAATCATATCATAACTCATTCAACACAATATGAAAGTTTTTATCATAATAAATCAACCTCAATCAGAAATAATATCCAGTAAAGAATGCTGACATAGTTGAAAATGTCAAGTAAAACAATTTTAGAGAAATATATTTTTTGTAAAATCATTTAAAAGTCACAAATTTATAAAGGAAGTAATTTAAAAGTTATTTTTGAATCAAAATGTCCCATACCACTTTGAAACTTTTAAAAATAATTATCATTTCAAAACATTCATCTCCATATAAATAAATCCTTAAAATCATTTTGAAAACATGGACATTATATAAACATATTTAGAAAGATTAATCATTAAAACATTTATAATTCTGATCTTGATAAATAGTAACTTTCCAAAATCCTTAAAATATTCATTTTTAAATCATTTTTATGAAAAATGTACATGGATGATAAAAATTTCCATGTAAATACATACACATAAACAATCTCGGATAATAATGAGATTGAAGAATTAACCCTTATCTTGAACATTTATTTAGTCAGGGGTATGTTTAACCTCCTATATGAAGATTTTATTATGTTATTAAATTATACTAGAACCATATTAATATTTATGATATCATAAATTATTCATTTATGAGTTTATACTACCCATTTAATAATTATTTCCATGTTAAATTAACATTTCGGTTAATAATCGTTTTCTTTATCGTACGTGTTTTAACTTGTTACTCTTCATTATATCAATTAGATCAAGATTTAAATACTTCCAGAATATAAAAAATGATTTATACATCATATATATTTAGAATATGAAAATTTATAATAGAAATATATATGAAACGAAAAACACCATTTATGGAGGTGGTAGTCCGTACGTACGCATAAACGATGTTTCCATTTTCATATCGTATTGAACGAAACTATGTGAATAAGATATATGTAAGTACACACACACACACACACATATATATATATATTAGAATTATTATGTCATATGTTACATACTTATTAGAAATATAAATTTTTATAATCGTCGATGAGTGGTGAACATGGAAATGAATCTCATCACGTTGTGGAGATAACAATCCGTACGTACGCGTGAGCGACAATATAATATCCTTAAAGATTTGGAATTGGATGATATATTAATTTTATGGAGACATTATCATGTTATTTTTAATATTTATATACATATTACTCATCATTATATCCATCCAAATAACATAGTGTTGAATAACAAATTACCCCACGACGTGGAGATGGTAAGATGTATGTACGCATGCATGGTGACATTATCATTCATAAGATTGATAGAATAATGAATATAGTTGACTCATATTTATAATTACATAAAATTATTTATAATATACTTGATTAATTATTTTAGAATTGAAACAACAAATAAAGAGTAAGTGGAAGAATATGAGAACTTGAAAAGGGTGGTGAAATCATTACCTCTTCTTCAGGTTCTTCCTTTTTATTGTTCAAAAGGGCTCCATAGGAATGATTTCTGACCAAAGTAAGGAATCTAGGATGAATTTAGGATTGTTGGGGGGATATTTGGGCAGGGGTTGGACAATCCAAATGGCTTTAGAGGTGTGAATTTGAGAGAAGGGGAAGTGCACTTTTATAAATAGGGGTGAGGGGCACCTTTGGAAAAACTTAAAATATTATTTTATAATAAATTAATATTCGGATTATAATGGCTCAACAGTGACTTATTTAGAGGCTAGGGTGGGTATGGGTCGCAATCCTCTCAAATAAAAGGTTTTAGAAAAGATTAGGTTACCATTTAAACCTTAACATTTAGATTTAACTCTAAGTTAAATAGTTTAACTTTTACCGCATCTTCTTGTATTCTTACACTATATGGTTAATAACTTACTATATACTACCAATAGAACCCCAATTGGTTAATTAATATCATATATATTATTATATAAGTCTTTTTTCAGAATGTTATACTTTTAAGACCATTATATCAATTAATAATATTATATGTTTTTTTAAAAAACTATTTTATGTAAATTTTGACACTACTTGGTATTTGTTTTTTTTTTGAAATAATAACATGATTACTTCAAATGAAATACATTGAATCAATCATAACATTTCAAATTCACCTAGAAAATTCGATTATGTACTAAAAAATTTGAAATTATATTTATTTTAATATTTATAATACCATTTATTTGATTGTTTCATTAATAAGGTAATTACTGCATCATCATTGGGCCATTAATAAATTTAATTATTTAATCGATAAAAATTATAAATAAAATACTATTATGTAGGAAATATTATTATCTTTATAATTAATATTTATAGTCTAATTTATCTTATGTATAACCCTATATTAAAAATGGTTCAGTTATTAAACATTGATTTTCACTATTTTTACTCTTCTTTAAATAAAATAATATTAAATGTCTCAATCTAATCCAAGTGGACCTAAAGGGTCATATATTATTCCTAAGTTTTTTTGGTCCAATTATACTTATCCAATAGAATTAGGACATTTGTTAGGGTAATAACAATATCAATTTTACCCTTAATTACCGTATTTACTTTTAACCATGGTAAATAAAAGTAAAAAGATACTATTCAAAAAAATTATTTTTATCTTATTTAATGACATTTTACTTACTAATATCAACTGTTTCTCTTGGAGTTTTGAAATTCCACTCACATAAGCGGTAAAATTATGTTTTACATGAATTCTCAAATTCTCTTAGGAGGTTGGTAAAAGACTGGGAAAAGTTCAATAAAATTTTATATATCTAATATTATTACAAAATGACTCCAATGAATTTCATTGAAAATATATAGGTATTATTTATCTATTTTGACCTAAAATAAATTTAGACAAAATAAATAAATATTTAAATAAAAAGTCTATTTTAAACAATAACTCAGTGTTTTTCACTATTCATCAAAAATTGAATGTTTTCAGAAAAATACCAAAAATTAAACCTAAGATAATTTTGATACTTCGAGTTCAAAAATGAAGTCTATTTTACAAAATTCAAAACATATAAGTTTCATTTATTAATTTAAAATTAATTCCTTTTGTCAAAACCAAAAGTCATATTTTTATGAAACAATAACTATCAAAAGATTGACATTTGATTATGTCTAATCTCAAAGTAAAATTACATACAATGACCAGAATTGGATTAAATGGTAAAAATATAATCTATTTATACTTCAAAAATATTAAAATCTATAATTTAACACTATAAATTATTTTTATTAAAAATGTTGTTTTCATTTAACATATAGTATTTTTCACTATTCACCAAAATATGAAAGTTAGCAGAAAAAAACCAAAAATTTATTGAAACTAAATTATTATGTCCCAATTATAAAGAAGAAGTTTATTTTTTAGAAATTTAATATATAAAAGTTTTAAATATTGTATTTAAAAAGGGTTCACCATTAAAAGGAGGTAAAGGTGCATTTTTTGAAAAATACTTCTTTTATCTGAAAAAAATGAATTAGTTATTACATTATGTATAAGAGACTCATAATATGGATTCTAAAACTATAAGGATTATATAATGTTCAAAATTTAGTTAATACTAGTCATAACTGCTTTTGAATGATTAGTTTGGAAAGTCGTGATGTGCTTGGACACAGTGTTGCAGGTAGTGCAAGTTATTGCATTACTTTGAAGAAAAAACATACTAGGAAATCTTGGGGAGTTACATTATTACATCATTCAATAAATTGCATCCTCGTAATTTGAAATTGTCCTTCGAAAATAAATGGTTGAAAATAGAAAATACCTTTGTGGAGAACTCATATCGGAAATTGGGTTAATAAAATATAGTCTTAATAAGAGGATATATATATATATATATACTTGAAAAGTAGAGTTAAATCCTTTAACTAATTCCTACCACAAACTCATCTTTCACTCCAGAAATATTTTAATTTTTTTTTCTATTTATCTTAATCATATAGGGATGCAAAAAAATGAATTTATAATTTACTTATCAGACAATTTAAAAAAACAATATAATACCATCCAGGGACTTCATGTAGTCCAGTGGTAGGTGATAAATACTAATCACACTATGGTCTGCGTTCGATTCGAACAACTTTGTATGACGATACGGATTGTCACACGGTCGGTGTGTTGTCCTTTTTATGATAATACAAAAATAACCTCAACAATAATATCCAATTTAAAACTTAATCTATTACAACCTTTAGAATTATCCAAAATAATTATATCCAAACTCTTAGTACAAAATTTATAAGGAAGTTAAACATAATGAGGATCTTTTTTTCTAGGTAATAACATGTGAACGCCTTAATCATGTATTCTTTTACAAAACCGCAATATCATGAATTACCAAAATCAACCATCACTTATTCCAAAATCACTACCTCATTATCAGGACCATATTAAGGATTAACATTCCTTCAACCATTTATTTTCCAAACATTGTAGCTTACTATTAAGTCACTTTTCTGAGAACCATATAATCTCAAATCCTAAATAAAATATTACTACAATACAATCCTTATTTATCTCCATAATTCATGTAACCAGTATACTGTTGATACAACATTCAAATGAAATAATTCTATAATAAAAACATAATAACACTAGTCATTCCAATTTATTTGAGTTAATATCATAACTTGATTATTATCCAATAACATCATTTTTAGTATACTCTTATGAGTGGGAAATAGATTCTTGTAGTGTCTCAACACTTTGCAGATGAAGCATTTTACATTTGAAAATTTTTCTTACCCTTGTAATCATGTACTTGGTATCATTTTTCTCAACACTTATAACAAACTCCCATTCAATTCATATATTTACCCAGATTATTCATTTCACATTTATAACATATTGGAAAATCCTTCTTTCCCTTATTCCCTTTATCCATTTTTGTTTATACCATCCTTTTCTTCTATGGCTTCCCTTCAAATCTATAGGACTTAGAGAATTTATTACTGATCTTATTAACACATGATACTATTTATTCATATAATGATAATACGTGGGAGACTATTTCCTTCCTAAATGTTTCCTTAATACCATGAATGATATGACCCTTCGTACTCTTTGCATCATACATATTTCTGGAGTTCTCATTCCTTCTACTGGGTGCTATTTCTAAACAATGGCATACACTAGGTCAGTTTATGAATCACAATTCATAATTCCAAACATGTAAAATACATAACGTAAATTGAATAGTTTATGTATATAATCCATAAAAATATTTTTTTTGAGAGGTATATACTCATAAATCCTTTATAATTATTTTTAAATAAAATTAAAATTATCCTAAGCATATCCCCCGAGAGTGTCGTAACCAAGAGTGCATCAAGGCCCATTGTCGTGCACCAGTTCCCATTCGAGTCTAGCTCAACGTGGTGTTTTCGAGATTTACCCATAGGTACACCTGTGCTAGATCCACCTCTACCTACTCGTATCTAGATAGGGATATATTTTCTTGTAAAACTCACAAAATTTCTACATTACCAAAATTCCAGAATGTTCTTTCTGTACTAATCCTCAAAGTCTATCATAGGTCAATGTGCTCTAATCAGAGTATATTTAAATCTAGATTCTATGGTTATTTCTAAACTTCCTATGACAACAATTGTAATTCCCCAACCCCAGTTACCCAGAGTCGGTGCATTATTTTAATTCATTAGCATGATTACATGGAATCAAGTCTTGAAGGAACGATCAGTTTAGTAGTCCTGGAAAATAGATTACATACATGAATTCTAAATTACTCATTAGGAAATAAAACAAAACATAAATGATCCTTTGATAATTCCATTAATCCCAAAGATTAACCATCATTACCAATCATAATACAGTTCTTGGAATCCTTGGAAAATAAAACATAAGAAATTGGTGAGCTCAGATGCTTAGTGAGGGTAAATAATTTAGCCGAAGCTATATAATTTTAAGGAAATATGTGTGATAAAAAGAACAGCCTTTTGAAACATAGAATTGAACATAATATGGAAAAAATAAATCAAAAATTATCATATAAACATGCACATGGATATTCTACTAGTTGAATAATCACATGTAATAACTAATTTCATAATGAGGGACTGCCTAACACCAGACATCATTACCACATAGTCAAGGCCTCGTGCCAAGATTACAAATAATTTTTTTTTCAAGGCCTTGTGACAAGACACTAGATTGTCTCATGGGACCTACTGATGCATCGAGGAGCTATAGCGGGCTCCACTAGTCACCTACTAAGTCCAGTTCATTCCTCATATGAATAGTTGAAACATAACATAATCATTTGTATTAAAACTAGCATACAAAATGTTAATAACTTAACCATAACCATGATTCATATAAAAATAGAACATCCACAGTCAAACATATCATAGATCATTCAATAAAATATGGAAGATTGTATAATAATAAATCAACTTCAATCATAAATAATATCTAGTAAAGGATGCTGACATAGTTGAAAACGATGAGTAAAACTTATTGAGAGAAATATTCTTTTTCTAAAATCATGTAAAAGTCACACATTTATAAACGATGTAATTTAAAAGACATTTTTGAATCAAATTTTCCCATACCACTTTGAATCTTTTGAATAAAATTATCATTTCAAAACCTTCATGCCCATATAAATAAATCCTTAAAATCATTTTTAAAACATGGACATTAATTAAAAAGAATTAGAAAGATAAATCATTAAAACATTTAAAATTATGATCATGATATAATGTACCTTTAAAAAATATTTAAAATATTCATTTTTAAATAATTTTTATGAAAAATGGACATGGATGATAAAAATGTCCCAGTAAATACTTACACATATACAATCTCGGATAATAATGAGACTGAGGAATTAACCCTTAACTTGAACATTCCTTTAGTCGGGGTTACGTTTAACCTTTTATATGAAGATAGTAGTATGTTATTAAATTATAAGAGAACCATATTATATTTATGATATCATAAATTATTCATTTATGACTTTATACTACCAATTTAATATTAATCTCCATGTTAAATTAACATTTTGGGTAATAATCGCTTTCTTTATCGTATGTGTTTTAACTTGTTACTCTTGATTGTATCACTTATATTAAGATTTAAATACCTCAATAATATAATACATGATTTATATATAATATATATTTAGAATATGAATATGTATAGTAGACATATATATTAAATGAAAAACTCCGTTTATGGAGACGGTAGTGCGTACGTACGCATAAACGTTGTTTCCATTTTCATATCGTATTGAACAGAACTAACTGAATAAGATATATGTAAGTAAATATATATATATATATCACTAGTAGAATTATTATGTCATATATTACATACATATTAGTAATATATATTTTTATAATCGTCCATGAATGGTGAACGTCGAAATGAATCTCATCGCGTCGTGGAGACGGTAATCTGTACGTATGCACGAGCGACAATATAATTCCCTTAAAGGTGTGGAATTTGATGGTATATTAATTTTGAAGTGGCATTATCATGTTATTTTCATTATTTATATATATATATATATTAATCATCATTATATCCATCCAAATAACGTAGTGTTGAATATCAAATTACACCACAGCGTGGAGACGGTAAGTCGTACGTACGCACACATGGTGACATTATCATTTATAAGATGGATAGAATAATGAATATAGTTGTTCCATATTTATAATAACATCACATTATATATATGATACTAGAGATATTATTTTAGAATGGAAACAACAAAGAAAGAGTAAGTGGAAGAATAAGATAACTTGAAAGAGGGTGGTGAAATCATTACCTCTTTTTCGGGTTCTTTCTTTTGATTTGATCAAAAGGGCTCCATAGGATGGATTTATGACCAAAATGAGGCCTCTAAGATAATTTTAGGATAGTTGGGAGGATATTTGGGCAGGGTTTGGCCGATCTAAATGGCTTTGGATGTGGTAATTTGAGAGAAGGGGAAGTGCCCTTTTATAAGAGGGGTGAGGGGAACCTTTGGAAAAAATTAAATATTATTTTATAATAAATTCATATTAGGTTTATAATGGCTCAAAAGTGACTTATTTAGAGTATATGGTGGGGATAAGTATAAATCCTTTCAACCAATAGGTTTTAGATATTTTTAGGTTACCATTTTAACCTTATCATTTATATTTAACTCTATGTTAAATAATTTAACTTTTACAATATGTTCTTGTATTCTTACACTATATGGTTAATAAACTTACTATATACTTCCAATATAATCCAAATTGGTTAATTAATGTCATATATATTATTATATATGTCTTTTTACAGAATTTTATATTTTTAGGACCATTATATCAATTAGTAATATAACATTTGTTTTAAAAACTATTTTATATCAATTTTGACACTATTTGTTATTTGTTTTTTTAAATAATAACAGCATTATTACTTCAAACTAAATACATTGAATCAATACTAACATGTCATATTCACCTAGAAAAGTTGTGGATGTCATAAAAACTTCGAAATTATATTTATTATAATATTTATAATACCATTTATTTGATTCTTTCATTAATAAGGTAATTATTGCATCATCGTTGTGTCATTAATAAATTTAATTATTTAATCTCTAAAATTTATAAATAAAATACCATTATTTAGAAATCTTTTTATCTTTATAATTAATATTTATAGTCTAATTTATTTTATGTATAACCTTATATTAAAAATGGTTTAGTTATTAAAAATTGATTTTAACTCTTTTAACTCGTCTTGAAATAAAATAATAATAAATGTATTAATCTTATCCAAGTGGACCTAAAGGGTCATATTTTATTACTAAGTTTGTTTTATGTCGAATTAAACTTATACAATACAATTAGGACATGTTTTAAGGTAATAATAATATCATTTTTACTCTTAATTACCCTATTTACTTTTAATAGTAAGTTACTATTCACCAAAAATTATTTTCATCTTATTGAACCACAGTTTACTTATTAATATCAACTGAATCTCTCGAATTTTTGAAATTACACTCACAGAAGAGGTAAAATTAATTTTTTTGTGAATTCGCAAATTCTCCTTGGTGGTGGGTATGAGACGGTGAAAAGTTAAATAAAATTTTATATATCTAATATTATTACAAAATGACTTCAATGAATTACATTGAACACATATAGGTATTATGTATCTATTTTGACCTAAAATAAATTTAAATAAAATAAATAATTATTTAAATAATAAGTCGGTTTTAAACAATAACTCAGTGTTTTTCACTATTCATAAAAAATTGAACATTTTTAGAAAAATACCAAAAATTCAACCTAATATAATTTTGATATTCCGAATTCAAAAATAAAGTATATTTTACCAAATTAAAAACATAGAGTTTGAATTTATTAATTTAAAATTAAATCTCGTTGTCAAAACCAAAATGCGTATATTTAAGACACAATAATTATCCAAAGATTGACACTTGTTTATGTCCAATCTCAAAGTAAAATTACTTAAATTGACAGAATTGAAATAAATGGTAAAAATATAATCTATTTATACTTAAAAACCATTAAAATTTATAATTTACAGTAAAAATTATTTTTATTAAAAAAAAAATTTCAGTTAACATATAGTATTTTTCACTATTCACCCAAATATGAAAGTTATCAGAAAACACCAAAAATTTATTGAAACTAAATTCTTATGTCCCGATTCTAAAGAAATAGGTTATTTTGTCAAATTAAATATATAAACGTTTCAAATATTGGATTTAAAAAGGGTTCACCATTAAAAGGTGGTAAAATTGCATTTTTTGAAAAATACTTCTTTTATCTAAAAAATGAATTAGTTCTTACATTATGTCTAAGAGACTCATAATATGGATTTTAAAATTATACGGATTATATAATGTTCAAAATTCAGTTAATACTATTCATAACCTCTTTTTAGTGGCTAGTTTGGTAAGTCGGGATGTGCTTGAACTCAGTGTTGCATGTAGTGAAAGTTACTACATTACTTTAAAGAAATAACATACTAGGAAATCTTGTGGTGATACACCGGGTTTCATCTAGGAGCGATCGAGAGTGACAAATATTCTCCGAGCCAGCGATCCATTATCTGTTCTCTGAATCGAACTTCGACAGGTGCGTTAGAATCCCGCTGGTGATTCCTTCATTCTTTTACAGGATGTCTTCATTATTTCTCCTCTCTCTCGCGTTATCCTAGGTTGAATGTTTTTGAAAAAAATTTAGATCCACATCATTCTAGTCTTATTAAAGATCTGATGTTCGAGAGTGTTCTTCATACAATTTCAAGGCAGGTTGTTCATTTCCTTTCGTTGTTTATATTTAATTTTTATACGCCAAAGTGTTTATTAACCATGTTTCGGGTATTTTGGGTTAAGGAAATTGAACCCTATTATAACTGCCTTATACTGATTATTGGATTATGGGTTTGATGATGTGATATTATATGGAATTTCCTATTTAAGGATCACCCCATGGGTGTTTTTCCTTGTTTAAGTGTTTTGGACCATTTGGTCCAGGTTGCCTATGAGGTTGACCTTGTTTCATTTCCTTGGTTGATAGGATGATACTAATTTCGTTTCTTCTACTTGTTAAATGTTTGTGATATGCATTGGATTTTTTTATCCATGTAGTAGTTGAGATTACTTGGGGATACTTGATAAGGTTTACGCATGATTAAATTATATAGGGCTGTGAGAACCGGGTGTAGTTAGACCACATAGGGATTTTACATTTAATGATTCCTCAAGGTTTCTGTTATATTTCACACTATGAGACAATAGGGGGATTGACCGTGATTTCTCCCTAAGAGTGTCTATAGTTTTCGTTACAATATCGTAGGGGGAATTAAGGTTGAGTGCTTCCTCTGAGAGTCTGTATTTATTATGGAAGGAACCTGGGGGAATTGATGGTGAGTGCATCCTCAAAGTGTCTTTTCCTTTTTATTGCATCACATGGCCAGAGGGGTTAGACGGTGTGAGCTACCTAGAGGGTTTATGTAAATATTTAATGTTTGTGATGCTTCTTCCAAGCCAAAGGACAAGCTTGGATTAGACCTCTTTCAGGCAGTCTTCTAAGATACCTATTTTTAATACTTACTTGATTAAATGATGAACATTAAATTCTGATGAATTTAAATGGAAACTATAGGAATTGGTTATTTTTGTGCACTCCTTGTTTCTTTGATGCATTTAAATTATTACCTGGTATATATAGTCACTGACTGTTAGGCACAGATCATGTGGTGGTTGTCTACTGGGATTTTTCTCCCACCTTAATTGGATCATCTTTTTGGACACAAACAGATTACATGGTTACAGGTATAGATAAGGGAAAGTGCCCTTCGTCATCAGGTACATGATGATATGGAACTGGTGAGCATAGGACTAATCTGAGGCTTCCGATGCTGTTGGATTTTACTTGTTTTTATTTTTTATTTGGTTTAGTACTATATTTTAGCATTTTTATGTGTTTGGCTCTTTTCCTATACATATGTGACATGAATAATTTATATATGTGCTCTAGTTGTTTATTTGCATTTAGTATTCCACTGTTTACTTGTTTTATGGTACTATTTCTTCCAATAATGTTTATTATTTGTTATTACACTATTAATACTCTGCCAATGAGGGCGTAGATTACCCACAATCACACCCAAGGCCATTGCTTCTAGTCACCAGCCTCCAACATTTGGGGAAATGCACTTGAGGCCATGTGACCAACAGGGTACCGTGCACCTTTGGGCGGTACCTAGAACCGATACCTTACAGGAACAGTTGCCTACTGAGCTAAATGTAGAAGATCATCAAGAACAAGATTTATTATGGAATTAATGTGAGGAACTTCTTGTTCTCCCTTGACCCTACAATGAAGAATATCCAACATCATTAGAGGAAGATACCACCCATTTGGTGTAATTTGATGTCAATATGGAGAATCATGACCACCTACCTCCATCTACTGAGAATCTACTTCAAGAGGAACTTACCACTGATACTGAGATTGAACCAAAAAAAACATAGGGATATGATCCTTCATTAAACACTTTATTTTATGATTTTATTGAATCAGTTTTTAGTATTAATCATTATAGAAATGTAATATTTGGTAGATTCATTCCATTCCCTAGAGTATAATGAAGAAACTAGACATTAACCTGTTGAAGAACACATTTTTCTCCCTGAACATATTTAACATCTACTGTAGGAATACCATGAAGAGATTCTAGTGTCTATGCTTGAATAACAAGAGAAATTATACTTTTATAAAAAGGGGAGAATATGATTTTAATTATTCAAATTATTTTTTTTCATAATAAAATTACCTTGTAAATATCTTATTGAATTTTATTTTAATTAAGTACATGTATTGAAACCACTAAAAGGAGAAAAAGATATTACACAAGTTGCAATGAACGTGGAGGTGGTTAGATACAAAATCCTACACCCACTATTCTTGGTGTACCACAATATAAGGGGTGTGGATCTAGTGTACTATATACATGGAATTATCCCCAACAAGAACAAATAAGTGGATTCTAGGTAAATCCACATGTGGTGGATCATGCCAATAAATTCCCAACAACCATTAAATGTTGGATAACACTAGTATTTCCCTATAGATGTAGTAAAAAAATCAAGGCCAAGTAGGGGGTAAAAAAACATTTATATTTAGATGATTTCTTGGAATTTAGATTTCAATTTCATTTCATTGGAACTACTTTAACAAACCTTATGATCATCCTGACCATTTTGAGCTGTAATCACATGATCCTTATTTTTAAGTGAGAAATTCTATTTTGTATGATCAAAAATGGTAAAAGGAATCCTCAAAAAGTGAAACATAAGGAATAAGCTTCATGGGAAAGGTAATTTTTGTTAAACTTATAAAATCTATATATTTTTTTTCAAAATCATGTTTTGAGCGTTAAATTGAAAATTACATTCCCACATTAGAATTGTGGTAAATTGACTAATATAGAAGACATGAGTTTCTTAGGAAACCTATGATTCCATGTTATTGATTTAAATGTTAATAATATTAAAGGATTAAAAGGGGTAATTATATTTTTAATGTGAAATATGGATATTAAAATGAGGTATCCTGATTTGAAGGAATTAATATATTCATTTAAGTCAAATTTACAAACAATTTTTAAGGCTTTAATTTTTTTAAATTATTGTGAAATGATTTATTATTGATAATAATTACTTGATTTATTCTAACAATTAATATTTCTCATTCATGATTGGTCTTATAGACCATGTACTTAAAATTTTATTATTGAGTGATCTTGGGACATGACACATGCTAGAACGTTTATTTGGACTTATCAAAGTTATGATTGTAAAAAAACACATTTTAAATGATTTATGCATCATTTGATAAACTACTTATACTTAAAATACCACCTTTACATCAATAATTATTTATCCCTAGAGACAATTAATGACCATTATAGGAATAATCCATGTATCAGTCCATTTTATCCATTCATACCTTGCTCTTAGTATTTTAATGATATTTTATCGTTGAAGTGTGGTGGTGAAGAGAATCATGGTAAATGATGTGCATTACATTGTAAGGAATATGTGTGGGGGTTCTTATTTTGTGAATTGTAAAAGGATGTGAAATAATTCATTGTATTATATCATTTTTACCATATTGAATATATATAAAATATTGAAAATGAAAAGAAGAACAAAATAAAATCTGAGAAATGTGTTGTGATTTAGGAAAAACAAAAATCACCATTACTAGACCATTGATATTTATTAATTTTGGTTAGGCGGTGAATGTGTGGTTTAATCTAATCATAACATTAAAAATTAAGAAAAATGTATTTGATAGGGAAAAAAAGTATACCAGTAGAAAAATAATTCAATAGATGGAAAAAATAATCCATTATTCTAATATTACTCATCATATTGAAATTGTGTCTAGGGGAATGTTGAGAGTTTATAAAATTAGAAGGGGAGGATGTCGTTAAATTTTTAACATTTAATATCATGATTTATTCTTTAGGAGTTAAGAATCATCCATGAGAATTATTTGTAAACATAAAATCCAGCCAAAGTTAAGAATTAGAGTCCTTGGAACCTTTATTATAAGACCTCATGATTTTATATGTATTCTGTCTTAAATAAGTAAAAAAATTAGTTCATTTACAAACATATTGATAAAAAACATGTTCTCATAAAATGAATATAAATCAACATTAATTTTATCACAATATATGAGTGAAAAAAATCAATTGAGTTAAATCATGATTTTCCATGTTTAAAAATTATGAATTCATGATATTGAATGAATGGATTTATAAGTTTAATCATTTTTAAAAAGTGGAAAACTAATACACATGGACTGGTTATTTAATAGAATAATGACAAATTGAATTGATATTTTATAATTAATTTCAAATTTTATTTTACATTGATAATTATTTGATGTTATTATAATGATATTTGAATGTTGATATCATTGGTTACCTGTTTTATTACATGTTGAGATTTCATGCTTGAAGATGAGTATTGTTTAAGTGTGGGGGTATTTGATGAGAAAAATTTATATGTAGTTTTTATTCATATTTTGACAATTTGTTATTAATTTTCAAATATAAAACCCAAGAATTTCAATGTTTCATTAAAATAATAATTAATTTAAATTATAGAATGAAAATAAGATAAAATATAAATATTTCTTAATTCTAGAAGTTTTACATATTTTAACCACTTTTGTATTTTGATCGTATATATTGCATTATTCAACCAATTGATGTCATAATTTTTTTGTATTACTTGATTTGTGTGATAAAACATTCCCTTTTGGACCATCAGCTAATTGAAGCATATAGATTCCCAGTCATGTTAATGAATTTGGATAATCTTTCAGGAAAATAGTGTCGACCCCACTATAGAAATGAGGCATAAATCATACTAAACACCTCCAATTTAAGTTATTATAATTGGATTTTAAATATTACTCATATGAGTGACTCCCAATTCACATTGAATGAATTATTCTCTCATTATGGGAGAAACTGGATGCTCGAAAATTGAAGGGACATTTATAAACCATTTAGATATATAAAAATATAGTATTAAAAGGGAGATATATTTTAATACACGTAGGGGATGGAGTAGAAATTTTGAGCAAAAATGGATAATCAATTTTGTAAAAACTTTTTAGAAGCTTAATTTTCTGGAGTCATCCATTAATGAGGTCCACCACATAAAAAAATTTCTGCGAACAATTCTGATGAAAAAAACTACACCCTCTCCTATAAAAGGAGGTGAACCCATAAATTCCAATCCATCTCATACCATTCATCAACCCCAAGGAGGAGATCTCTACCATGGTGTCGTGATTCACCATCTACTCCCTCCCCCATATCTACTCATTCTTCTTCATTATTTATTTTTGTTTTATCTATTTAGTTAAATTTCAATTATCATTTAAATTTTTGTTTTAATAAATTAATCAATAAATTTTTGTTTCTCCAACTATTCCAAAAATAATATTCCATATTTTCTTATTTTAATTATTAGGTATAATATTATTAATATTAATAATAATAATAATATTTTTATTATTATTATTAGTATTATATTTATTATATTTATTAAATTTATATCATGCTTATTTTTAAATTTATTATTCTTTTCTTATTTTATTCTTTCACTTCTTATTCTTCAAAAATTATACTACTCTTAATTATTAAAAAAATATTATTACTAAATTTTAACATTATGTATATATTTGTTTAGTATTATTTTATTTTATTTTCTTTTTCCTTATTTTATTTTATTCTATCTCTCTCTCTACCCCCATTCTTACATATTTATTTTATATCATTCATCCACCATTTATTTTATTATTTTCTATTCCCTTCTTTATCTCTTATTCCCATTTACACCAATATGATATCTTACTATTGTAGATGAGAGGATGAAACCAAGTATTTACCTAGGGGAGGTCATGATGTTATTCGACTTTTCTTAATGTTTAAATTTATGTTTTTGATAAATTTGAGTAACATGCTTCGTGAGATGAATATATATGATTGGATATCTACACACGAATGACAAGAAACTCATTTTATTTTAATTATTTTATTTTAATAAATTTTACATTTATCCATTGGTTAAATTTTCATACAATAGTATTTTTTACAATAAATGGATAAAACAACATCGATTGAGTTGGGTCATTGAAGATTAAATCTCATAAAACAAGGATTTTCATCAATCATGATTAAATGAGGAGGTGAAAATAAGTGTGCTTAGGCATTCGATGAAATCCCATGATTTCTACATAAACAATATTAGTCTAATAATGATATTACATTTTTTATTTAAAAAAAATCAAACACAAAAAAGAGAATAATGATTGAAGCCAAAACTAAACCATGAAACCATTTTCTTTCTTATTAGACCATTCTGTCAATATGATCATGTTAGTATAAATTAGAGGGTCAAATATTTAATATAAGTAATCAAAACCACAAAATTATTTTACTGTTTTCATTAAATACATAAATCTACAAAAAGTGATAGAATAGGTGAATTAGATAATATATTTTAACAAACTAAAATGATCATAAAGTGAGATGACCTTGGTTAGCGATTTTCCTATACTATGAAAAATTATAATTTCTTCAGAACACACCCCACGATAGGTGAGTTTCAAGTGATTATGTATAATAAAAATTAAATCAATGAAAATAATGTTTAAAAACATCATAAATTTAAAAATTTCATTTCACACATAATTTTTACATTTTATAATTAATGAAGAAGTGATATATCCCAATGAATGAAAGTTAAGTTATGGAACCCCCTTCCACATGGAAACGTACATTCCAAACAACCTTGGTTGAAATAATTTGAATTGAAACATAAAATGAAATTAATTTATTTATTATTAATGATATTAAATTTTAAAAGTGTAGTAGATACACCATATAAACTAAATTAGGTGTAAAACATTAAAACATGACTTAATAAGAGGAAATAGAGATAAAATCTTTTACATTAGGCTCAAACTTCACATCAATGTTCTCTAGAACCTATATCATGAAATTATATAAATTATTTTATTTTGTAATAACCTTTCTTATGTATAAATACCTTATCCTTTAACCATTTATATAACTTATTCTAATGAAATATTCTATGACATAATCTAATAAGTATACATAGGCTGTTTTGAGGATGTTCAATGCATAACCACAAAACAACATTGGTATTACCACCTTTGTAAAAGAGGTGATATTTAAATAATAAACTAAATAATATTAAATAAATAATTATCATTTTTATCCATCAATTATAATTTTAAAACTAGCCATGAAAAACAATTATGAAAATTGAACTACTTTAGAGGGTATGTTATACGTACACAAGAGTAACATTACCATTGTGAAAAAAAACATATGGAAAGAAGGTATGTATAATTTGTGTTCATAAAATTATTATTAATTAATTAATATAATAATAGCTTCTAAAAAAACTTATATGTACAATCCAAGCATGGAGTTGTTGAATAATCGATCAAAAAGATTCATGGGGTGTTAATCCACACATATGCACAAATGACATTGTATTTTTTCAATGAATAGAAGGGTATGAAAATATATGATATATTATCTTCAAATAATTTTAATTATGTAATGAGTATAATATATGTTAATTAATCCCATCATTATAACCCTCCATGAGAGGAAATAATTGAAAATGAATTATATTATTTCACAACACTATAGTCTGCCTTACACTCGAACAATGGTTTAATTTCCAATTTGATTGAAGATGATATGTATATAGGTTATTCCATAAAAATAATGAAATATTATTATTTAGATGATAATTATATAATTATTTCATCATTTCTGAGAAATATATTAATTATGTAGAAGAATAAATAAAACATAAAATTATGTTCGAAGATTAATTTCGTCTTTGAACTACAACAATAACAAAATTGGCATTTAACATTGTTAAAAATGTAATTTTCCCATGCATTATATGTTATGACTAAAAAGATTGATTAACATACCTAGGATTTTTTAGTCTCTAAAAAGTGAAATTAAAGGGAAATATTTATCAGATCATTTATCTATCATTGATAATATAATCCTTTATGAGTTCATATAGAATCATAGATAAATGACCCCTTTTTAGCAATTATAGAAGAACATATAAAGGAACCCTATACCAGCACTTTTAAAAGAGCTAATAATGGTCTGTTTTATTAGTTCTTCTAAAAGTGTTGATAAAGGGGTATGATATAGTTCGTTGTAACATCACACTATAATACTAATACAATGAGCTATAACATCACACTACAACACTAGAAACACCTGTAGAAATCATAAAAATCATGTACCAATATATAATATATATGAAATAAAATTTACAATCGAAAAAAGAAAAAACATAATATTATAAAAAAATATTCATTGGTTTATATAATTACATGAGTACGTACAAATTATTACAGACATTCAAAAAATAAAGGTTCCTTTTCCTTTTGACTCTGACCCTAACTCAAGATATTTCCCAAAATACCACCCATACCCAAGATAATAAACACACATGATTAAGAAAACAGTTCTTAAGATATTAATAATACAACAAAAGAAATTAAATTTAATGTGATAATATTAAACTAAACATTGAGTAATACTATAAACATTATGTATTGGAATCAGTTGCGGTTGATTATTTCATTTCAAAACTTGTCTTGTTCACCTTAAATAATTATCCCTATTAATATTAATTAAATTAATATATGATAAAAATTATAATGAAATTAATTAAGGGTGGATAGAATGATGTGAAAACTATATACGATCTTTTTCTTAGTTTTAGTGATGTGGTGAAAATTTTAAACTATAATGAAACCCTTGTACTGAAAAGATTCACATGGAGTCATAACGGTCACACCAAGCATTTTATTTAGGTGAGTATAATTCAAGAATTTCTAAAATAACATATGGATCATTTTTCTAAAGTATCATAAAAGTTTTAATCCATTTTCTCATTTTGAGTACGTTAATTATATTTTCTACTAAAATGTCATTTTAAACTAGAAACACACACATTGGGACATAAAAGTCACATAATTGTTTATTTTATGTGAGAATGATTCATATAAATCAAAAATGACTTATGTATCATTTTCCTAAATTATCTGGAACATTCGATTAGGTTTTCACTTTTTTTAGTATGCAATGCTTTTTAAACTATAATGTCAATTTTAAACTGATAACAGACACTTTGAGTCATAACACGAACATCATGTATCAGATTGAGGTGTATTATATCCAATGACATCAAAAACGACATAGTTATTTTTTAAACTATCAAAATAATCCAAATGTGTTTACTCAGTTATGAGTATGTAAGTTGACTATTTTACAAAAATTAATGTAAATTTTTTAAAAAAGTAGCTATTGGAGTAATTGTGGTAATAATGTTTCTCATATTGAGGTGTAAATGATTTCTAAATTTCCCAAATGAAATGAGAATATTTTTCCTAAAGTATCAATAAAATCTGAATGCCTTCTCTCAGTTTTGAGTATGCCACATTCCTTTTTTACTAAAATTACAATTTAATATAAAAACTCACACTTTGAGTCATACCATTAACCTCATGATTTTGTTTTATGTGAGAATAATTATTAAATGTCACAAATGACTTATGAATCAATGTGATTAATTTTTAAAAGCATTAAATCTTGTTTTCTCAATTTTCAATTAGTGACAGTTTTTGAACTAAATTGTCAATTTTAAACTGATAAAAGGAAAATTAAGTCATTTTGGGAACATCGTATATCAGTTAATGGTGTAGTTGATTCATACAACTCAATAATTACATATCGGTTTTTTACTTAAGTTTCAAAACAACCTGAATTATTTTTATTAGTTTTGAGAATGTCATTAATCTTTTTTTTAAAAATTAGTGTAAAATTTAAATAGGAAGACACAACTGGTGTCATACTGGTCACAACATGCTTCAGATTTAAGTGTATCTAATTCCAAAACAATCCAAATTACATATATATCATCATACTAATGTATAAAAACAATATTATCTTTTTCTCGTTTTCAAGTATGTCAAATTTATTTTTTACAAAAATGTCATTTTATACTGGAAACATGCACTTTGAGTCATACCGATCCAATCATGTTCCAGATTTACATAGAACTATTTTTTTTCAAATAAAAAACGAATTATGAGTCAATTTAAAAAATTACCAATACAATAAAAGGGTTCTTTCATGGTTTTAAGTGTGCGAGACATTTTGAACTAAAATTTCAATTTTAAAATGATAACATGGATATTGGGTCATACATGGAACATCATGTATCATAATTAGTTTTCGATGATTCATAAACATTATAAATTACTTATGGATGGTTTTTCTTATTTATAAAAAATATATATGAATTATCTTGGTTTTGATTTGGTCATTTAATTTTTTTATTAAAACTAATGTCAATTTTTAATAAAATGATGCACTTGGAGCCATTGTTGTCACACCATGCATAATATTGAGGATAATATTATTCCTACATTACCTAAATAACTTATTTATATTTTTAATAAAATAAAAAACAATATTATTCTGAATGATTATTTGGATTATAACAATTTTCATTTTATTGAAGTGTCATGTTAAACATGAAACACATACTTTGAGTCATACTATTCATATCGTGTGTTGGTTTGAAGAAAGGCTAATTCCTAGACCTCAAAAATGGCTCATGAATCATTTTACTAAATTATCAATTAAATATATGTGTGTTTTTTTGGTTTTAATTTAGTTATACTATTTGAACTAAAATTTTAATTTTAAAATGGTAACACAAACTTTGGGTCATACCAGGCACAACGTGTACAAGATTGAGTTTTGTGTAATTCATACAGGTCAAAAATTACATTTATATTGTTTTTCAAAATTATAAAAATATTCATAATATGAATGACCAATTTTGAGTATGTTGGTTTCATTTTTTCATAATATTAATATAAATTTTAAAGAATTTGAAGCAGATGGAGTTATACCGGTCACAAAATGTATCATATTGAGGTTTGGCTAATTCCCACACATCCCCAGGTCTCAAAATAATTCTAACTTCTAATGTTACTATTCTTTCCATTACCATTATTTTTCAGGATTCCAACACTACATATTGACTCAATATTCCGTGCTGGAAATTTGTTAAGGAATGAAAATCCATAACATGGTAACATTGGAAGAATGGAAAATGTAAACACTATTTTCGTATTGGTGTAGATAGTTTAATGAAAAATATGACATGGAAAATATATGTAAAAAAACTACATAATTATAAAATAATAATAATCATAAAATTACCCTACAAATCATAGATAAAATGATGACAAAATTACTTAAATGATTAGTAGGAATTCACCTTTTCAGGATGTTTTCATATATTATCTACCTATTTCCTTTTTGTTATTATATATGTTGCTACCTAAAAGTCTAATATCTCACAGGAATGAGCATCTTCAAACAAGCCACCCCAACTTGAAAAAAATAATCAACATATATAATAAAACAATTCTTATGTGAGTAATACAAAAAACATATTCATTAAAAATAAATATGAAATGATAAATTAAATATGTAGACAATAATTTCACTATGAAAACATTAATATTACCTTTTTGATTTGGTAGAGGCAATATATTTAGTCTTCCTGTAATGTTAGTGGATGGAACGTCATAGAAGGTGATAAATTCAAACACTATAGGTGTGTAATGGTTTTGAAGAGAATAATGTTTTTTTATGATATTTTTGTATAATGGAATGAAATATGGATAGAATTATTCTAAAATAAATGATCACTTCAAGGAATAATGAAAATTAAATCAATTTTTCATTATATAATTTTGCCTAATATTGTGGAAATAAGTCGTAACAATACCTTTACATCTTCCCAAAGGGTTTCCATTATTATAGTCTATTCTTATGTGGGAATGGTAACATCATCATTTGAAGAAGACATTGCATGCATGAGTAGTCAAATAGTTAATTTGGATTATATTAATGCATTAGAGGACGTATAATATTAGTATTGAAAACATAATATATTTGAAAGCACTTTTACCTTCTCATTGAAATCTATTTCATTTTTTATAGGTTTTAGGGATTTGGAACCTCTTTTATTAATCCAATACCCCACTCAGTGGCCCCATATAATTTACAAAAAAAATTTACATTTGTATGGACATGAAATGAATTTTATCCCCCATGGAAAGTGTCATCCTCATCTAAATTTTCACCTGATGTGACAATTTTTTAGTCCCCAACAAGAAAATCAACCAATTATTCTTTTCTGGATCAGAGACATAAAATAAAATCCCTACATGTTATTACATTATGAAAAAAAATCATTTTTCCACTTACACATTTAATTTCACCTTCATTAAGTCCATTTCATAACCTTTCACTACACTAATATTTTTCAACTCATTCGAAATGGAAAATTGGAACTTGTAATGTTGTATAATACAACTCATATATCTATTTCATGGAGACAAAATATGAAATATTTTCATAAATTGGATTTCATTCATTGGAACCAGATATTTACAATACTTCTACCAAAAGAATAATAATTTTATTTTTCATCATAATGCGATCATAATGTTTTTTTTGAACTTATAATGATTGATAATAAAATAAATATAAGATATAACATTTTCATTGGGTCCCCTAGCTAGCCATCAATGTTATTCGAAATTTAAATATATATTTTTAAAAAACTCATTATAAATTTGATCTTTGAACCATCCTATAAACTATTTATTAAGTGTATTTAATTTTCATCATTTAACCCTTGATGGTTTCAAATATCTTTGAATTTCTTTTTGGGATTCATCGTAAGGATGAACATCAACAAAATTATGTAAAATATAATGGTGTTCTTTCTCCCACTCTGTGAATGTAATTTTAACAACATATCTTCCAGAAATCTTTTTTCTCATAAGGTTTCAACTAAGAGGAGACTTTGGGAGATGGATGATGTATTCATCTGATAGGTAATTATTAAATAATTCAATTGTTTCTTCTATAATATATTGTTCCAAAATAAAACCATCTATAAAACATCAATTATTGACATAACCTTTCAAAATAACCATTAACTATTAAATGAGATACATCCATGTATATGGGACAATAACACATAGTTGATCCTCTATAACCAAGTAAAATATTAGGTGAACCATTATATCAATGAATAATGGTGTGACCAACATATCTAATTCCCATAATATGACTAAAACCTCTGTATTCATTAATCTAAACTTTATCGGGTTTATAAATATACTACATATATCTTGAAAAGGGAAGAATGTATATTTAATATATTACATAATATTTTAGGAAGAATGAAATGAAAAGAAATAGGAATAAAATCTTGAATCATATCATGAAAAACATCTGATATAATCCCTGAAAAATAACATTGTTCATTGACATTAAATTCTCGATGTTTCGTGAATACCCCTCTAGAGCTTTTGAACTATTATAGAAAAGAATAAATTTCAATTTTTTTGTTGTGACAGAGTGTAATATAGTAGATGAAGTAAAGTTATCCCATTATCCTTCACTGGTTCTAACTCTTACTTTATCATAATGTCATTCATATCTAACCTATCATTGATGCCATCTTTCATTTTTCAGGGAAAATTTCGTATTATTACAACAACACTATGAAAAATATTTTTTTCTATATGAATGACATCACGAAATTTTCTAACGTACAATCAATTATAATAATGTAATTCAATGAAAATTTATCTCTTCTTCTGAAGATATTTTGTATGTTTTCTTAAAAATTGTTTAATGAAAATAGTTTCAATATCTTGGACATTATCATATAGTTGACCACCCATTATTGGAGATGTTGTTATATATTACTTGATATTTCCATCGAATGTTGTTTTCCAGGAGAAGTATTGATATAATCAAGGTCAAAATTTCTCATGTCTTAAAAACATAGTCTTTCAGGAATATATCTACTAAAATTAATGTGTTCATTATTTTAGATATGGGACACACCAACATTACATTAATTCAATAGCCTCATAAATTTCCATAACATGGGAAGTACTTTATCGTCCCATACAACCTAGCCCTAAATGTAAATTCATCACTTATATGAGAACCGTACCTTGTAAAACCTATATCCCTCATCAATTTAAGATATTTTATCAATGGATCCAAATATATATCAATATAATTTTTAGGTTTTTTTGTTCTAGATATAAGAAGAAACACTATAATGTATTTTTCATTCATGTAAAAAAATGGAATCAAGTTATAATTTAGTAATATGATTGGATATGTGTGGTGAGTAGTAAATAGTATATAGAAATGATTTATATAATCCATATATAAAAAAATAGAAAATTGTATCAACTCATTTCGAAATATAAGATACTCATAATAAATTTTCTCCCACTAGGGAGAAGCTGATGGATAATATAGGTTCGCAAAATTAATTCTCATATATGTATGCCTTGTAAATTGTCTTGTGCTTTCATGATATCCATATAGTTTCCTAAATTTGGAGTGATATTAATGTACTATAACGATTTGGAAGGACATGATTCATTTTTCATGTATCGACACGTGAAACACATAGTATATTATATTGGTGATTGAATGTACTTGAGTGGAAATTTTAAATCATTTGAAAGACAATGTAGTTTTTTTAGATTTGATTACCATTGAATGTATAATTATTTTAGCATCATATGTTATATATGGTTGTTTATATTTATCTAGTTGCATATATTTTAGGAGACCAAGTAGTTTGATAAAGTGGGTGACACTCCATCTGTAACCGACATTCAAATTATATAACTTCAATACAACTAAAAATGTTTTATATTTAGTACTACTAATATATAATGGTCTCCTAGAACCACTATTAATCTTCTAAAATAACCTTGGATAATCAAGATGGAAATCATCAATTTACATTTCTATTTATTACATTAGATCAAAATCATTTTTTATATTGGTATTCATATCAAATGATCCAAAAACCAATGTATCGTCTCAATCGGTGTAAACGTTCAGTTTTCTGTGTTTCTATCCTAATATTCACAGCTGTAATACATTCTGTGACAAAAAATGTTATTCTAAATCATCTAGGAAATTTTTTTTAATAACAAAAAAGTAAACATGTAAAAAGGATGTGTGAATCATTATGTGCTTGTTAAATTGAAAATGGGATGAACTATTTATCTCCATCTCCATACACTTCTATCAAACGATTAACATGCATCTGTTTTCAATTCATATTCATTATATTGGGTACAAAAAATATCCATTTTGTGAAATAAATAAATAAATACACATAATATATTCATTATCAAATGTGAATGTATATATTATTTAAATAAGAGACACCTATCATTTTATTACTTCAATTAATTTTAGTATGCTTTATATAAAATGGGTATTAGTATTTAAGAAAAGAATTACTCCACTATGGTAGATGCAATCCTCTGAATTCCTCTAAATTTTATTGTTATAGAAAACATTCATTCTCATCACATCATCTCCCAAACAGTTTTGATGAATTTTTTTTGTTAAAAATTAATCTTCAATATCTTGTGGAAATGGACTTATGTTTCTCAAAATAATCTATAAATTAGTCATCCCTAGGATGACTATTATCCAGAATAGTACAAGTAGCCTAAAAGGGAGGGGGATGAGTCTCAAGAATCAAATTTAAATAATAACTATTTGGAAGATGATGTTTATGATGATGAAAATTTTACTCTAGTGTATTCACTTAAAGGGGAAATGAATCACATTTATGATAATTACACCATTGGAACTAGTTATTAACACATTTCCTATTGAAGGTGATATTTGGGGTGTATACACATTCTCATATATGATTAAAAGGGTTCCTAGTAGGCACATGTTCTGATATCTGAAGCCTTGGGGCCTCAACGAATTCTATATTTATAGGAGAAATCCCACATCTAATTCATTAAATCTACAAACTACAACAAGTGAAAAATCTATTAAAACAATCCATAATTCCATTCTTAATTCCTCAAAATAACTGAAAATATAATATCATAAATTAAATACCATTAAGAATCCAAAATAGTAGAACATATAACAATAAACTATAATTACATCAACTAAAAGTTAATAAAAATGTTTTGATAACAAAAATTAACAAATAAAGAGTTATTTAATATATATAAGGATGATAATAATAGATTCATAGGGGTGGAAACAAATCATGTAGACCATAAATGATGGATAACTAAAAATAATCTCTAATAATTATTCCTAAATATATTGAATTTGATAACCTCCATTATATTGTTTGGAACAAGTGATGTAACAACCTATGTAATTAATAAATTTTATATTAATGGAATACGGAATGATGGTAAAAATATCAACATTATAATTTCAATTTCAATTAATAATTAATAAGGAATAGTCAATTGAATTTTGGGAAAATAATATACCAAATGTAAGGCCCCAAAATAAATCATTACATAATCATGAATTATGACAATAATTCACATTGATAATATTTTTAGGTTTAGAGATTTAGAGAATTAGGTCATAACATATTCATAACAACATGAATATTATAATTAGACACTTCTACTCAGTATCAATTTTTTCATAAAATAAAAAGTATTAAAATAAAAGAAACATGTTTAGTTACAGGTTTTAAATTGCATTACTTTTCCTTGATCTCACTCTTGATCCTATTACACCTTAATTCATATGAAAATAGATTTTAAAAACATCAGATGAGCATGAAAAGCTCAATAAGTGATAAATAAAGAAGGAAAAATATTAGTTTTTTCAAAACAACATGTAATCCATGAATACTTTATCATCAAGTAATGCTTTTTGGTTTAAATAAGTAGAAAAAACACTTAAATGAATATAAGCTCATTTCTTGCCCTTTTTTAACCAAAATATCACCATAAATCCCATATAAAACAACATATAACAAATAATAGTAACATGGGACATAACATACTAAAATTGAATAACAATACGGTCTACTTCCACACATATCACTAAATGGAACAACCATATGATTGAATTCCATACCTAATGAATTTGAGGTTATAACATAACCAACCATCCTTGGTTTATCTCGGAACCACCCATCATTTGGTTTATCATGTAATCACCCGTCAAATGTCCATGTACCATTATATAACCATCTCACATAAATGATTACAAATATTAACATTTCAATAATAACATTTTATTTGAAATCATAAGATATAATTCCAATACATTGAAATACTCAATCCATTTAAAAAAACCTTTTAAATAACAATACACCCAAAAAGGGAATAAGTTATTTCTTTTCCTTTAAAAAACATTAAGTCCTATATAGAAATCTAAATAATGATTACGGCGGCAGAGAGGTCATTGTCACCGTATAAATTAAAAAAATTCATTTTTTTAATTTATTAAAATGCTTAATTGAAAAAAATATTACTTTTTAATAAAAGTAAAATTCAAATGGTTATATTATACTCCGTAAAAAGTAATGTTGTGTATAAATAAAAATATTCCTCAAAGAAAGATGATTGAGACAAAGTCTCTTACCTTGTGTCGGACATGAATCAATAGTTATTTAATTTCCTGAATAATAAAATTAAATTAATTTATACTTGATTCAGAACTTTTGTAAAGTTTATGATTACTTTTTTATCACTTATTACCTTTCTATAACAATTAGTTAATTATTTGAGTTCATATCGGACAATTTGTCGATGTTCGGAACTTTAGTAAAAAATGAACTTGTTATAATTGTAAATTGTCCTTGTGGTCAAAATTACATTATCTCCAGAATTATATTCTGGATTTATATATCATATTTATTATATATATCTGGTATATATTTATTCAGAATAGTCCATAGGATTTGAATATAAGAAATGAAATGCACCTTTCAGGGAGATGGTAAGCCGTATGTACGTGTAAACACTGCATTCATTTCGTTTTCATTTTTAAAGGAATGAAATATAAAAGATACATAGGTATATTATAATTGCAGTATAATATCATATTTTATATATGTTACTTAATTTCATTAATTCCACCCTTTATACATTCCATGTATAGCATTAACGAGTCATATCACTTTGAGGGGCAGTTATTCACACTTCCTCAAATGAAATTATCATATTTATACAACATGAAAAGAATAAAGGTATGTTCTAAATGAGAATTACATAAGAATATATATAAACTAAATATCATAAATGTCATATATAATTACATTTACATCATAATGGTCCCTATATGATGAGGTAGGAGAATATTGAACAATCATCATTTCGTGAGGCAGTAGTTCGTCGTCCACAGAAACATTATGTTTCTGTACCCTTTAGATGGACGTGCGTATAAGTGTAGTTATAATACTTATCATAACATAAACCTAGTATATCGAGGATAGTGGTGTTTTTATGTGAATAAAGAATAAAAAGATCATTGGGGGTGGAGAAGGGAAAGTAATGGAATGAAACTTGAGAGAAGACGTTACCTCAAATTGGGCAACTTCTTTTGATTTGAGTGAAAGGGATCTCTTGAATTGCCTTCTAACTAGGGGAAGGATTATAGAAGAAATATAATGATTTTGGGAGCTTATTTGGGCAGAGTATGGATGATAGAAGTTGCTTTAGAGGTGGGAGTAATGGGTTAGAGGTGATGAACTTTTATAAGGGGGAGGATGGGCTCTTTAGGAGAGTTGGAAAGTATTATTTTATTATAAAAGGATTTTATGTTACAAAAGATCCAAAACACAATAAATAATAATTTAATATGAATATTGTTCTAAATAAAATCATACAATATTAATTGGATAGGTTTTGTATATTTTATAATCATTGTATTTTTTAGGTAGCACCTTTTAGCTCTTACCCTTTTATCAAGCATTTATCAATTTGAGTATCAAAATAGTTACAAAAACCTTAAAAATATCCAAAAAGAGAGTGAATAATAAAATTTTAGAAATATTATATCTATTTTTTATATTATTATATATTTTTTGGATGTTTATAATATTCAATAAAATATTTTATATTTTAAAATACAAAGTATGCCAATTTTGACCCAATTCATATCATGATTTTTTTAAAAATCCCTATAAAATTGATTAATTTAAAAAAAAAATCATTAATACAAATCTAACATGTAACTATAATCCATAAATTTCGTGGATAACATAAAAACAACTAAATTACATTTATTTTAACATTTATAATATCATTTATTTGAATCCTTTATTAATGAAGCAATCACCATATCATCATTGTGTCGTAATTATATCTATCTATTTAATTTCTCAAAATTATAAATAAAATACCATGATATATTAAATATATTTATATTTATAATGAATATTTATATTCTAAATTATAACTTATATAACCCCATTTAAAAATTCTTTTACTAAAAGAGATATGTTTATGTTACATTTTCCTTAACATTAAATTAATTTTTTATAAAATGTCATTTTCACTTACAAGTGGAACCATGGGGTCCCAAAATCGACCCCAGGATTCCCATGGCCATAAATGTATAAGAAAATAAGCTTATTACTTGTGTTTTGGTAATTTAATATTATTATAATTTTATTTTTTACACTTATTTAGAAGATTTACCCTTTAACCATGTTAAATAAAATATTTACTGAAGTTACTATTCATAATGTCTAAAAATAAAAGTTTCATATTTAAAAAAATTGGACCTCCTGATACCAAATATAGAATCCAATTTTCCAAATACGAAACATATAATTTTTTGATATTAATTTAAAATTAATTCTTGTTATCGAAACCAAAAGGAGTGTTTTTATGAAGTTAAAACTAAAAAAAGATTGACATGCGTTTATGTCCAATTTCAAAGTGAAATTACATCTAATGAAAAAAATTGTATTAAATTATAAAAATAAAATCCAATAAAACTTTAAACCCAATTAAATGTATAATCTATCTATTTAATTCAATAAAATTAAAATGCAGTTTTGAATTAAAATCTGGTATTTTCATTATTCATTAAAAATGAACATTATCAGAAATATTCCAAATTTACATCCAATTAAAATTTTCATGTCCCTATTATACATAAGAATATTATATTGTAAAATATAACATATAAAATTGACAAAAACTATATTTAAAAATAGTTCTGTATCAAAAGGCAGTAAAACAACCTTTTAAAAATACTAAATCTTTTTGATGCTTAAAATTATATTTATTCTTATTTTAAGCCTCTAAAATTCATTGGATAAGTGTAAAGAAATTAAATAATCATATTTTAGTTAGTTATGTTCATTACCACCAATAAAAATGCTATGAGTTAACTGTCGTTTAAAATAATATTATTATAATATTATTTTTTTGGTATAACTCAACGTTGTGTGTAATATAGGATTTCAATGAAACCAGTTGTTGTGTGTTGAGTACACTATCAGACATAGAATCCCCTTTAAAGTAAAATTAATATTTAATTCAAAAATATTAATATATATGAAAATTTAATATTGTTTATTTACCTGGGATGTTACATCCTTCCCCCCTTTTGGTAATTTTATCCTCACAATTATAAAATTTGGATCGAAAACATCATTAAAACTCCCACATCAGAAAACGAATAAATAAAACTATACCATTAAATGATGTAAAGTGAAGTAAAAAGGTCACTCATGAAAAACCATAATAGTATTCCATGTAGGTAAACATGGATATGGAAGATAAACTAACCACTAAGTTCTAATGGAGAGTGAAAGGAAACATGATCAAGAGAAAGTTAACCTCCAGAAGACAATAAAATTGGGATAGGTTAAATGGTATTTGATTACCCAGTAGGAAAATTAAATGGAAAACATATTTTTTGTTTTAAGTTCCCTATCATAAAGTTTTATAATTTAATTATCACATTAACTAAGAAAATAAGAATATATGATTACTTTTATAGTAGAGTTTCATCCTTTTATAATTCTCTACAAAAACACATCTTTTCTCAAACGATGTGTATTCAAGATGAATTAGTCATACCTGAAGCACTAGAATCCACTTCTAGAGAATCCAATAATACACAAAATATTAACTATATATTTTTCATATCCATTGAAATTATTTAAAACCAAATTTCTTAGGACATGATCATATAATACTTAAAAAGAAAAATCTTTATAAAAATAAATACTACTGTTAGTCAAAAAATTGAACAAAAAAAAACCCAAAGAACAAAAAAACAATTAAATACACAATTTTCATTAATATTATTCAAAATTACCCGAACTATGTTTGAAACCCAAAATTCCAAGGATTTGATCACATATGCTTCTACAGTAAATATTATCATTTATCACTAAATAATATTGACTACTCTTAAAGTTTCATACTGATGTGTAATTAACCTAATAACATATTATCTATAAAAGGTTAATCGTTTCCATAAATAACCCAAATCTCCATATGTCCATAATAAATAAATAGATTCTTAAAAAATAAAATTCCACCATTAGACCTCAATTTAAATCCCAAAGTGTTCTATTTTCTTTAGGAAATTAGTGTTCCAAAGAGAGCAAACTTTATCTAAAATAACCTTTATCACTTAATAACCAAATCTATTTCCTATACTAAGGATATCCATTTGATATAACATAATAACCCAAATCAACTTATTATTTATCAATAAAATCATTTAACTAAAAATAACAATTCATACTAACCCGGGACATTACGTTGGCCAGTGGAAGGTGATGCGCCCTTGTCTCCCTTCAGTTGTGGGTTCAATTCCCATGGACTTTCCAGACTTGATGGGTTTTCACCCATCCTGTAGGTTATCCTTTTTCTAAAACCATATCATTATTATAAAATTCTAAAATATAATATTATTTCCTCAAAAATAACCATAACCTATTTTATCCTCAAAAGTTATCTATTACCTTTCATTTTGCATCCCAAAATGCAATAATAATTTATCACCTCAAAAACAAAATATCATAAGAACCCCTAATGTTATACATTATTCCCACATAAGAAAAGATAATTTTTTCTTGAATATGTTTTTCACATATCAATCTTCAAGGTTACACATATTAGAAAAAGTCTTCCAAAGTAGTCCTATCATCAAAATATCCCTAATACTTTTAAGAATTACATCATCATAAGATATACCATAACTCTTGAATCCATTGTATATAGTCTTCTTACTCATACAACATTACTCCTGATACATTAACCATTATTTTCCAATTTATTCCATAATACTTATTTCCTACAAACAAAATAATGAATCATATCTTAAGATTCAATAATGTCAACACATCAGCTAAGAAATAATCCAAATATTTCATAGGTCATTTCAGTTTCCTCATTTCATTTCTAATTAAATTAGGAATTGGTAACCATATATTTTTACGATCCTACTGATCCCATTCCCAAACATTTTTATAATGAAATCTATTTGTATTCTTACCATGCAAACAACATTTAAAACATTTAATTTATCCTTCAGAAAGAACTTCTTTCCCTTTCCTAGAGTAAACTGGATTCTTCCTTTTTCCATGGAATGTTCTTTCCTTATGAACTTCATTACGACATCTATATCATCTTCCAATCCCTTTTAATAATTTTCGCAGGTTTTTATTTCCACATAATTGAAACATATGTTTTTGAATATACTTACCTTTATAATTAATACCTAAACTTTTATAGGGATTTGTTTATCGTATATATGATGCCTTATAAAAATCACTAAGGTTAAGGTTATAAATTATGACTCTGGATAGTTGGTTGAGAATAACCATAAGTGTTCTCATTGCATCTCCCATTATATTCAATTTGTAATTCAGTAAACCATCACAGTATTCTTCACATCCATTTTTACTTTGGCGCATGCTATATCCATCCATTTACTAAAACCAAAATGTTCAGTGTGATTTTATCAGAAAATTCATTATATAACATCATATGAGTACGGTAAATACTAATATATAATTATTCATGTTATCTTAAACTTATTAAATTTATCAAAAATAACAAAAAAAATTATAATATGCTAACCATAATGGTTATGTCACTTAGGCTTAAATAATACCCTGGCCTCTAATGTTATCTAAACCAACCAATGATACCAACTATAAGGCCCTGACCATAAACATTAACTAATCTTTAATTAAGGTAATAATCAACATTTAAGTTCTTTTCTGTTTTAGATATTTATATAATTAGGTCATAACTTATACAAAACAACTTGAATATTACAAGTAGATACTTCTACAAAGTATCCATTTTTTTCATAAAATAAAAACTCTTAAAAGAAAAGAAATAGGTTTAGTTCCATGTTTTAAATAGCATGACTTTTCCAGGATCCCATCAACGACCCTATTCCACATTAAGTCCAGTGAAAAACAATTTAAAAACTTGGTATGAGCATAAAAATCTCAGTAAGGGATACACAAAGAAGGAAACTTGTTAGTTATTCAAAACATCATGTAAAACATGAATACAATATAATAAAGTAATAATTTACACCTTAAAGATGTAGAAAAAACACTTCACTGAATATAAGCTCATTGCTTACCCTTGTTTGTAACTAGAAGACTACCATAAAGCAAATAGAAAACAACATATAACATATAAATGTTACTTGGGACATAACATACTGAAATGGAATAACCATACTATCAACTTCCACAAATATTACTAAATGGAATAGTCATATGAATGTATTCTATAGCCAATGAATTGGAGTTTATGACATAAATACCCATCCAAGGTCTATCAAGGAATCCCCCATCATTTGGTTTATCATGTAACCACCTGTCAAATTTCCTAGTACTATTATTTAATTATCACACATAAAAGATTGAAAATATTAACATTTCAATAATAACATTTAATTTGAAATAAAAATATATAATTTTAGGATATTTAAATAATCAATCCATTTCAAAAAGAATTTTCAATTACAAAACAACCAATAGGGAATTAGGGATTTATTTTCCTTTAAAAATAATTAAGTCTTATAGAGGAAGACAAATAACAATTACTGCCGGAGAGAGGTCATTGTTGCCGAATAAATTAAAAAAATTCATTTTTGTCATTTTATAAAAAGATTCATATAAAAATAGATTTCATTTGAATGAAAGTAAAATTCAATGGGTTATATTATAAACTATATACAAGAAAGTCGTGTATAAATCAAAATACACCTCAAATAAAGGGGATTGAGACAATGTCCCTTACCTTATAATATTCATTTTTATCTCTTATTACCTTTCAATAACAATTATTTAAATATTTGAGTTCATATCGGACATTTTTAAGTTGTTCAGAACTTGAGTAAAAAATGAACTTGTTATAATAATAAATTGTCCTTATAGTCAAAATACAATTATCACCATAATTATATTCATTATTTAGATATAATATATGTCATATATATCCAGTATATATGTATTTAGAATATAACATAGCATTTTTATCTAAGAAATTAAATGCACCATTCATGGAGATGGTACGATGTACGTACATATGAACACTACTTTCATTTCTCTTTTATTTTTAAGGGAATAAAAACCAAAAGATACATAGGTATATTAAAATTACATTATAATATCATATTTTATATATGTTACATAATTTCATTAATTCCATCCTTTATATGTTTCATGTATAGCATGAACGAGTCATATCACTTTGAGGGGGATGTCATCCTCACTTCCTCAAATGAAATTATCATATTTATACAACATGAAAATAATAAATGTATGTTATAATTGAGAATTAAAGAATAATACAGATAAAATAAATATCATAAATATCATATATAATTATAGTGTCATCATAATGGCCTCTATAAGAGGTGGTTGGAGAATATTGAACAATCATCGTTATCATAAGGCCTTAGTTCACCTTCCACAGAAACATTATGTTCTATACCCATTTAGATAGAGGTGTGTGTATGTTTAGTTCAAATAATTCTCATAATAATAACATAATATATTTATGATACTATTCTTGTTATGTAATCAAATAATAAGAAGGGAATCAGTAGTGGAGAAAGAAAAATAATGGAAAGAAACTTGAGGGAAGACGTTACCTCAAATTGGGTAACTTCTTATGATTCGATCCAAGGGGATATATTTAATTGCATTATTCGTAAGGAAAAGCTTCTAGGAGTAATATAGGGATTTTGGGAGCTTGTTTCGGAAGAGTTTGGATGAGCCAAGTGTCTTGAGAGGTGCGAGTAATGGGTTAGAGGTGATGACCTTTTATAAGGGGGGAGGGGCTCTTTGGGAATGTTTGAATGTATTATCTTATTATAAAATTATTTTCATTCCCAAAATGTCCATAACTCATTAAATTATAAGATTCAATGACTATTTTTAGAAATAAAATCATCAAATATTAATTTGACAGGTTATGAAATTATTTTTATCCTTATCGTTTTCATTTAACCCTTTTTAGTCTTACCATTTTATAAAGCATTTAACACTTTGAGAATCAAAATAGTTACAAAAAGATAAAAAATATCCAATTAATGAATAAATAATAAAATATTAGACTTATGATATCTATTTGGATGAATGTTAGATTTTTTTGAATTTTTTATTATTTAATGAAATATTTTACATTTTAAAATAAGAATTATGTAAATTTTGATACTATTCATATCATGACTTTTTTTTAGAAACCATAACAACATCATTGATTTGAAAAAACTTCATTAATACAAACATAAAATGTAAAAATAATCTAGAAAATTTGTGGATGGAATAAATATAATTAAAAATCATTTATTTTAACAGTTATAATATCATTTATTTTAGTGCTTTATTAATGAAGCAATCACTGCATCATCATTGTGTCATAATTACATTTATTTTATTAAATTATAAAAATTATAAATAAAATACCATGATGTAGTAAATATGTTTATATTTCTAATGAATATATATATATTCTATTTTATAACTTATATAAAACCATATAAAAATTGTTTTACTAAAAGTTCTATTTTTATGTTACGTTTTCCTTAACATTAAATTATTTTTATAAAATTTCATATTCACATAAAAGTGGATCTGTAGGTCCCAAAATCAATCCAAGGATGACCATGGTTTTAAATATATCATAGAATAGGGTTAGGACATATAATACGGTAATTTAATACTATTATAATATTATATTTTACCCTTCTTTACAAAATTTACCTTTTAACAATTGTAAATAAAATATTTACTAAAGTTACTATTCATAATGTCTAAAAATAAAAGTTACCTATTTAAAAATTTGAACCTCATGATTAAAAATATGGAATAAATTTTTCCAAATTCACAACACCAAATTTGTAGAAATTAATTTAAAATTAATTCCCATTTTCAAAACCAAAAACAGAGTTTTTATGAAGTAAAAACTACCAACAGATTGACATGCGTTTATATCCAATTTCAAAGTGAAATTATATATAATGACCAAAATTGTATTAAATGATAAAAATATAATCCAAATAAACTTTTGACCCTATTTAAATTACAATAAAACTATATAAATAAATTAGATAAAAAGGTAGTTTTGAAATAAAATTCATTATTTTTCACTATTCATTAAAAAAAATCTACTTTATCAGAAAAATACCAAAATTTTATCAAATGTATATTTTGATGTCTCACTTATAAAGAAGAATATTTTTTGTAAAATATAACATAAAAAATTGACAAATACTAGATTTAAAAATTGTTCTCCATCAAAAGGCGGCAAAAGGAACATTTAAAAATATTAGAGTTTTTCATGCTTAAAATCAGATTCATTCTTATTTTAAGCATATAATATTTATTGGATATATGTAAAGATATTTAATAATCATACTGTAGTTAGTTTTGTTAATTCTCACTAACACAATGACTAGACATTAACTATCATTTAAAATAATAATAATATTATATATTTTTTGGTATAACTCAAAGTTCTGTGCAACGTAAGATTTCAAAAAACTCATTATTGTGTGTTGAGTTGGGTATCATACATAGCATCCACATTAATGTAAAATTATTATTTAATTAAAAAATATTAAAAAATATGAAAATTTCATATTCTTTATTTACCTGGGATGTTACACCTAATGATGATAATGGATTTAAGCATCATAAAATTATTTGTTAATAAATTTATTCAAGAATTATGTCTATAAAGGTTGAAAAGAATATTTTTTTCAATAATAAAAAGAGTATAATTTATAAGAAAATATCATTTTCATGGAAATTTTGTGTTTTATTGTGATTTTGGTCATCTAGTATGAAAATTTAGTCAAAATGAGATATATAATTGTAACTATGGAAGATATAGAGGTTTAATTTTGAATGGGTGAGGACCCACTCTTACAAATATATTTTTGAAGTTATAAAAATATTCATAAGTAAAATTAGATGGTTAATTTGAACCATTGAATGAACTTTATCAAACATGTGACAAATTAAACGGTTGTATGAAGGATTGCCAAGATTTTCTAAAAACATTGATGAATGCTATGTATGAATTAAAAATGTATTACAGGAAACAGAATGAAATATAATAGGAATTTATTATTTATGTAACACTAATGAATTTAAAAAAGAAACTTCATTTAATACTAAATATTAGTTGTTCCAATCACTTGATAGGTAAATTTATCTAATTAAATATTTTTGACAAGTTTAATTTGTACTTATTATTTTAGAAATGATGGATCTCTTATGATAATTTTTTTTTCATTTAGAAGATGTTTGAAATAAAATCAATATTAAAGAATGATATATTTCTAAATGTATTAAATTAAAACATGAATAGTATTTTTAGATGTGTGATTAAGTAAATGAATTTATATTTAAGAGGTATTAATGAGTGGGTTATCATTTCAAGGATGGATATATTTTTAAAAGTGTATAGAAAAATAAGTGAACCATATATAAATTTCTCGTAGAAATTGGTTTTTGGTAATTGTTTTTCAAATAGAATGTTTATTTGTTGAAGTGAAAAATTGATCATATTATATAATGAGACAATTAAATACGAACATTAAAAAGGTGGGTAGATATTATTTTTTGATTATAAGATAATATTGATAGATATCTTTTATGAATTAGTATCAGGATATTGTTAATAATTAAAATAATAATATAGGGATTTAAATTAAATATAACTTGGCATTTATTCTTTATGATATATATTCACCCTTAAAGTAATAATTAATGCCTTGTGACAATTATTTCATTCTGACCATTTATATTTATACTCGGTTCATATGTATTATATTTTATTCATATATATTCATATATATATATATATATTCTGGTAAATGGGATTCTAATTTTAATGGGAAGTATTTGGAATGAGTTTTATTATGTTATAATGATTTCTATATTAGATTATGGGGTTGAGTTTATGACACACATGTTACGGTGTGGTAAAAAAATATTCATATTCATTATAGGTACATAACAGTTGATGGCCATGGTTATTACCTTAATGATTATATTTTGGATCACTCACTATTTGTTACACATTATTATGTTTATGGTATTTTATATATATTTTAATAAAAATGAAAAATTTTGGGAATTTTGAAAATTGATGAAAAAAATAACAAAAATAACAAAAATATAAGATTATGCATACAATATTATCTAAAACAATGATTAATCCACGAGGGATTTCCCATATATGTGTCTACATTTTTTCTTAATTTTTTGTCCCACCATAATATTAGTCTATATAAATGATAAATATAATTCACCTAACTTCCTCTGACTATTTTTCAAGGTATGGAACAAGTGAATTACTTTTACATGTGAATTAGGACTAGTACATTGTATATCCAATAGTAATAGGTATAACTCAATTGAGAAGAATAACCCTTAGTTTCCACATCCATTAGAATAAATGAATGAATAGAACCCCATTATTCACTTCTAGTGTTCATTATGAAATTCCATATATTGTCACAAATATCTATTGTATTCAAGATAATTTTTAAAGGGGATGAATTTATCAAACAATATTATGAGAAGAAATAGTTATGTAATGAATAAAAGAACGAATGATGTTAAAAATTAAAATGGATATCACCAAATAAACAATCAAAAAGCGAGGAGGATTAGAAAATAACATATGTTAGATAAAATCTTGTAATCATCTAAGAGAATGTAGATATATCTCCAAACTAGGAATTCATTCATTCCTTTTATTTATTCGACCCTTGAATCATTTGAGCCATGGATTCAATCATTTGAATTATTTGAGCATTTATTTGATCTTGGATTCGACTTTGGATTCAATAATGAGAAACAATGATAATATGTGGATTCTATGGAATGATTTGAATAATACAACTAGGTCATGACTAGTTAGGGTTCTATAAATATATCAGGTAATTTTTATCAGTGCTTCCAGAAAGCGCAGATAAATATCCCCTTTTTGAGTGCTGAATTAATATGTGATAATAAAATGGATCTTTATCAGTGCTTATAAATTTATATATATATATATATATATATATATATCATCACTCAAAAAATGATAATAAAATAAATCTTTATTAGTGCTAAAACATTATCACTAATAATGGATTTTTAATTATAGTTATAAAAAAAATTATTGAAAATATATTTAAATTATTATATAAATTTAATAAATATATTTAACATAAATATTTTATAGATATTCATTATTTAAATATATTTATTATTAATTTTTTTATTTAAATATCTAATTATTTATTTATAATTATATAAATACTTAATACTAAATATATATATATATATATATATCATTATATAGATTTATATAATTGTATATATATTAAATATAAATAAACATAAGTATAGTAAAGATATTCATTATTTAAATTAATTTATTATAATTTTATAATTACTTTAATATATGAAATTATTTATTTATAATAATAATAATATTAATTTTAAAAAGTAATATTTATTTAATATAATTATAAATATATAAATTTATAAATATAGTAAATATAAATTTATAAATATTTACCATATTCTGTATTTTTAACATTATTAACGATTATTTAATCATAAGAGAATGCACGTTAAAAATGAATAAAATTGAATAATCACAAATGAGTATACTTTAAAAATATAAAAAATTTGATACGTTTTATTAATTAAATATAAATTAAAAAACTGTGGATATATATTGAAATAAAGATTAATACAAATTGAAAATATAAAAACATCATAAATATAGAATATATAAATAATAAATAGAAATTGATTAAATTCCCCAAAAAATAAAATATATTAAAAAATTATTAATACTATTCTATAAAAAATTAAAAATAAATAAATCAAATTTACCAATTAGATAAATTATATATTAATTTATATTTTTATTTTGAAATTGTAGTATGAATACAAAAATATTCAAAAATTATATAAATATTAGGTGTATGTGTTTCTATATAACATTTCATTAATTACATAAATATTTGTATGTATTGAATATAAAAATGAATTAATATCCTATATGTATGTAAAATAAATATAACACACATTTGATATATGTTAAAATGGAAAATAAAATGAAAATAATTAATTTCTATTACTTGATGCAATGATTCATTATTTTTAATTCATATTAATATTTAATTGTAAATCATTCCCCACTAAATATATGACAATTTAATATAAACTGTAAATACTATGTATTATATAAATCATATTTATATACATTCATATATTTCTATATCTTTAGTACATTCTATTTATTAACATTATAACTGATTATTGAAATAATAAAATGTTTATTATTTTTCTTATTTTACTTATTTTTAATTTTTATTTATATAATTTTCATTTTACATATATCTATATATTATATAAATATTATTTATTAGTATTTATAATGTTTATATTTTATAATCAATTTATTCATGTTAATTAAAAATTAATTTAACTAATAAAATTTTAATAATTTTTTTAATAAACACTATTTTATTTTTTATTTAATTAAAATATCAATTTTTCAATACATTTATTAGTGCTAAAAATAAGGTGTTGATAAAGAATACCCATTATTATAGATAAAAATATAGCATTGATAATGGGGATATTTTATCAGTGCTAATGAAAAAGAGTTGATAAATGTAACCCATTTTCATTGCTAAAAAATAGATGATAAACGATACCCTTTATGAGCACTTATTTAGCACTGATAAAGGTCATCTCTGTTAAAAGATTATTTTGTAGTGGGGAACCTCTTTTTATTTACATCATAATCCATATATGATTTGTTTCCTTTACAAAATAAGACATCTAAAATGTTGGGATGGATTTTAGTAATGTATTCATGTAGTAATTTTTGTATATAAATGGTTCTTGAAGTGTGTAAAGGATAAGAGATGGGTTCCCTTTTATAAGTGAGGGAAGGGTTATCTATTGGAATTACATAATTCATTAAAATAATTTTCATTATAATGTTTCTCAAAATGAAATAATTATAGTTTAATATTAATATAAATCAATTTCCTCTAATCAAAAAAATTGGACCCATTTTTCTAATTTTTTTACACATAACAGTTAGTTTTAACCCCCATTAACTCTTTTTGGAATTTCCATGAAATCAATGTTTTTAACTATTAAGGGGCTAAGAAAACTTATTTTAAATAAAATTTTCTTATAAGTTTTAAATATTTTTTATTTTAAACCATATAACATTGACTTGGGTGAATATATGACTTTTATTCATTTTAAATTATTTAATAAAATATTGTTTATTATGAAATATCATTAAATCCTTTATTAGATATACAAGAAATATTACAATATAATATGTGAATAAATCTTTTCAAATGGTTCCAAAATGACATCGATTATAAGATAGGATGGATATATCCTTAAAATTATCACAAAAAACTTAGTCATGTTTTTATATCATTTTAAATATAATTATTTTGTATAATACTTTTGCTTTTCAATTTTATCCTTAATTATAATAATGAATTTTTGAATATTAATGTGTTAAAATTTTAATTATATTTAAATAATAGGCACATAAATATATAATTTATGAAATTCGTGGCTACATATAACTCTTATTGTCCCCTTCATATATTTTTATAAATTTTTCAAAATTTAATAAAATAAATTTTAAAACACTATAGTAGAGCTCCAAGGATAATGAATCAAATCCCATGGACAATAGATTACTATAAAAGAACTATAGCAGAGATCGTTCACAAACACTATAGCAACAACGGATGTCACACTACAAGCAGAGGGTACTGTAGGAAGTACTATAGCTATGGAAGTACAATTGATTCCCTAGTATTGTAGCTATACTATTCATATAATCGTCCTTTGGGCCAAAATGGGCCCTCAGGCCCAAAAATCTGAGCTTCAAAGCCCCAAATAATATGGTACATATAATAGGTATCACTATAAATAATATAAAAAAGTGATGTTTCCTTTTTTTAAAATAGTCTTCAGCCCCAACATTAATATTATTAACAAAATAAATTTAAAATAAAATACAATCAATCTCATTTAAATTACTATTCACATAATTTAATTTGAAAACAAGATGACAAGAATAGAACTCGATTAAAATCAATTACCAAATCTCTATTATGTTATATTTATATTCAAAACTCATTATACACATTATCTCACACAAGATATTACTTTTATAGTTTTAAAAATCATTTACTTTCTTTTTCTACTGCTTGCAGAAGCTCTGTATTGATGGTGCGTATGAATTGAAAGTAATTATTTAAGCATTAAAAAAAATGAAAACAAATTCATAAAACTTTTAAACAACTATTTTATATGATTTCTTTTTTTATCTAAATATTTAATAAAATATTATAGATATTAAAAACCTGAATGTTAAATTCTCGATGATATCATTTAAATAAATGTCGTAAAGATAAAAATCAAATATAAATGGATAAAATGAAATATTTTTAACTTTTAATCATTATGGAAAAAATATTGTCATCCAATTAAATAATGAAATGTTATTATAGAATTTTATTCTTTTTCACATTAGTTTTTTATCTAATTAACCCATTTTACCTTTACCCAGGTAAAAAAGTACTATTTTTACAATCAATATTTAACAATACATTATTTCAACTTATTACCCTATAATTATAATTATGATAATAAATATGTAATCTATTTTATCAAATTCAATTGTCATATTTTTATGATTTTAATTTACAATTAATATAAAATAACTCATATAAGAGATTTTTCATAAATATTCCATTTAGGTATAAAAATGTATTTCTACCAAATTAAAGAAATTTGTTGGTTCAAATAATATTAATTTAATTATTTTAAAAAAAATGGCAGTAATTGAATTTTATATCTAATCCATATATAATTTAACTATCTATGTACCTGAAAAAAAGGCTCTTTTCAATAAAAGTATTTTTCATTATTCATTGAAAATCAAAACTTACAAAAATAACAAAATTCCATCTAGATATAATTTCGAAATATTCAATTAAAAAATTATATCCTTATTATCAAATACTAATTTTAAAAGTTATATATATCAAGTATAATATTCACCAATAAAAAGCATAAAAACAATTTTTTGATGAAATCATATTTTTAATGTAAAAAAAACAATTTATAACAAAATATTTTCATATTTGTTAAGAATTAAAAAATATATTTGTATTGATTATTAAATTACTAAATATTTCTTAATTTCTATAATACTATTTATACCATTCAATTTAATGGCATGGTTATATCTATAAAATTTTAATATTAAAATATCACAGTTTGGTTATGATCTGTGTTTCGTGATGTATACAAAATCAAACATAGTGTTATTTTTAAAATATTAGAATATTACATATTACACCCAATAATTAAATTGCATACACACAATTTGAAATTGGGATCAATAATTATTGTTTTCAAAACTAAAAAAAATGTTGAAAATACACATCGAAATAGGGTTATTAAAACATCTTATTGAAATAATGGAATGGGAAAATCGAATGTCTTCTAGTAAAACACATAAAAAGGATTATAATTATGATAAAATTAACTGGATGTGATAATATGTATGTGAAGGTAAAAATTAATTCCAAAATAATGATAGATAGTGAAAAAGAATATTCAATAGATTAAGTGAATGATCATGAGAATGTTTATGACAACAAAACCAGAAATCTCTGTAATGTTAAAAAACCCTCGATTCATTGTAAAAAAATAAAACAATATCATTTTAATGATAAATTTCATATAATTAAGGAATTAAATTTAAATACAGATAAATTCCATATTGAAATATATTTACTTGAAAATTGGAATTTATTCCATTAATCAATTTGAACCACAATCTCAAAAATTTATCTAAACGAAGTGTATTCAAGAATAATTCTCCACACATGGAGCATTGAAATTAAATTTAAATGGGTAACATAATCCAAGAAAGGAGAATAATATATTCCTCATATCATTATTAATACAAATATAGTTATTGATATATAAATAATACTAGAAATGAATAAACATTCATATAATGAAATAATAAATTTAACTCAAAAATTTCCATAGTAACACCAAATTTGAAACATAGATGATTCCATAAATAAATAAAAATATATCTTAATTATGTTTAATAATATAATCATTAATTAAAGTTAACTTGAAATGTTATCTCATAACTTTCTGATTACATTCCAAAAATTTCATAGTATTCTTTTAAAATGACCCTTCATATTTAATATATTTACATTAAACCAATGTAACATATATAAAATGATTTTTACTAACCATGATAAATTAAAATATAATATTATAATGTAGTTAAATTATCTAAAATTTGATGAATAAAATTTAGAATATATGATATAAGGTAATCCTTAGCATGATACAAAATATCCTTGACAATATCACCTTATCAATGAATCAATTTCAATCCATAATGATTATCTATACCCCCTATCAAATAGATGATAATAAACATAAAATAAAATCATATAATTACCCAAACAGTTATTTAAACCTCAATATATTTTTCCTTCGAAAACATACTAAATTCTCTAAAACTGCTCAAAATCCTATCATTTAAAACATTAGAAGGCAGTGTTTTTCTATATAACTATATATCAAACTTTATCATATAACCAATTATGTTATCCCTAACTATAAATTTTAAGACACGTGAAAACATCCTAATATAAAATTTTATGTAAACCTTTATCTAAAACCTACTATAACATCCCTAAATATGTACTCCTATATTCAGAGCTAAAAAAAATCATTATTTTTTTGGCTTTGATAACAATAAACAAGACCTAGTCTCAAAAATAAAAAACTTATTACTTCAAAAAGAAATATTTTATCACTTATATACCGAAGTAAAATTTAAGTATATAGTTTTATATAAATATTAAAAACACTTAAATAAAAACTTATATATATAAACAAATTTAAATTAAAATATTTATCATCTCAAAAAAAATTCATCACACAAGAAACCATTATAGAAATAAATATTTTTACATTATTATTTACAACATGGTTAAAAGAAATCATCTGAAGATTGAGATCAAATAATCAGTAAGGGTAATTTAAAGAATTAAAAATTCAATGTCCTTAGTGAATATAATTTTAGTATAAGGGTATGATGAGATAATCAAAGAACATGCACATAAAATAAGAGGATTCATAACCGTAAAATGTGGATTATAAATCATGATACATTAAAAAATTTATCTATACAATAAAATAGACATATAAGTAAATAATAATCATCCATGTGAAAAAATAAACATGAAAATGATATATTATAAAATAATGAAATAATAAGGAAGTGATTTTAGTAAATTGTAAAATCAATCAGTCATTAGGGAATTAACTTACAACGTAATTCCCATATCTCTTAAGAGTATATTAATTATGTTAAAAATTATAATATTTTAGGCATAACTTGTATCTCTTTAACTTCACCTCATTACCCAAGGAACTTGAAGGCTATAAAAACCAACCCATCTTTGGTTTATAACATTATCGCAAAAACTGGTTTATAATGGAATAACCCATCCTCAGATTATAACACAACCACTGGTCCATAGTTTATATTGGAACTTCCTGTCATTAATAGATATATGTTTTTAAGTAATATTGAATTCTATAAATAATTATAATCTTTATCATTTTAAGATAAACAAAAAACATTTCTCAATAATGGGTTTATTTAAAAATGGAAAATTAATGGGTTTCATGAAAATATCTTTGAAACAATAGTCATCCAAAAAAATAAAGAATAAAGATGGTACCAATAAAATATATCCTAAGTGGAGCATATGAAAAATCGTGGTTTATCTTTATTCATGAATATAATAATATAAAATTAACATTAAAAATAATTTAATAGAAAATATCCTTTCCATATTGAATATGAATTTGGAAAACTAAAAATCAATAAAATATTGTGGATATATAATTTTTTTAAAATTTCCATGGAATATTATAAGGGAATCTTCTAGTAATATAATTTTAATGAAGAAGTGGAATATCCATTAATGCTGTTAATTTCCAAAATAAATATTCTTTTCAAATTTTTTATACTATGGGTCAAAAGAGACCCAAATGGAAAATTTTAATATAATTCCTCTCAAAAAAGTTTAAATTGCAGTCATTCATCTTGTAAAAAAACATTAGAAAATAATTTTTTTAAATGATTTATTTTTTCAAAATAACATTCTTAAATTTTTTTTATAAAAATATTATATTGAAAAGAAATATTTCGGGTTTATAAGAATATACATGTTCGTTATCGATTAAAAACAAATTCATGAAGATATTTAATAAATAAGTGTAGAAGTGGATGTTAAACATGTAAACTAAATTCAAAACCATATAGAATATAATATATTCGGTCAATAAATTAAAATAATATATTTTTCCTTAATGTAAAATTAATCATAGAATAACAATAAATAATATGATAATGTATCATAAAAATACATAATATTTCATTAACTTTTGAATCTATGTACCGTGAAGTATATGGATTAAAATGAAACATTAAATAGCATTAATATAAGTATATACATGATATCACATTTAAAGTGGTAGTATATATACATCATAATTTGATATAGGTTCATAATATAAAGATTAGTCCTAATAAAGGAAGATATGAGATGAATAACCCTTTTAATGATCATATAAATGAATTGAGAATTAATCAATGGAGATATTATGTATGAAAATTTCAAATCAACATAAAACATATCTAAATGAAAATAATTAAAAAATATTAATTTCATACATTATCTTGTCATATTATAATAAATGATGATATGATATGTCCCAATAAACGAAAATTGAGTTAATAATCCCCATAACACTTAGGAAACATGATGTAAAATCCTCATGGATGAAATAATTTAATTTGAAAATATACCATTATGTTTTAATAATTCATTATATGAAATGTCAAATGGAAGTAGATACCCGATATAAATGATATTTCATTTATTACATTAAAGCATCCCTCAATGAAGGGAAATTGAGATAAATTCTCTTACCCAAGGTCCAAACGTTCCATGTATGGACTTTAAACCCTTTATAATAAAAATATATAAATTATTTTATTTATAATAATATATATTCAGTATTTATGCCAAAATGATTAACCATTTATTTCATTTATTTTAATAAAATTTTCAATTAATTAATTTATTATATCTCCATCGGATGTTTTAAGGATGCTCAGTTGATAATACCAAAACAACATCATAAGTACGAACAAGGTAACATGTTGATTTTTAAAAGATACCCTGAATAATAAAAAAATAATAATTATTTTGATAAATCATTATTACTATTAAAAAAATCTCTGTCAACATGGTAATGAAAAATGAACTATGCTACAATCGTGTAGATGATAGGTCCTCTGTACGAATGAATAACATTCAATTTTTTCTATGATCATGATATAAATAAGGTATGTATTATTTAAGATTCAATCTATTGTTATTATGTAATAAGTATCATATTATCTATCTATATATACTTATATATACTAACCATGTGAGGTGTTGATGGAAAACAGAATCCATCACTTTCTGGATGTGGTGATCCACATGTATGAATGAATGACATTATCATTTATAAATGATTGGATAGGTAATAAATTAGATGGTATATTATCATTAAAAAATAATAAATAATTCATGAATATAATATTTAAAAAATTAAATCTATCATTTTATCCTTCTTTAGAGTCGATGATGGAATATTTATTACATTAGTTCAAAAGGAAGAAGTCTACCACACAAACGAACAATAGTTTAATTACCCATTTGATAGAATATGATATAATTGTAGATTATAAAATAATAATAATAAATTATTCATATATGGATGATACTAATGTAATTATTTCATAATGTTTAATGAATTTTTCTTGAGGACGAAGAAGGAACTAAACTAACACTTTCAGTTATATATCACATCCTCGAGAAACATCATTTTATTTAAACTATATTCCCTATAAGGTTAGTATTAATCACAAAATAAGACCTCCATAACATTTTATAGATTTTAGGAAAGTATTTTTAGATTTAGAGGATGAAATAAATTGTTCTAAAAGCTTTGATAGCATAGTAGAGGGGTTCGATTTTGTATTTGAGGGGAGGGTCACTCTTGAAATTACATAAAGTATCAAATTAATATAAATTAATTTTCATTAAAAATGGATCCATAATGAAAAAATTAAAATATAATATTATAAGGGAACTATATATTATCGTCAAATAAAATTTTAACATGTTTTTGACCCATATCTCTTTGTTTCATCCCCTTATTAACCCTTTTGGTAATTACTATGATATCAATTTTTTTTACAGTTAGGGGTCAATAAATTTTATATTAAAGGAAAAGTGACCTATAGATTGACCATTTTGATATTTTTAACCATACATAACTATCTTGGTTTAATATATGTTTTTATTAAGTATAAATTATTTAATAAAATATATTTTATCATAAAATATCATTATTGTAATTTTAGAAATGGGTGAAATGTTATAATATATTATGGCTCTACCTCATGTCCAATGGTTATAAAATAACATTTATTATAAGGTAATGAGTATATGATATATATATATATATAATCACCCAATTAAATATCTACATTTTTGGATTTCATGTTAAATTTTATCTTTTGGTTAATGACGAGTATTAAAATATTTTATCATTAACTAACGTAATGATTTTTTCAATATTAATGAATTATAATTTTTCTAACAAGGTGAAAATTATCCCATAAAATTTCAAGGTAATTCATTTTATTCCATTTAAAATTCTAATTTTCAACTATCATGTTTTTTAAATAATAACATTTAATATATTTAACATAAAACACTATTAATATATTTTTAATAACTATACACATATTTTGACTTCGAAAACAACATGAATATATTGGAATTAGATATAAAACATTAAAACATATTTAATATGTTATATTTGTCATTAAAATTATTTTTACACAATATATTTTCCAAAAAATACTACATTAATATTTTTTTAAAATCACATGCTCGATTCTTTTACTGTTTTCAAAATCACTCGGTCAGTGTTGCATATAAATTTAAGATAATTATTTAATCACTAAAAATATAAAAATAGAAACATAATAAAACTAATTAATATTTTATATAACAATTTATATTTGAACATAGGTTGTTTTTATCACCATCAATAAATAATATATTTATTAATATCACGAATGTGAAATTTTTGACATTATCTTTTACATAAATATTATAATGGAAAATATCAAAGCTAAAATGTCAAAAAAAAACTTGTTTTCAATGGTTTTATAAAAATTGATAAAATAAAATAGTTAAATTATATAAATTAATGTGTTTTAAATAATTTATAACCTTATCATAATAGTTTAAATGCTAATTAACTCACTTTATCTTCACTATCGTACAACATATAACTATGGACACTAATCATATTGAAAAAAATTATGTTGAAAACGTTTCCTAATATTTATAATTTTTATTAAAAATATGGAATCAATTTTATCATATTAAATTCAAAATGTTTTATTATTTTAATTTAAAATTAAACCCACAAAATGTGTATAAAACCAATTTTCCGGAAAAATACAAATTTAACTACTTTTTTTTTATAAAAATTAAAATTTTAAGTTGATTCAAATAAAATATATTGTTTTGTATTAAATAAAGATGAACTAATTTTTTTAAAACTAAATCAAAATAGAATGTGACATTGTATGTTTGGGAACAAAGATAATTTTCATAATTTTTATTATTATTCACTTTTAAATGAAAATTCAAACATCTCAAAAAATAATCAAAAATTCATCATATGATAATATTGATATTTTGAATTATTAAATGGTATCTTTTTATCAATTAAAATTTATGTATGTTCCTTAAATTATTTATATCATTCTCTCAAATAAATAAATAACTACCATATTTAAAGAATACATATTTTAAAATCATAAAACGACTTTATTGAAAAATTGATTCTTTTTATTAGAATTATTAAATAAATTTATGTTAAACATGAAAAATATATATTTATTAAAATTTCATTAATACTATTAATTCAATGAAATTTAATTACTTTTATATAACTATAAAATATAATAAATGAAATTTCAGGGTTCATTTATGCTTTGTGTTGTGTGTTTTATAAAAAATCATACATACAATTAATTTAAAATCTAATGATATTACACTAATGAATAGGAATGATTTGAAAAATGAACACTATGTTGTGTACTTTTATAATAGAAAAGTTAACTTTTTAAAAACAATTATTATTTCAAAATATTATCACTACATTATTCAAGGGAAAAGGCTTAAAATGACAAATAATGGTTTGGGGAAAGAGATAATATAAAGACTCCATCCACCATCAAATATCACTCATTTTCTCCACATGTTTTAACCACTTACACTATATTAATACAATTTTACTACAATCTACCCTTACTACAGTAACTCTACTATCACCCTTGAAAACATATTTTAATGGAAATAATTGTGATTCACCTTTTTAAATAATTTGAGCCCGCTGAATTTTAACATAAAAATAATTTTATAAAATAATATTTGTATTACTTGAAAAAATATTTTTTTATTAGATCACATGACATATGAAAACCAATTCTCAGAAAAGGTTCTTTTTAGGATTAAAATTTATGTGTCAAATATTATAATGAATTTTTTATTTTCATGACATAAATTTGTATATTTTAACCCAAAATTTTTTTACGTAGGATTCAAATAAAGAAAAAAATAGTATTTAGAAAAATATAAAAAATAGTTTTTAGTGTAATTTTAATATTACATTTTGTATATGGTAAAAATTATGTTTTATATTTTTAACTAAATATCATTTAAATGAATAATATTTATACTTAAATAAATATTTGATCAATTAAAAGGTTTTAAAAATTTATATGTCTATATTATATAATTACAAAGCATTAAAATCGCCTATTTCGGGAAAAAAATAAACATTTTCAATATTCACATAAAAATTATTTTTAATTAAAAAATTAAAAAATTATATGAATATTTTTTAACTATTAATTCTAAAATGGATGTAATTTTACTATATAATGTTTATATTAGTGATAAAATTTATTTTTAAAATACTTATTCTATAATGAATGATGATTTTTTATTAAAATATCACTTATGTTTTAAAACATAATATATGGGGTTTTATATTAAATGCAACATTTTTAAAATCATAAATCAACTTATACAATACATATCTTATCAAAAAATAGGTTTCATGAATTTAAAATTCATACATATAAACTATTAACATATAATATATAAAAATGGTATTATTCATTATCCACCTATAAATAATTATTTTACCAAAAAACGCCCACATAATCATATTAAAATAATATTGAGAATCTAAATTCATAAATGAAGTTTATTTTTTAAAATTAAATTTCTTTAATTTTAATTTTTATCCATTACTTATAATTATAAAATACTATGTGAATTTTTTATTAGATGATATGATTTTACAAATAGTAGTTCTTCATATTCATTATTTCAATATGAAATATAAAATCAGTAATTAATCATTTGACATTTTATTTTAAAAAAATCATCATTTAAAAATAATATATTTATTTTTATTTAATAAAAATTATAGCTCATAAAAAGATGGATTCATAAAAAAATAATTATGTAAGTTTTTATAAAATAAAAAAATAAAAAAATAAACACATATAAACATATATTTTATAATATATTTACTCCTATTAATACATACTAATTTAATTTCTTGGTTTTATAAATAAAAAAATATCCCGGTTTCCATTGAGTAAGGTGTTACTTTTGGAGTTAGCTAGAAATCAAATTTCACTTAAATAATAAAATATATTAAAACTCATTTAATTACATTCCATATCATAAATAAATTTATTAATCTCAATTTAAAAAATCAATAAATTGGAGTATTTTCATTAATGAAATCCTAATTAAAAATAAAATTTTAATTGATCATCTTTAGATTTAGGATGTGATGTAATATTTACTTATAATAAATTTTATATAATCCCTTAGTAAAAAGATATTGTTTTTCCTAATAGATTCTAAATAAGTAATTAAAGGATAAATATATTATTCTTAACTTTCCTTTAAACTTGATGAAGTGTTATATTAATTATATATAATAATTTTACCATCAATTGTTTTTTATTTATATACCAATACATAATATTTCAATGATTACATGACATAAGACATCAAAAAAATAGGTAGTGGAAAAAATTACTATCAACCTCAATAGAAGTAATTGCACATTATTTTACTTGTTTATATGACCCATGAGTTAATTTGTGTCAGTTTTCATCCATAACCCTTAGATTGGTTTATTAGGTTTCATAGTTACCAATTCCTAAAATCTAAACCATCACATCATTAGCAGATACATAGGAAAAACATTATCTTACTCCATTGTATCAATCTTTTTCAAATGACATATTATTTTCTGATTCAATCTTATACCACAATTGAAGCATCTTTCAATCCACTAGAGAAAATAATTTTTGTACTTATTCCTATATTGTTTATATGTAGTATATGGAATATTATTTCCATCATCATATTCATCACCTTAATTCTCATGAGTCTCCATCATTTTCTACATTGGTGGTTAAGGATTTCAACAATACTCAAATGTCATGGTATTATATTAGAAAAATTTACCATATTTCTCAATATAGCTCCTAATTCAAAGAGATGATCATTTTTACAATCACTAAATTTCCATCACACCTATTAGAAAATTTGTTTATTACGGTTCTTTCCATTGCAGATACCAAAAGGGTTTGAAAATAGCGATGAAAAAATATCATAAATTGTGATATATCACATATAACCAAAGGGAAACTGTAACATAAAGATTCCAAATTTTATAGCATAGACATGTTATCATGTAAGTATTTTATATGATGTTATATCACTATTTTTTTAATTAACATCATTAACTATTTAACATATTTCATTCTTATATAAACATATATCATACTTTTTTCAAATTATATAATTAATTATTAATTTTAGTTTACTTTAATATGTGTTCTATTATAATTATCACCCTAGTCACTCAATATAACTACAAAATCAATCATTTATATATATTCATAAATATCCGATGAACATCCAAATCATATCCCATTGAATAAACTATTCATTTCTTTATTTATTCAATTATTTAATGCATCATCTCAGGGTTGAGTTAATACCCAACACACCCACCTCAGGGTTATTACCCCTATTTACAACATTTTATGACCTAACATCCATATTCTATTTCAAAAATGTGGATTTAGTTTCATGTAAAACCATAAAACATCGTCTTTAGAAAAAAATTAACATAGATTAATATTCATTGGATTGATCCATAGACTTTTTCATAGGTTTTTAAATAATTTTATCTCTTTTTAATCGGTAAATCTAACTACACATTTCTATGGTACCAAATATAGTGACCCTATCATTAATCACATTTTATTTCATATTTTTTTCATATATATTTCCAAAAAATACAAAAAATATATATAGGGATCAACTGCCTTTGGATGAATTTACACAAAATTCAAACATCTTAATTATAAAAACATCATCATTATTAAATACTCAAAAAAGTAGTCTTATGTACCAATTATAATCTAAATATGTATAGGATGACCTCAAGAAAATACATAAGGAATATGGTGAGATATAAATCCGATTAGAAAAATAAAAATAAAAATAAATAATAACATGAATGTTAAGAGGTATAACATGATATCATAATGTGGATAATCATGAGCAAGGAATCATGGCATTAGTAAATGGAATCATAATATCCCTGAATAATGAAATGTATGGAAACAAAATAATACGTGACATCATAAACAGAAGTCAAGCGTAAATCCCAAAACCATCATCATTTAAAAGAAATAATACCATGGTGGATTGTGGAAATGATGATTTCCTGCACACAATTAATATAAATACACACACCCACATTGATTATTGTGATTTAATTACTTATTCTTATATGAATTTTGATTTTTTTTCATATGTGGGAGGATAAAATAATTTATGTAAGCAAACAAAAAGAGTCATACCAGATAAATAATTCCATTAAAATATTACTTCCAATGATATTAGATGATCATAGTTCACTCCCAAGGGATGAAATTGAATAACATAGCTGAAATGGAGGATTTAAAGCTAAATAATAGTTATTCATTTTTTCAGTCATGTTCAAGAAATGAAATTCATATATTGAATGAGGTGAATATATGACATAAAAAATTTCAATTGAGGGAATGAAATGTTACTTTTTGAATTCCTACATTCCATTTTCAGACTTTCTGGATAGGCCAATATTGGAAATTTTTATGGGATAACCAATTAAATGAAATAATTTATCTATCGGGTGGCCATTTAATCTCGAGATTGAACTAAAAATTAATTACTACTGTAACTATGATAAACTAAATCAAACATTATCCCCTTGGAGTTATATAAATATAGTTTTGTTTCACTACTACCAAGTACAATTTTGGAGACCAATTCTTGGAGTGAGAGGTTGTACTATACATTTTTTGTAATAGTTTTTCACTCCACATTTTCATTAGGATATATTTTTTATTTATCCTTCCCTCTTAATCACTATTTACAAGAAAGAGGGTGTAAATCCCGCAACATTATTGGGTGATTTAGAAAATGAGGTATGGTCTATTGGGATTATTTTCATTATTTTATTTATACATTAGGTCACTATGAGTAATCAAAAAATTTAAAACCAATTTATTTCACTTTTATTTAGAACTGAATTGAACATGGAAGAAAAATTTAAATTACATAACTAGTTACCTTGAATCTCTCTTAATAATTGGAATGTTTAGGGTAATTAGGTTTAAAATGTTATTGAAAAAATCATTATTGGGAAATTTCTTAAATTACCTTAGGCCCTCCAAACAGTTTTTATTCTATAAAATAAAATAGCATTGAGGTTATGTTAGAACCAACATCCAGAAAATTCCCCGGAAGAGCCATAAGTGAGCCAACCAAGGAACCCAGTCCCAAACCAGACCCAAGAAAAATAAAAAATGAAAAACAACAAACCTCACAGCATCAGATTGCACCACCATACACTACACCCACATCAATAGGCAAGGACAAGCAAATCACCCACCTAGGGTTCCCAACACACCACCCATAGAAACCACCCCAAAACTCCATGGTAAAATGCATTGATGAACCACCTTAAGAAGTGAAATCATCAGAGCCATTGAGGCCAATGCATCCTCACTGCTGGATCCAAATCCTTACAAAGAGAAAATAATGATGGAGAGGGCATCATTGAAAACTTTAGACCCAACATAAATCAAGAAGACCGTAATAGAAATATCATCAATAGGGACACCAAACCAATCCAAAACACCATGGGTTTATTCTGAACCTAACCAATGTGGATTCGTGAATGATCTATTAGTACTAAATGGAAGAGATATCCAAGTTAATAAGAACCATCCATAGCTTGGGAATGTAAAAACCTGAAATCAAAAAAGTGATAGGGAACACCGGTGCTAGTCCATAAGTAAACCTGGATGCAGGAACCCTAAAAAATCATTAATTGAGGGGTAATGGTGAGGAATTGATAAAAAATTTCCCAAAAAAGGAACAATGGAATGAATAACCCAAAATCATAGACGATTGTCCATATGGATCAAGATGAAAACTGGTTAGGGGATGCCTACATCTCTCATCATTTTTGATGTCTCCATTCATGACAACGTAATGCCCGATGTGGAAGATGAAAACACTATCACATTCGGATTCTGATGATTGCAACTATCTAAGAACTTACCAATGGCCACCGAGAACCTGTGGGACCCCATCGACTAAATTTCAACATGATAGATGAAAAACATAGAATCCAGGAAGAGGTTATTATGAGGGACGTAGAAGGTGAGAATTGAAATAAAAGGAAACACCACTCAGAGAAAGTGAAACCCTAGAGGGGGATAGAGGTCCTCTTAAAATCCCACCCAAAGAACAAAAATTACCTTAATTTGGGAAACGAATGGAATTACATGTTTAGGAATGAATACCATGACTATTTTTTCTATATCATCTTAACTATGAGATCGCCATGAATTGAATAAATTTATGTCGAAAATAATATTTCATATAAACACTAAAAGTAGAAAACCCCAACATGATTTTGAAAATAATATTCAAACCCCTATTTTATTTCACATCACCCTCTATTTCTTCAGATAATTAAATTTATTCAATATCTCTTATGAAACTCCATTTCATCCATGTTTTTTAATTTCGTTTTTCCAATAAATATTCAATGTCATTTCTTCTTGTTCTCTGTGGGTAAAAATTGATTTCCATATTAATATAATTTAAAATTATTTAGTTTTATATGATTCTATAATTTTTTAGTTTGCCAAAATCATATGGAATAACTGATTACCCACTAATATTAAAAAATTGATTCATTTCTAGGGATAAATTCTTAGTTATGGATATAGTTTTTATTAATTTCCCATTTTTTTCCTTCTCATTTCACCCATTTTTTACAAGGTCTTATTATTCTATTGTCTCGAGAATAAATTCTAAACATTATAACTCAATGAGGGGAAAGTAAATAGTATAAGAAACATCCATCAATCCTAAGATCAAAAGGATTATATGATAGGAGAATTAAATTTCACTACAAGAACATGGAATAATGGCTGGAATAGAATTAGGCTCATGAGGATGCCAAGAATTAGGAATTGGAGCACACCAAGATTAAAAAGTAAGAACTATGAGGAATAAGATATTTTTTAATATAAAATACCTGAAAATGTGGGGTTATTTGAAAGTATTATCATTCCACCTATCGATTCACAATACTTTTAGGTTATACAGATAATAATACTGATGATTAATCATTCCGTTGAATTCATTAGACTACAACATAAAGACCTTACTTCCTATATTGGGAGTTTCCTAGATTGTTTTGATACATTACAGATTAAAAATGTTTCAAATGATATTTTATACTACACTTATTCTAATTCTCATTTAAGGATAAATTAAATGATTATATTAGAAGTTTACCTCAACATTCGATCATAAACTAGTATGATCTAAAAAAATGTCTTACAAGGTTATCCATACACATAAATCATATAGATCCATGGGTATGTATTTTATGACTTAATAAATTTATTAAATAGTATTTATATGGTTCATGGGATACATTTAGATGAATAATTATTTTGTTACATCATCACTACATCAAAATTTGGATCCTAATTCAAAATATTTATAGAGGTATTTCATGTAAAATCATTATGTATTTAACTATTTCTATTCATTTTGATGTGTAGTTTTACAAACCATTCATCTTACTCCCATGGAATTTTATAAACAAACACTTCACATTCTTATATAGATTATTTCATGATATAATCTAAAACTTTCTCCTACGGAATGTTCTTGGAATATTTTAAAATATATGGATGAAAATAAATAATTTTATTATGAGTGATACATTTTTTATCAATTTATCCTTAAACCCACCCTTCATTTATCATTTTTAAACCCATAGAATCCAATATTTACTTATTAGTAAATGACCCTTGTTATAAAATTTTTTTATCCATTTTCTCCCTACTCATATTATATTTCATGATATTGAAAATAATATATTGAGGGAAATATTTCCTATGGTTTGTGGAGATTGGCATCTAGGAGGAGACGTTTCTGGGTTTTCATTAGATTTTTGGAGAGTTCATGTATCAATCACTATATGTTATCATTATTATTATCTCTTATAAAATAAAAAACATGAAAAAATGGGATGTGTTTTAGATGGGAAAAAATTTACAATTACCAATCCAATGATATTATGAATTATATGGATATCTGTTTTATGTGATATTTTTCATAAGATTACTTTAAAAAAAACAGAAAATCGAACATGTTAATTAGAGGGAAGTTCATTTACTACACTGACTATTATCAGGAGTCCAATTTATATTTTTGGGGGAGATATAAAGATTATATCTGGAAAGAATAATTCTATTAATCTTTTCATTTGGTATAACTAAATATAATTTATATTCAATTCTTTTTAGTTTACTTCTTTCAACCTGTTAACCACATACACATAAGCCTTGGATACAATTCATCCTTGCTGAAAATCCACCATGATTTACTATGATTCATTATTTTAATAAGGGGTATGATAAATTCATTGCATGCCTATCATATGGGATATTTTATGAGGTATTTTATAAACTCTATTTATAATTGGACCGGGATAATGAGTGAAATAATCTAAATTTAGGTAAATTAAAATTTCCATTCATATAAATAATGCATTTATAATTAAAAATGGTTGCATGATAAGGATTGAATGTTGCAAAAGTAAAAAAATATAATATACTTCATTTATTGTTTCCTAAAATGTGGTGTCTATGAATTAATTTATATGAATCTTGATCATTTAATTTCAATTTTAACAATTTATATTCATAATAATGACATTAAATCATTCTAGGTGATTTTCCTTTTTAGTATGCAATGATTCCATCTTAATGGATAATTATGAATTCGTGTGTGGGGAATTTTAGTTTTATATTTCATGTAAATTTTTTAATATATAACGAAATTTATTTTTATTAGATAATTGTTATTTAATGACTGTATATTTAATATTTTGATAATATGTTTCAGGATATGATTATTTATGGAATGAGAGAAAAAAATCAAAAAAATCAATAAATCCCCTAAAATATTTTTTTTCTCTGATAACAGCTGATCAATGAGCACTCCCGAGGGTCCTAATCAGTGAACTGGGTGAGCAGGGAGGTTAAAGGGAAATAAAATAGTGATTCAAATCATAAATCAATTTCATTAACTGAAATCTATACAATTTGTTAGTTGAATATAGGATGTGAAAATTTCCATAGGAGGGAAAAAGTGATGGGGTTACTTCCTCTTTCAATTCATTATACTTCTTGGACGGATTGAGATAGAAATTGTTTTAGGACATTTGATGGATGGAAAAGATTTATAATCATAGAGGATATTTAAATATGATATTCAACCATGTCACGTTGATGACTACAACTATAATTACATAATATAAACAAAATCCTCATGTAGTCCTATAAATTCATGTGTACTATCCTACTATACAATATGGTTCTTGATACCAAATAATAGGGAGAGAATTTGTGTTTCATAGGTTCCTCATTTGTTTTTATCTTAGATTTTTATTTATTTTTTATTTCTTGTTTCTACTTACCTATTATCTCCACACAAATACAATGAGGTGGAAACACACTCCATTATCTCAAGTGATGTATTATAAGGGAGAAGATGCATCAGGGTATTTTATTATATTTTATTAATTCTAGGGTTACCACATTTGATCAATAAATTTCTAAAACCATTCCTTTTATTTTCTTAACCATTGAAATTAACCTTGAAGAACTATTTAAATTTCACAATTGGTTTCCCTAAATTAAGAATACCCATTTTCATGTTTAAGGTAATCATGTTTAAAATGGTACAATGTCAAACATAATTAAGTAATTCCCTAAATTTCCTAACCATGGGAAAAAGGGGATTACCACATTCAGAAGGGGATACCATGACCATTGGGTCTTCATCATCTTGACTCTCACACGACTATAAATTAATAAAACATATTTCGAAAATCCAATAAAACCAGAACCATGACACTATAAAACATATGAATGATTGTAAAATTAATAATCAAAACACAATATTTATTCAATTATCTATATATTTTTTAAAATAATCAAACTACCTCACTATCTCTACTTATAACCCACTTCATCACTCTATTTTAATTTAGTTTTTCCTAAAAATATTCTATGTAATTTATTCTTATTCTATACAGATCGACCATGACAACCAATTTACTATGATTTATAATTATTTAGTGCAGTTCATGTCTTAAATTTTTTATTTTGAATCCCCCATAATGAATTATCATCTCCCTAGTGATGATCAATTAGGTTCAGTCTCTGTTCATATAAACATATTGTAAAAAGTCCTATGGTGGGTTAGGTTCACTCCCTAATCCCTTAAAAACATTCCATGATATATAATTATATACCTAAATCATTAGTGTAATGTGTATTTATGGTACTACCTACCACATAACATAGTGTTATTAGGCCAACCCATTTACCAACATAAATGGTATCTCATGTGATTAAATCATTTTGAGGGATATATAATTATGTTCTAAAATGGCATATAATTAAATTCATATATATGTGTGCCACATCAGTTAAATAAAACATAACCATGAGAAGGAAATGGGTTTCATAATTTGAAATCAAGGAATAACTAAAGAATAAATTATAAGGATTTCCCAGAGAAAAATTAATTAAATTATTTCAAACTTCCATAATAAAAAATGGCATATAGTGCTTGAAACAGGAGTTCTATTGTAGAAAATTATTGAGACATATCTAGAGAAAAACTAATAAAAATAAACCACTTGGGTTTAGCATTTATTAAATAAAAAAGGATCATTATTAAAATGAATGACAATATTATTTTCCATAAAATATGAATTGAACAAAGTGGGATGTTATACAATTATAGTAGTTTTTAGAATCTATTAATGGTTTCTAAAAATATTATTGAGGTGATTCATTAACTATGATATGAAATTGGAATGTCCCATTAAATCAGGTTAAATTAAAAGTGGGAATTTCAAAGGGAACTAAAAACATAATAAACTCTTGTAATGAAAATTATAAATGACTAGGTATATATTTAAGGGAAATATATAATATAAATATAATAAGTCATTTGTATAATATTTCATAAAAATGTATAAAAATAAAGATAATGTGTAACAAAAAAGTAATGAGGGTGGTAATAAAGATTCATTTTCTATTACAAAAAACCATTGTTGAAATACCACATCATATAATAAGATAATAATTCGATATTTTGAATTGTAGATAATTTAATTATTATTTCCACATCATATAAAATATATTGATGTTTCCGATTATAAATGAGAGCATTGAGGAAATGGAAATTAAGGATAATGAGGCGAAAACCATCATTTAAATGGGTTATAATTATTCTTAACACTGGTTCATTTTAAATATTTATTAGAAATAATACAAAAAGAATAATTGAATAAATAATAATCCCTCATGATATAAATATGGTATACCATATGAAATGAAATATTAAAATCAAGGAGAAATATTATAACTCCAGAAACCAGATTGAGTTATGAAAGACGCATATATTTTATGTAAGACACCATTCATAGCACACAAAAATGAACAGAATTTAGTGAAGTGATGATTCTAGGAATAATATTAATTTAATACATTATAAGTACCATTTATTGTAGTTATATGATAAAAATGAATATTGGTTCAGAATATCAATACATGCATCAATGATGGGTGATTCAGACGGAAACTCTTAAAACATAAGTTTAATTATAATAAAAACCCATTTAATGATATATTGGATGTTGTTTAAGATTATATTATATTTATAAATATATTACATGAATTGATATATAAAATTTTTATTACAAAATCTATTTAAAATATATTATATTAATAATAGAAAATGTAACTCAACAAAGAAAAATTTTAGATAAAATCATTACATCGTGCCTGAATATAATATTCACTTTCAAAAATATTCCTAATTAATTAAATAAAAATAATAATTATATAACCAATAAAAATATTTAAATATATTAAATTATATAATAAAAACATATTATCATTTGGATAATATTTTTTAATAAATTTTGTTTTGTCAGTTATTCAGGGTTGATCGGTTAATTTCTTTATAACTAATGTTTTTTTTAATTGTTGGCCAGGGTTTTGTAAAATAAATTCATGTTATCCATTATTTTATAGGCTTATTTACATTAATATTCCATTAGAAAAATACTTACACAATTTTTAATTGTTATCCAAAAAGATCCAAAATAAGAATGCTGTCTTGGAAAGTCTATTTAACACAATTAAATTTTCTATAATTATTGAAAACGTTTATTAATTATAAATGGAAATATAATATCATTAAAATATATTTATAGTTTGAAAATGTCATTTTTTATAATATATTCATTTTTAAGTTATTCTATGTTAGGTGTTCATGGAAAAATATGTCGTTCATAGAAGTGGAAGTGTGCACACACCCCAGGAGATTTTTTCACTCATCTAAATGATTTTGGCAAAATATTACATGTTGATATTCCATTAGAATTATAAAACTTATTCATGTTATTTTTTTAATAATACCTTTATAGATATTGGTGATTTGAGGGTTGTAGAATATGAACAGTTCTATAGAAGTTGGGTTGATATAGTTAAATCTCTATTGGAAGTTATCCCTTGGGTAAGTCTGTAAGACTCCTTAGCTTGGTATTTTAGTGTGAACATTGGTTAAAAAGAATGGGGAGGGTGTTGAGGAGAGAATAGTCCATTATTTCAGTTTATCCAATTCTTTGGAATGGTTGGTTATATTTTGAGGAGGTGGTACCCTTTTATAATTGAACATAAGGGATATTTTGTAAAAAGTTATTATTTATCAATAATATCACCAAAATATTCAAGGATAATGTTTTCAAAGATGATATATAATTTTTCTAGGACATATATAATGCCAGTACTCCCTCTACTATACAATATCACACATGTCTTTAAAAAATTTTAACCGCTTTCCCTTGATTAAACAACCATTAAGCTAATTTACCCTTACACTGCTAACTCCACCTTCACCATGGGAAACTTATTTTAATCCCAAATATTATAATTACAACTATTTTATAAATTCATAATTATAATATATCTATGTAAAGTCTTTAATAAATTAAAATAATAATACTTAGATATTTTAATTTTAGTATTATCACACATAACGTGTAAAAACTATTTCATAGAAAATGTTTGATTTAAGATTCATATTTAATAATGGGATAAGATTAATATAATTTTTTTTCTATAGATAATTTTTTTGTTACAAGACAATTAAATTATATTTTTCTATCATATGAAGCCATTACTGAATTTTAAAAAAATATAAAAAATAGTGTGTATGAGGATTATATTATTACATTTCTAATAAGGTTTAAAATAGGTTTTCTAAATTAAAAATTATATATTTAAAATAAATGACATTATTAATTAAATTAATATTTAGTCAACAAATATGCTTCATAAAATTATATATCTCTCATATATACATAAAAAAAATTATATTCTAATATTTTGGTAAAATATTTAACAATTGACTACTCATCTAAAAATTACTTTCTGTATAAAAATACCAAAAAATAATCATAAGATTATTTTCAATTGTGAATCCAGAAATGGAAGTAATTTTATAATAATAGACAATATGAATTTATAAAAACTACATTTAAAATTGTATATCCATAATATATTCAAAACATTTTTTATATAAATTAACATATCTTCTTAAATGTAAAAACTGGGTTTTAAATAAAAATTTACATTTTATATAATCATAATATCACTTATAAAATATTTATTTTGTGTTATAAAGAGGTTTCATCAATTTCCATTTCATTCTTTTTACTACTAATTTCATAAAAATTATATTATTTTTCAAAATAGTATTTTCCATCATTCACCTAGAAATAAAAAAATTTCAAATAAAATCTATTTCTTAATCATAAACTAATACAAAAATTATAAATCCAATTTTTTTTAATTAATATTTAAAAATTTCAATTTTATACAATAAATAAAATTATAAAATATAATGAGGAACAATTTTTTAGGAAAATAAATTTTATATAATTCTACTTTCTCTTATTCTTAAATTACATAAAAAATTAAGGAAGCTATCATTAATCAATACATATTATATTTTATTAAAATTACTATTTAAAAATTAAATAATTGAATTTTATTAATAAAAATTACATCGCATGATATTCTTGATTCATAAACACAATAATTAAATAAATTTGTATTAATAACATATATATATAAACATATATATTGATATATTTTGTGGGTTTTTTTCATGTATTCGTACCAATTAATTTATTGGCTATTTTTTAATAATCTAATCATATTAAGTTTTTGTTTTAGTTTTGTGTTAAATGTGGATTATGTTTTCAAACATATTTGACCTAATTAAAGGAAAATATATATTGAAATCACAATTCATTACATACTATGTGACTTATTATATAAGGGTCCATCCCTTAGTGAAAATCACCAAACAAAATCCCCCACACAATAATACTAATAAGTCACTTAATTAAAATAGTGGAAAATGTGTTTATCACATTGATTTTCCTCGTGTTTTACGGTCATTTACCTCATGATGTTACTGTGGGTGGTGTTTTAAATATGTTTTTATCATCAATTATAAATTACCTACATTATTAATAAAAAATATCGGTTGGTTTATCACATTAAATTTTCATAACCTATGTGATAAACAATTTATGATGTTGTTGTTTTTCAATCAAATAGACATTATAAAGTCTTATCACATGAGTTTTCAAATTACCAATATGATAAAGTATGTTATATAGTATTTTAATTTGGGGTTATGAAAAAACTAATGTTAAACATCAAATTACAAATCACATTATCGAGAGATTTTAGACATCAGCGACGACATAATCGACATGAAAAATAGACTATCACATCATTGGTTATAATAACCGGATGTGGAAAGCTTTAAAAAAATATATATTTATATGATGTTTACCACATCTTTTTTTATTAGAAATTGAAATGGTAAACCATTTATCTCATCAGATTTTAATAAAACCTATTTGATAAAGCTTAATTTTATGTTTTCATGTTGATTATGAAATAATAGAAGTGAAACCCTAGAATTTTTATAAAAATTTAATAAATATAATCCCCTAGATATAAAACTACATACTAGAAACATAATAAAGGGAACATCCTCAGCAATAACAAAATTTACATTTTGATCATTAAATGTTACCATGCAAACAAATAATAAACTAAAACTCAATAAATCACATGAATAACCACCCAACTCACTTGGTATGTCTAATATATGTTGTGTAATATAAGGATGAGGGTTATCAAAAAGATACAAATTTAAAATAAATCATTTAACATGAATTGAAAATATATGACCAATAATTTAATGAAAATTTTATAATGAAATATAACATTTTTGAAACTTTTAAGTGTCCTAACTGAAATTGTTTCAAATATTAATATTATAGCATTGTATCCACAGTCCATTACACCTTATTTTTTATGAAAGTTATTTTTAAAAGGATTTTTTAATTCAAAATAATATTTTAAGTGCTTATAACTAAAATTTTCTAATTGTAAATGTAAATTATTATTTTCATTAATATATTTGATGACTAACTATTCTTTCATGTTTTCCCTCTAATGAAATTTAATTCCATGTTTTAAAATAATATGTATGAAATAATTTTAAAAACATGAATATATATATATCCCAATATTAAAATATAAATGTTCAATACATTCTAAAAATTTTCTCACACATTACTAGGGATATATCATAACCAGTAATGTGTTTTCTCTCATGAACAAAGAAAACCGAACATCCAATAGAAACTAATATATTATATATAATGTGACTAATTATTATTTTAATATATACATACATTATGATATATATGTTCCATACTACTAATGATAAATAGGCATCCAAAATTGAATAATTTCAAACTTTTTAAGTCTATTTTCAATATCAACTATTCTTTCTACATCAATCATTATCCCTACAATAGGAAAAATAAATTCTCCGTGAATAAATTCATATAATGATGTTGTATCATGCTTAATTCAAAATATATTTTCATATATAATAAAAAAACATAAAAAACAATGTATTAATAAATTAAAATAATTGAAAGATGTGTGATAATTGACTTACAAGGATAATAGTTGAATCATGTTGATTACCAACTCATCTATAGTTACAAGATCCATGTTATTTTTTTAAAAGATTTATAGTCATTTAATTCCCAATATTTCCAACATCCATTTGAATTTCATAATCATCCCAAACGAAATTTCAATATGTTGATAATCTTTCAAGTGTAGAAGAATATTAATTTGAACTCATAGTAGCATGTACTTATTTTGGTCTATACATTATGTATTTAAATTTAATGTATTCCTATTAAAATTGATAAATATTTATGCAGTCATTTTTTTAAATAAATTTAACATCAATATAAAATAAATAATATAATATATACATACCTTAATGTTAATTTTTTCAAAACTAACCAAGAATGTTATACTAAAAAATGGTCGATACTTTTTCCAACATTACTGAACTCAACTACAAGAATATGTTTTTTTACTTATCTATCTATAATATTTTGTACAGTGGCACTATTATTTTATATCACTATCTATTTATGATTAATGGTATAAGATATATAATATATACTCATTTATGAAACAACATGATTCTGGGGATTCATGAAGTATAACTCATAATAAATTAAAATATTTAAGGGCTCAGGTGTAATAGTAGGATAATTAATAGGAGGAGTAGTGAGATATAATGTTGGATGTGGAGGAGTGATATCTACAAATATAGGTGGAGGAGAGGGATCAAAAACATCAAAATTTCTTTGCATGTGTGAAAACATTGACTGCATATAAGCCGTAATCTTATCCTTCATCATCTCACACATATCCTTACCTATAGATTCCAAATATTCAAATTTTATTTTATAAACATTCTCTATTAATAACATTTCAAATTTGAAAAATATGTTTCATAAAAATACACATATTGGACATCTAGGTACATGACCCAACTGTTTGGCCTTTCGTAATGTCTTTGCAAAAATATCATTTTGACCCTAACCCATGAAGGTCCCCTATATCTTATTCTCATCAAGGTAATCTTGTATAGAAAATTTTAAAAATTAGCTAGTGATTCATAATTTATAAATATTTTATTTGACCTAAATAAGATGAATAAATTAAATTAATTATTTTAATCAGCTCGAATACATCCTCAGACACATCCGTAAGAATAATTTCCATTTTACTTATCTCGGCCCAATTACATTTTTTCTAGTTGGGGATGGAGAGTCAACCGCGACAATGTCTGATGTTTATGGTCTTACATTTTAAAAAATTTCATCTATAATTTATTATTTAATTAAGATAAACCCTCCATGAGATAAATTATAATATTATTCACTTTAGATTGGATCTCCTAATTATATATCATCATTTTTAGTAAATTTAGATCAAATAAATCATTAATGTGATCACTAATATAACAAAACCTCTAAAATATTATAACACAATTACTAAAAATGATTCATATTTTCTACTATAAAAAAACTTATTCCATGTATCAACGTTACGAAATTCATATATATTACCTAGATATTGATGTATTATATTTTCGAAAAGGAATTCCAAAATGAGCTTTGACATAAAACCCAAATATCTCCTATCAGCCAAAACTAATCATTTCATTATGAATCCTCTATTATCAGTTTTATCTTATATCATTTGATAATAATGTAAAAAACCTATATTAATAATACTATTTCTTGATAAGTAACATTTTAAGAAATGAGATTAACAAAATTCTATCCCATAATGGAGATATACTCACTTTTTCAACAAATCTACAATCAGAAAACAAAACAAATATATATCATTTTATAGAGCTTGCACTGCAAAATAATTACTATTTTTTTCATTTAGACCCTTTGGAATATCATTATCATCAAAATCAACATTTATCAACAAATATTTTCTATGGGAAGCAACTAATTTTTTTAAATGTGGGAAGCCACATTTACCAACATTAGAACTCTTTTTGGACCCTACAAAAGTTGATGGATCAGGTTCAGAAGAATGAGAATGTACCATAACAGTATTATGTGTTCGAACCCCCCCCCCCCCCACAAAAGTATTTATAAAGTCTTCCCTAGATGTATATGGTGGATTTTATTTTTTCCTTAATATTATCCAAAAAATCAAGGAAACAAACAATTAGTAGACAAACATAAAAATTATTACACAAAAATTAAATAATTAAAATAGTTAAAAAAAGTAAATTAAATTAACGACATTAATTAGGGATGGAATGAAATAAAGTAATTAGAAAATTATAAAAAAGAAGTTTGAATAGAAAAAATAATCCAATGTATTGGTAATAACCCACCCCTTCTCATTGGCTAGAGAGAGCGGTGAGATGGTACTAGCCTTTAGAGACATCCCTAAAACTCCAAAGGATAAAAATGAATTCCGAACTACATTAATATATCTGGGGGATGATTTTCCCTTTTACGAATAAAATAACTAACCAAACAAACCCCTATATGATGCATTAATGGAATTAAAGATAACTCAACATTTCATTTATAAAAATCATAATAAAATCAAGTACTGTAGATGAAGAACATAATTTCAAAGTAAATAGTGGTAGACAAACTATTAAAACTCCAATACAACTAGACAACTCCAAGATCCACATGATCCATGTTTCAAAATCACCAAATAACCCAAGTAGCATGAGTCAGGGAAATGTATGTTTGATACCATACCATATCCCATGTTCTAGGAGATGACATCTTTAAAAACACCAATGTTCCATATTAGGACTGAGTACTAAAACTAAGTAGTTTTCCCTAATGGCCTCCCTAATAATGTCACTAGGATATAAAATATATAAAAATTAATATAAAATAGTTTATATGAATCAATTTCCAAATTAGTTTATAAAAACATATAAACATGTACCGTATCATCCAATTTTTTAACAAAGTCCATTTTTCAATGAAAGTAACCAAACAATGCCTTAAAACCATTTCACAAGTTCCCTTTCATATAGAAATTACAATTCTCAAGTCTACACCACCAACCATGAATGCCTCATTATTATAGTTCCACACTCATGTGCACTTTCACATTTATCTATGAAGTCATCACTAGAAAATTATATCCCATATTCCATTACACCTTTATAACTTATCCCAATGTCATATTTCAACAAATCCTAGTAAAAGAAATATGAACACAGACACCCAAAATTCAAAAAATCAATGGAAAAAAACAAGCCAAAACCATTTCAATTAACACACTTTTAATTGAAAATCATTTTCCAATAAGTCATTTATAAAATCCCGTGAAGTTATACTTTAAAACCACAAATTTAAAATCAAGAAATAACATTATTTTTCACCAAAAATATCCACCATTCCACAATTTCACCAAAAACCATAAATTATCACTAAAAAATATTTATATCATGATTTTTACCAAAATTTCATAATCACTTTTAAAAAATTAAATCAATGTTAAACTAATACAATAATTTCATGCAAGATTTGATGATAGTGTAGCCACCTACCTTGAGAGTTTTAGTGAAAAGGACAGATGATTGAAAAAATGTCACAAAACCAAGTTAAATCTCAATGAACCCACCTAAGATCTCTTCCCATAAAATCCACAAAGACAAATCTGACATATATTGAATAGACAACCATTTATCTACCCATATAGGGTTTAAGTCTAATAAACTGAAAGAGAGGGAGAAATATATCTATAAAAAACATCATGAACGATGAATTACCTTGAGAATAGAGCTTCATCGCACCATTGAATGACTTAGGATCACTTCTAATTAAATAAGGATATTTTCTCATTCATTTGAGAGGTAAAAATCTGAAGTTAGGTCCATTTTCAAGAAAAAAAATCATTTAGGTATGAAAACACATTATATCCACAATTTAAGGATCTAACTTTTGACTTGCATGCAGTTTAGTTGAATAGTTGGGTAAACAGCGTGCTAACCATGATCTTGGTTCTTCTTTAAGAGAGACCTCACACCGTCTTCTTGCATGATATCCAAACCATGAATCATCCAAGACAATGTCACTACCATAAAAAGAATAAATCTAAAATTCAAATAACACATTTTATCTATAATAGATGCATGATTTTGGAGAATTGTGTATCACCCGTGAACCTTCCCTTTTCCCCATGTCTTACTATGTATGATTTCTTATAGGTGTTTTACAGTTTTCGCAAACTATGTACCAATTGTGAACCTGTATAAATTCTCAAAAGGGACTATGTATCAATGAGATAACATCCACTAATTATGAAAACATTGAGGTCCAAGCCTTAGAGATATCATCCAGGACACATGATCATTGACCTAAAATGAATATGGCCATCAATGATGATCCACATAAATTTTCAAATGACTCTGAGATATCTCCATTAGTTTCCTAATCAACCAAATTATCTCCATTGTTTCATGGAAAAGTCTAAACCCAACATTTTTAGTCTCACCTATTTCCACCCTACAATATGGATAACGTTATGGTCTCCCATAAAATTCTTCAAAAGGCTCCATATATATTGAATCCTGATAACTATTGTTATAAAAGATCAACACAATTGTCATGTAATATTCTGAAGAACCACAAAAATCCATTACACAAGACCACAACATTCCTCCAACATTGTATTCATCCATTCAGACTGGTCGTCTGCCTTAAGAAGATATGTTGTACTCATAGTCAACTGTGTCCCAAGGTATTTATATAATGATTTTCAAAAATGTTACATTAATCATAGATCCCTATCTGATAAGTCAAAACTGGAATTCCCTGTCTCTTTACCACTTCTCGAATATATATTTTGGATACTTCCTCCACTATATGAGTTTCATGAATCGTGATGAAATGGGCCAAAATCATGATCTGATCAACAATCACCCATATGGAATAATGAATTCAAACAATTATTGATAGAAATTCAACAAAATCCATTGATATATATACCCATTTCCATATTGTAATAGGTAATGAATATAACATATCTACTGGTCAATGATTTTCTACCATAATTTTTCGACAAGTTAATATTCAGAAAACAAACACAACCAACTTCTTATTCATTCTGACCCACTAAAACTACCACTTCAATGACTTATGAATATTCATTATTATAAGTTTAGAAAACCATATTAAATTTTGGTAAGCATGAATAATTTTATCCTAAAAATCCATAGGTACAACCATCCAATTCCTGAAAAAAATTGTACTCTCATCTAGGCTCCATCTTCTAATGGTCTCCCCAACATTTTGTTCTTAACTAATTGTAACACATTCTTTATCATATGTATATGCCACCTTTTCTATATATTCCAAATTAGGAATAAGTGAAACTAGAAAGAAAATTTTAACAATTCCTTGGTCTTTATATTTCACATACATGTTGTCTAAGACTGATATTAGCTTCCAATCATCTGATGATTCTTTTTTTAACTAAGAATATGACTTTATGCATAATGCTTAGACCACTATATATCATTCCCATGATGTATAAATCATGTCAATATCATAAATTTGGAGATAATTCATCCATAATATTTATCTCAGATTCAAATTACACTATGGGAAAATATATTTAAAGATCTTATGATTCGTGAATAGAGTGAATTTATAAATGAAGAGAAAATGGTGCCATGTTTTTTATGCACGAAAAAATAAAGATAAATTCAAATAATGTTATGGGTAGTTCTTCTCATTACAATTTAATTGACTTGAGCCATAATAAAGAACATGGTCTCCTGTTATGAGAATTCACCCCAACCCAGATCCCAAAGCATCACAATACAACATGTACCCTTATCTTGATTCCATAAAAATCATGATTGGTGTAGATGAAAGGTGAACCTTTAGATCTTGAAAAAATTTATAAAATTATAGACTCCATTGGATTGGAAAATTAATCTTTAACAAGTTTATCATTGGTGAATCTATTTGTGATATTTTGTGAAAAAATGTCAGCAATAACCAGTAAGATAGGAAAACATGATATTTCAAAGACATTCTCCAACAGTTGCTATGAGATAACAACTTCTATCATCTCTAGATCCACTAAAAGACCTCCTTCAGAAATTACATGTCGAATAAAGTGCACATATTGTTTCCAAAAATAACACTTTGATAATTTTTCAAACATATGTTGATCTCACACAATTCCCGTCATTTTTTCCATGTGTTTCTCATTCGTAGGAATTTGCATGGATTCAATAGTATGTAATCTACAAACACCATAACAAATAATCCAGATATCCCTGAAATATATGATTCATCAATTCAATAAATTATTCTTGTTCATTCTTAATAATTAATGGCATTACAACATATTAACTATGGTCAAATATGATTCTTAAATCTGTATTCATAATATCATCCTTCTGAACTTACAATTTCTGATTTCCTTATCACATGACAATTCTATAGAAACTCTGAGATCATCTCAACTAATTGAACATATCATTAATGTGGGGAATTGGTCACCTTTTCATTATCGTAAAATGATTATGTATATTATAATCATCACATAGTCTTAGAGTTCCATCTTATTTCTTCATGAACAAGACTGGTTCTTCCCATGAAGATGTGCTAGGGTGAATTAAACCTTTTCTTTCTAGTTCTTCTAACTACACTTTCATCTACAATAATTCTTTTTTCATCAGTAGATAAGACAGATGTGATATAGGACTAATACCCAGGTGAAGTTCAATCAAAAACTTCATTTCCCTTACCAGTTGTATCCCAAATGAATTTTTAGGGAAAAAATATGAAAACTGATAGAACACTGCTTGAATGTTAATATTCGTGATTTATTCCATCGATTAAAAATTCAATGCTACCAATGAGAAAGAGAGCCTTCCAAATTTTTGTGCCAACTACCCCGTTGCACTTATCATCACAATCATTTATCCTTGAAATAGATGGTGGATTCCACCGACCGATGTGAACCTAACTATTCTACTATTACAGTCGATGTGAGCCTTGGACATTTTCAACCAATCCATACCCATAAATACATTATAGACATCAATGTACAACATAGAGAAATCCCATTTCAGCCTAGCACCATCAACATTTATTGAACATTCAGGACACACAAAGACTCAACATTTTATTTTACCTAGAGGGGTTTGGAGTTTTATTACAGAAGACATCATCTCAATTTTTAGGCTCTGAAAATAAATAGCATGAGAAGTAGAAAAGGAATGTGATGCACTACTATCAAACAAAACATTCATAAGGGTATAATTCGAAATAATTGTACCTCTCAACTTAGATGGTCCAGCCTAATCATCCATAATAAGTTTCTTAGATCTACATAAATTCTATATAGGTGCACTTTATTATTTGTTGCCCTGCTGAGATTTTCCATTTTAATGAGTCATGGTATTCCAAAAATCCCCATGTCAAGATCTATTCTACTGATGTGATTGATTCTTCTATTCTCTTCCCATCGAAGCATATAACACCTACGATAACTGAGATGTATCACAATCACCTAACCTCATATCTCTCTAATAGTATTATTGAAGATTCACAATCATGTTGAAATTATGGTATTGTATTACTGGTTTTGTACACCCTCACATCATGTGGTCAAAGAAACCATATTGGAAACATCCCTCTTTTATTGTGGGTCTTGGATGAAAATTCACATCTAGCCATTTGATTTTGATTCACACTCCCGCCATTGAAGTATTTTTCCATATTCTTCATTCCCCCATCATTTGAGTCACCATCAGTTCCCATGGGTATTGACATAATTTCTACTTCCATAGCCGCTTAGATTTCCCTTCCAACCCCTATTACTATATTGACCATCCGGGTATAGTTAGTAATATAGAGAATGACAATCATCGATCGAATATCCAGCCTTATCCTTGATTAAAGGATACATGGCTTCGAGGATGCACTATCAGCAACCTCAGGTGAAAAGAAAAATAAATCCACAATTTTACCCAGATACTCTATGATAGAGAGATTTCTCTACATCGGGCTAAATAAGTCTGCTATCCATTGAATCATGAAAGTGTGAGGATATAATTTCTTGTTCAACAATTCCTAAAATTCTACCGAACTAGTGATTTGATCCAATTTATCTTGCATTACAAGATCCTAGCAGTAGCGTGAAAGATCCTTTAGCACATACACCAAAATATTTCAATTCTGCTCCACTAGTTTGCCAACAAAATTCGAGATATGATTTATCCTGGTCAGGCACCCCTCTATGTCTTTGGGTTCAGAATCCCCATGGATGATGGGTTAATTCAACTTCAGCAACTGAATGGTATAATCCACCATTCTTGGATCATCCTTCTAGTTACATAGGTTTATAGTCTAAAATTCTTGGAAGATACTGTGAACCAAATATTATTTCACATGTGTCTTAGGTGAAACCACATACTCCATAGCTTCTTCCAGTTGGTTTCTATGACTCCTACTAGGTTCCATTTTTTAAAAAACAACTACCAACATAATTCTCACTCTTTAGAAAATAAAGGATAAGAATTTAAAATTATATCACCTCAACTATCTCACATATTCTATCCAAAGTCATCCATTTCCATGTTCAACCATTTATATAAAATTAATACATGCTTTTTAGAATCAATCAATTTTCAAAATACCACAACTATTATCATTTTAAAAATCATTTATTTGAAAACACATTCCCAATTTTTAAAAAATATGAACTTTTTCCCAAAATAATAAATCATTACTCAAAATAATGTACATAATCCTAGTGGGAATTCATTCCTATAATTCATGACATGCTCGTCTCATTGGCTAATCCCATGACAATGAGATTGAAAATCCAATAAGTGACTCCAAAAGACTTATTTACCCAACTCCAGGGTTACTTGAAGATCATCCTAAAATGGCCATGTATGTATTTTTGATGCTATACATTTCATTTCTCAGAAAACCGACTCCTCAATATAATTCCAAATCATGGAATAGACAAGAATAAATTTCAACTCCAAGACAGATAACCAACAAAAATTCAAAGAACAGTTGTTCCAAAAAGATATTTTGAAAGACCAATATGATACCACTTGTATCAAAAAAACATCTAAACTGAACAAAACTGATACCATTTATACCAAAATACTAGGATATAATACCATTTTTACATCCCTCTCCTTCTAAATGGCTTGGGAGGGTTGTGAGATGTTACTAGGAATTAAGGGATATACCCAAGATTCCAAAGGCTGACAATGAATGTCGAAGGGAATCGATACAAGTGGAAAGGATTTCCCCATTTAGGAATAAAACAACTAACCAAAAAACACTTTATTATGGATGAAAATAATGAAATTAAACTCAACATTTCATTTATAAGAATCATACTAAAATCAAGTACCATAGTGGAATACCATAACATCAATGTAAATAGTGGAAGACAAACTATTGAAGCTCCAAGAAAACTAGATGACTCTGAGCTCTACATGACCCATGCTCTAACATTAGCAATAGCCCATGTATCATGTGTTTGTGCTAAATATGTTGATATATTACATTTACCCTTGTCTAGGTAGATAGCATGTGCAAATGAAAAAAAACATCCAATGAAGTGGTGATTTTGAAAACTCTATTAGTTTTCCTCAATGAATTCAATACTAACGACACAATGATTGAAATTTTAGAAAAATTTATATATAATGGTTCATATCAAAAAATTTACAAACAATGTGGGAAAAATCGTTTTTTACGACGGTTTATTTGCGACGGGAATAAATCAAGTCGCAAATAGTCTGTCGAAAAGGTTATTTGTGACAGGTTTATTTTCCCATCGCAAATAATTAGTTTTTTACGACGGGAAGAGGTGCCCCATCACAAAAAATTACGTGCGGATTGGCATAGTTTGCACGCCAAACCACGCGAAAGAGTATTTGCGACTGGTAGGCACCGCCCGTCGCAAATACCGGAAGATGGTAAGAACTAGTTGCGACGGGGGATCCCACGTACCAACTAGTTCAACCCCCATAGTGTATTTGTGACGAGTCCTGTTGCAAATACCCGATGGCAGTAAAATGCTATTTGTGACGGGATGTTGTCCCGTCAGAAATAGTGTGTCAGCAGGTTATTTTTTGCGACGGGACCCATCATAAATAACCTTGTAACCGCAGACCGTAATTAATACGGCCGAAGGTATTTGTGATGGGGCACGTCGCAAAAAATACTATTTGTGACAGGAATCCCATCACAAAAAGTCCCGTCGCAACTAATCTAACCTATATATAACCTCCATCCATTTTTTCTACTTTCCTCTAGAATTCCTTCTTCCTCTACTTCTATAAACTCTAATTTTAGAGTGAAATATTTTTAGCTAGTTCGTTTTTACGAAAAGTTGTGAAGCCGCCTACAATTATAAGAGATCAAGTTTCAAGGTATTTATGTTTTATATAATTTAGTATTTATTTCATTTCTTTATATTAATTATAATTATTGTTGATTAGTTGAAATAAAGTTAGATTTAAATTGATTTGTCATTAGTGTTTATTTGTAATAATAAAATTAAATTATTAGTACTAATTCTTAGTAATTAGTAATAATTAATAATTATTAACTATAATTAGTAATGTCTATAAATAATTAGAGGTAATTTGTAATTAGTAGCAGTATTTTGCAGAAATTAATAGTAATTAACACTAATTAGTAATAATTAGAAATAAATAGTGATAAATAGATAAAATACTAATAAATATTTATAACTAGTAATAAATAGTTCTAATTAGTAAAAATTATTAACAACTACTAATAATTTGTAACAAATATTAACAATTAGTAATAAATACTAATAAATAGTATTAAATACTAATAAATAGTAATAATTACAAATAAAAAGCAATAAATACTAATAATTAGTAATAAAAACTAATAAATAGTAATAAATACTAATAAATAGTCATAAATACTAATGAATAGAAATAAATTGTAATAAATTGTAATAAATAGTAATGAATAGAAATAAATAGTAATAAATACTAATAAATATTGATAAATAGTAATAAATAGTAATAAATAGCAATAATTTGTACTAAATAGTAATAATAAGTAATAATTTGTAATAATTAGTAACAATTAGTAATTATTAGTAATAAATATTAATAAATAGTAATAAATTCTAAGAAATTGTAATTTTTTTAATAAATTGTAATAAATAGTAATAATTATTAATAAATACTAATAAATAGTAATAAAAACTAATAAATTGAAATAAATAGAAATAAATAGTAATAAATAGTAATAAATGGTAATAAATTATAATAAATTGTAATAAATTGTAATAAATATTAATAAATAGTAATAATGAGTAATAAATAGTAATAATTCGTAATAAAGACTAATATAGTAATAATTTGTATTAAATACTAATAAATAGTAATAATTCTTAATAAATAGTAATAAATAGTAATAAAAAGTAATAAAAAGTAATAAATAGTAATAAATAGTAATAAATAGTAATAATTTGAAATAATTAGTAATAATTAGTAATAATTAGTAATAATTAGTAATAATTATTAATAAATACTAATAATTTGTAATAAATAATAATAAATAGTAATAATTACTAATAAATAGTAATAAATAGTAATAAATATAAATAAATAATAAGAAAATAATTAGTAATAATAAGTAATAATTAGTAATAAATAGTAATAAATAGTATTAGATAGTAATAAATAGTAATAAATAGTTATAAATAGTTATAAATAGTAATAATTTGGAATAATTAGTACTAAATAGGAATAAATAAAAATAAATAGAAATAAATTGGAATAATTTGTAATAATTAGTAACAATTAGTAATAATTAGTAATAATTAATAATAATTTGTAATAATTTGTAACAATTATTAATAATTATTAATAATTAGTAATAATTTGAAATAATTAGTAATAATTAGTAATATTTAAGAATAAAGAGGAATAAATAGGAATAAAAATGAATAAATAGGAATAAATAGGAATAAATAGGAATAAATAGGAATAATTAGGAATAAATAGGAATAATTATTAATAATTTCTAATAATTTGTATTAATTAGTAACAAATAGTTAAAACAGTAATAAATTGTAATAAATAGGAATAAATAATAATAAATAGGAATAAATAAGAATAAATATGAATAAAAATGAATACATAGAAATAAATAGAAATAAATAAGAATAAAATGGAATAAATAGGAATAAATAGGAATAAATAGGAATAAATAGAAATAAATCGGAATAATTAGAAATATTTAGCAATAATTAGCTATAAATAGCAATAATTAGCAATATTTATAAATAAATAAGAATACATAGGAATAAATAGGTATAAATAAGTATAAATAGGAATAAATTGGAAAAAATAGAAATAATTAGTAATAAATATAAATCATTCAGAATCATTAGGAATTATTAGTAATCATTACGAATAATTATGAATCATTAGGAATCATTAGGAATAATTAGGAATAAAATCAATTGTAATAACTTGTAATAACATGGCACAATTACATATGGATTGATGACACTACTTTTTCTCGATGACTCTTCTACTTTCAACTCTCACCAACTCAAAACATTATGAAAATTATGCTTCTATGTATTCATATCCAATCTCGTATGCATGAGTTTGAATATGAATTTATAGGACCACATTTTTTCATAATGTTTTTAGGCAGTGACAGTTCAATGAAAAAGATTCATCGATGAAAAGTGGGCTCTTTTTTCTGGCGGCTCATTTACTAGAATATCTCTCACACTGAAATCACAATGAACAATTTTCTTAAAGGTACGCTTATATATTCTCAAATGCACAATAATGAATATTCATACCTCTGAGAAGATTCATCATTGTGATTTCTGTGTGGGAAAGTTTCAAGTAAATGAACCGTTAGACAAAATAGTAGCCATCAATCCACTAGAAATTGCGTCGCCTGTAATTAATAGTAATTATTAAGAAGTATTTGTAATTATTTATCATATTTTTTTGGATAGTGTTTTTATAATTTAAAATTATTCAAATACAGTAATGATTTTATATTTTGTAGAAACATATGGAACACGGAAGTCGAAAAAATTCATTATTAGATGATCGCAATTGGGTAAATTAGTGTAGAAATCCAAATAGTTCTTGTTCAAATTCTGTATATATTTAGGCTGTTTAATATTTCTTTTCATTTGAATCGTCAAAACTAGAATTTGTTTCAGAAGTCACAATTATGTTTCCTTGTAAAAAATGGGATATGAGAACGTTTGAGACATTTGACAAGGTTGGGGGACATCTCTTATGATTTGGTTTTCAACAAGATTATGTTTTTCGGTACCAATAAGTTGAACACAGTTCCAGATAATATACTAATAATTTGATTCCAAATCCATAACGGTTTCAATATTTAGTACATGATGTTGTAGGTCCATCTGTTTAACAAACTAAAACCCAGGATGATATTGATTTAATTCCTTAGTTGGAACTATCTGAATTTTATAAGCTATTGAGATCTGCTGAGGATGAATTATATCCTATTTTTAAGATAAGAAAAGTATAACTATCTACAAAATTTATAGCTATTAAATCAGATAATGAAACATTAAACAACTAGTTTGATCAGATATTTCCTTTGATTAATTCAAAATTACATGAAGGAAATTTTATTCCTGAAAATTACTATGAGAGAAAGAGTCTGGTTCATAATCTGTTCCTTAGTTATTAGAAGATACATGCAGCCGAAAATGATTTCATCTTATATTGTGGTGAAAATGAGTCTTTGGATATTTGTCCCACATGTGGACAATCGAGGGATAAAGAAGATCTATCGGGGAAGTTTGGATCGATTATTGTAAAACAGGTGAGATATTTTCCCCTTACCCACAGGTTGTAGTATTTATATATTTCTCAGAACACAACGTCAATGATGTCATGACACAAAAACCAATATTTTAACTGATAATAGTTTGAATCATTCATCTTATGGTGATTTATCGAAACATTTTGAATAACTGCATCCCTCTATGGATTTAGAAGCCCGAATCTTGAGATTGGGTCTTTGTACTAATGGTTTCTATCCGTTTGGTTCTTATGGTAGTCATTATTCATGTTGTACTATCTTTATAACTCCGTACAATTTACCTCCATGGATGCTGATGAAGGAGACCTATATCTTGTTGACCTTATTAATCCTTGGACATGGAAAAGAGAATATTGAGATTTATTTAAACCATTGATTGATGAGTTAAATTCATTGTGGAGTAATGGTGTTAGTATATATGATGTTACTGTGAAACAAAATTTCTTATTAAAAGATGCATTGATATGGACGATTAGTGACTTCCCAGCATATGGCATGTTATCTGGCTGGGGTACACATGGTTCAAAATCATGTCCTTATTGTATGAAATACAACAAAGCCTTTATGTTCATCATTGAAAAAAACCTTTCTATTTTGACTCTCATCGCAGATGTCTTCCAACCGATCATCCTTTTTAGAGGAAAAAAATATCATTTCAAAAAAGGCACAACTGAAAGGGATGAACCTCCAAAAATGATCTCTATTACCGAGTTAAACTTAGTTGTATTTTAATTACCTCCCATCACATTTGGGCTAATATTAAACCAATAGAAAATTCATGGATTTAGGAAAAAAATAATTGGATAAAACTGATGATTTTTTGGGATCTTCCTTATTGGTCTGATTTGTTGGTTTTCCACATGTTGGATGTCATGAATATTGACAAGAACTATTTTGATAATTTATTTCATTCAGTTTAGGATACACCAGGTAAGACCAAAGATAATGTAAATTCACAATTAGATCTTGCCCAAATTTGTATATTATATAACTTGAACTGTTTCAAAATGACAGATCATAGAGGTTAATGAAGCCAAAAGTAGCTAATACACTATTAAAAGAGAGTCTCTTATTAATTTTTCAGTGGATTGTATATTTGAGACTTCTAGATGGATATATATTCAATTTTTGAAGATGTGTTAATAATGGTCGTATATTCGAATTAAAAAGTCATGATTGTAATGTTATAATGGAAAGAATTATGCTAATTGGATTTAGAGGTTTGTTGAATTCTATGATTTGGGATTGAATAACAGACATATAATATTTTTCTCATGACATTTGTGTGGAAACAATAGACAATGTTGTACAATGTAAACTGGAAGAATATGTTGTTGTCATTTTATGTAAACTTGGAAAATCATCCTGCCATATTTCTTTGACTCAATAGAACATTTAATATTACATTTTACACCTGAAGTTAAATGTGGAGGTTCAGTACTGTTTCAATGGATATACCCATTCAAAAGATGAATATATAAATTGAAGAAAAAAGTACGTAGCAAAGCATCAGTTGAAGGCTCAATTGCTGATGCTTATTTTCCAGAGGAAATTGATTTTTTTGCTCCCATTATTTTGAATCTGAATATCTCCAAAAACACAACTGCATGGGACAGAACAGGGAGAATGTTGATGATGAAATGGAAAATCAATTATCAGTTTTTAATCATACAGAGCGTGGATTTGGTGCAGTTCATGAATTATGTCTTTTAGATGATGAACATCAAAGAGCTCATACATATGTTCTGCTAAACTATAAAGAAATGACATCATTTGTACTTTGAGTTTTTCTATCAATTATTCTATAATTTATGTTACAATAAATAAACATATTTTATTTGTAGGTTATATGATAATTATATCAAGAAAAAACTTCCACAAATTATAGAAGCTTCTCTTAAAGAACACCGGCAATTTTTTTTATCAATGGTTTCAGAAATACGAAACATAAATTATTGATGGTTTAATATATCAATTCATTTTATTATTTATTATATTGATAATTGTTTTAAAAATTTCTAGGTGTCTCAACATGCTGATAAAATTTATAACCAACTATGTATATAGAGTAACCCATCATCCAAAATGGTTAAATATTATAATGAATATGTGGTGAATGGTTTTTTATTGCATACACATTCATATGGATAATAATAAATCAATGAATAGTGGAGTTTTATTGAGAGGATCACATAATAGAGAAATTGAAGTTCACTTTCAAAACATGCTAGATGAAATTAAATAACTATGTTATGTAGGGAAAAATTACATAACAATGTTTAAATGTAGTTGGTTGGATATTGAGAGATTCTTGTGTGTTCTTATGATTCATGGAATCATAGTTATTAAATATAAAAGTCTTCTTGCAGAAAATAAATCATTTTTACTGGTTCAATAGGCACGTAAAATATATTACGCAAAGTAATGAGCTACTTCAAGAGACCTGAGTGATTGGTGGAGCATAATAAAAATGAAATCATGGGAAAATCAGTATACTCAAACTGAATGTGGTTCTGATGAAGTACAAGGAATTGAAAATTTTCAAGAGACTACTCAAAATCGTTCTTTTTCACAAAGAGACATGATTATCGATGATGACACCCCATAATTAAGGGTCGATGGTAATGATGATGTTAATGATGTTACAAATGAATTTGAAAAGGAAAGAGATGATGAAACTAAAACTCATATAGATATTGATGATGTTGATGATGAATATAAAGACATTGACCCCGTCAGATATGATGATGATGATAAAGGTGAACATTGACACAGTTAAATACTGGTTATAATCATAACTAATATATATCTATATGTAAAAGTTATTTTCAACCATATGATAACAAGAATAATTTTGTGTTTCAGATGGAACCTGAACTATTTCGTGATTTTGAGGAGACTGAGCTACCATTGGATGAGGAGGATTTGGGATCATCTGACCCTCAGCCTACTGGCGGTTTAGGGGGTATGAGGAGGGGGCACAGTCTTGTGCGACTGATGATTCCTGACACTATCCCTGAGTGAATTCAATGTCTTGGTTTCGCTCCATGCACACGGAGGTATGATAACATGTGTATTTTAGTTATCTTTCATTAATTTATTTATATACTAACTGTCTTGTTATTTGTTCTTTTCTCCACAGTTTTGCGCATGTAGTTGATGGATAGGGGATCGCTATCTTGTGCAATTATTTTTCTCAGCCACAAATCACATGGAAAAAAATTCTCATTGATGTGCATCTTGGAATGTCCAATCGTTGGAAGGTACGTAAATCAATAATATTTATTTAGAAATATATTTTATTAAAAACTTGATATTTTAAATAATTTGTTGGGTTTATAGTATCCCATTGATAATAGCATGTGTGGTGCTATCCACGAGGCATGGGAGGTTCTATAGATGATGTTTCTATCAGTTTTTTCACAATTTGAGAATGAAAACCATTAATAAAGTATGAGTTTCAGTATTTGATGAGTCATGTAGAGCCCACCGACCAGAGTACATTTCATCTCACATTTGGGAAGGATTATGTTCACACTGGTTGAGTGGTTGATTTCAGAAGATATCTTTATTGGGATGAAAAAACTAGGGAGACAAGAGGTGACACATAGAGCTAGTATCCATAAATTCAGTATGCATAAAGAGCATATGGTAAGTATATATTTTTAATATTTTATATAAAATTAAACATAAAAAATATTATTTTATATTCATATAGGAATTCGAGCATCCCGATATTACTGAGTATGATGTTTATCAGAGGATGTACAGTGATCTAGCCACTATAGAGATTAGAGGTGATCGCCAACATTATATTTTTATCAGTATTATTTATTTTTCATTATGAAAAATAACTACATATAATATTTTTGCTATAATAATTTCAAATTGAAACTGAAGGAGTTATATGTGGCCGAAACCTCTCAAACACGGGCTGAGATTCAGGCCAAGATAGCTGATCAAACTAGTGCCCACCATTTCAATGAGGCAGCAAGGATGTAGGCGACCTAGTATTCCTTAATGAAGGGCAGGGTAGTTGGTATCATCTCTCATTTAACTCGTGGAAATTATTATGGTACTGATGCGATGTTAGAATCTAGTTTGAGAGGAGCTTGTGAAAAGGCATCATCTTCTGGTACACAGTATCAGGAGCTGTTGTGAGATTAAACTGAGCTTTTAGAGAGTTTGCAGAACTAGTTGGAAGAGATGCGTCAGAAAAACAAGGAGTACATGTGTTGATGGTAGAAACAACAACACGAGCAGATGGAGTACATGCGACGTCTGACTCGCATTTTAGGGACGAAGTTTCCTCCACCATCTCCTCTAGCTCCTCCAGCTCCTCCAGAAGACTATCCCCCGGTGATTTTGTTGTTCTGTTTAAAATATTAGAATTGATTTTTTTTTTGTAACATGAACTGTTTAAAGTTTTTTTCTTCTATATTGATTGGAATATTGCATAATTGTTTTAATATTTTTTTATTTATTATTAATATTATTATATTATTTTAATGATTGTTTATTTTATTACTACTAATAATCATAATATTTTTTCATTGTTTATATTTTTTTTGCTAATATTGAGAATTTTTTTTAAAAATTTATTATTTTAATAATATTAATATTATTTTTTCATTAATCATTTTTTTTAATTTTTTTTATTAACTATTTGAAAATATTGAGAATTTTAATATTTTTAATATTTTTTATTATTTTAATCATATTAATATAATTTTTTCATTAATCATAATTATATTTTTATTTTTATTTTATTAAGTATTTGAGACGAGACCTTTTGCGATGGGGTCCCATCGCAAATAGATTATAAATATTTTTATAATACTTATTTGCGACATGTTACTTTACCATTGCAGAAACGTTTTTACAACGGGCATGTCACAACAGGTTTATAAAATAAATTTATTTGCGACGAGCCTATCACAATAGGTAATTGTATATATATTTTATTTAATCAGAGATCTATTTGGGATGGGACCGCTTCCTATCGCATCTTTTTTTTTTGTGATTGAACCGCCGCAAAAAACACTAGTTCAGACGGCATTTTCTAGAATGGGCTATTTGCAATGGGTCCCCATCACAAAAGAGTTTTTGCGACAGGATCCCATCGAAAATGGACCGTAAAAAATATCTGAAATTCCCATAGTGAAAATAGTCTATAACTAAATATAAACAACTACTAAATCACCCTGTTTTCCAAAAGAAGTCTTTTTTTAATGAAATCTACCTAATAATGCCTTAACTAACTTCACAAGTTCCCTTTTCCATATCCATTCCATTTCTCATGTCCACACCACCAACCAATCATGCTTCCTTATGATGATTCGATAGTCATGAGTGGTTTCTCACAAATATACCAAGTCATCACATGTTAATTTTATCCTATGTTCCATTACACCTTTCTCACTAAGCACAAGGTCATATTTCAACGACGACTCACAAATGAAATATAAACACACACACACAAAGTATGACCAAAACTCGTGCCAATACAAATATGACCAAACCATTTCAATAAAACACCCTTTTATGGAAAACAATTTTATAACAATCCATTTAATAAATCTAGAAATTCATATTAAAAAATCCACATTTTAAAATCAATATACCAAAGAACATTACACCAAAAATCTCCACAATTCAATAATTTACCCAAAAACATTAAGTCATTACTAAAGTAAATTTACATAATTTTTATTCTAGAATGTCATAAATAAATTTCAATCAATTAAATAAATTTGATAGTAATCAAATTAGTTCTAGTACGAGGAGTCAAGATTAAATCCACTTACCTTGAGTGCTTTGAAAAAAATGATAAACGTGATGAAAAAAATCACAAAGGTGGGTTGAATATCAAATAAATCACCTTATATATCCTACAATAACATAAAAAATACAAATAATTTTTTTTGGAATCAAAAACCGTAGATCTACCCACAATGGGAATATATCAATGAAATTGGGAGAGAGGGAGAAGTATATTTAAGAAAAAAATCACGAACAATCAAGAATGATGATTTATCATGACAATCAAGCTTCAAAGATTCAAAAATTGGCTCTAGAACAATTATAATTAAATCAAGAGAGGTTATCCAACCTTTGATAGGGAAATATTGAGTTTAGGACATTTGGGGAAAAAAGCATTTAGGGTTAAAAAAGTGTTAGATCTAAAATTTAAGTAACAAACTTTTGACTTGGGTAGGGTTTAGTCACATGGTTAGAAAAATAGTGTGCTTACCATGATCCAACCTCTAATGTAAGGGATACCTCATAGGGGAATCTTATAGGGTCTACAGACCGGGCATCGACTGTGCTGAAGTCAATACCTCAAAAACCAATGCCAAAATTCAAAGAACACAGTTTCTCACTAATGATTGTATGGTTTGGTAAAATCGTTCTCCAATCGTGTGCCTTAAAATTTTCCCATATATAAATATGCACTATTTACTGTAAGTGTTACATTGTTTTCTAAAATGTGGAATAACCATGAACCTATGGAGAATTCCCCAAAACACTCCCAATAATCTCTAAACGTTCCCATTCTTCACCTATATTCTTTACATTCAAAAAAATCATAAATAAAGGGTTACTTTCTTGAGACCAGGGGTGATATATCATTTCACTATTTTTACACCAAAAGAATATTAATTGAATGTACTATTTTAATTTTTTTTAATTTATTTAACATCTTACTGTAATATTATTATTTTCCCCACATAATAAAAAATTATATAATTTATTGATAAACATGGTGAAATAATAAAAAATATATATAAACCAACAATTTAATTTATTCATTATAATATTTTTTAATATAGAAAAAATAAACATAATATATCAAACTTTTCATAAAATTTAAAAAATCTGACAATAAATAAATATTTAAATATTAGCTGTAATATTAGGAAATTACCATTGTATTGTTTTCCAAAATTCCTTCCTCTTGATCATTCCAAATGGAAGAAACCATTTCTATGAAATTACTATCAATATAATCTATCAATAAATCTATGTAAGTAGTTATCTCACATAAAACAAAATATTTATATAGTTTTTCATAACCGACATACATTTTTATCATCTAAAATAATATACCACTATATATTGGGTAGATCAGGAACATTTAATTTTTTTTTTGTATAAGTGGTATAATTCTAAAAAGAGTGTTCTATTATATTTATTTATACTTATTAAACTATTAACAAAAAATATGAAATAATATCATACATATATCCCATAAATTTATATTTTATTATTTTAATCTAATAATCTATATACATATCATTTTCCATCAAATGGGAAATGAAACCATCATTCGTGTGTACGAGAGACCACCGCCTCACAAAAAAATGTAAATTGTTTTCCATAATCTCCACTTATATCAGGTTATAATTATGTAATTAATGATTATATATGATATTAATTAAACATTAATCATTTCGAATATATAACATATAATTTAATTTATTACCTAGCCAATCACTTAAAATGATAGCATCATTCATGTTTATGTTTTGAATACTACCTTTACGAAGCAATGTTATTATTTATTCATAAAAAAATCACATGTATGATATATATAATTATTTTTAGAAAAATAATATGGTATTTTTTATATAATTATAATTATTTTGAAATAAAACATTACCTATCTTCATTCCATAATTATTGATAAAAAATGGAATCATTACTCAGGCATATGTATGACCAACCATCTCGCTGATTATAACATATTTCATTTTTCATAAACATATTTAATGATTAGATTTAATGTTATAATTGATTTTTAATAATGATACATATTTCATTATTATTATTCTGTAGATTATTTAATAATGATTTATTTGACTATTGTCAACCTACCAATGTCATTTTTGACAGATAATATGAATAACATTACAACATCTGATGTGAACATAAAGGATTATATAATTGTGTATAGTATTCTATGAGATAAAAAATAAGTAATAATAAACTTGAATAATTTATTAATAATGTAAATTAGTCACGTTTTCTTATTATTCCTGATGATAAAATGTATGACATGATTTAGACACAAGGTATGGGACACCTTATCTTAAAACCTCATTTTATATGTTTTAAACATTTATTTTCCAAATCATTCTGTTCCATATACAAATTAATAAAAATGTTTCAAAAAAGTTATTATTATTCATTAAAATATTATAAAGGTAATTTTGGTAAATTTTTTTAGTCTCTTTACAATGTTTTTATAATGGTATCTTTTAAATGTTTCCTTAAAGAAATTTCTTTTATAAAATATTCTTTTTCATATATTATTTTCTAAACGTTTTCTTCCATATCCATAATTTTGAAATTATTTTGTTGAAGTTTATATACGGAAATAAAAAAATTATAATCTTAATTTTATTTCCATATGGAAATTATTTCAATTGGATTCATAAATTAATCTATTTATGGAATGTTTTACATTTTTTAAAGAAGAAAAAAGGAATGCCATATTTTTATTGTGTACGGTGATAACGACTTTCCATACCAATCTAACCATTATATGATGTAATGATTCCTTTTAAAGATTTATTTTTTATACTAAAAAATATAATATATATATTTTCATAGATATCATGGTATTTAAATGTTTTCTAAAAATAAATGGGTATTTTGATAAATGAAAGATTAATTATTATAGGTTTAAAAGTGTTATTCATGGGTTTTATAATGAAAAGATTCAATATTATTATTTTTAATTAATTTTATGGTACTTATAAATTTTTTATATAATGGTTTTATCCCCAATATATATATTGTGTGATCATGATTTAGAATATATGAGGGGTACATCAAAATAACTCTTCAATGAATTGTGTAATTATTATGTTCTCCATAGAATTATATTATATGTCGATCGTATAGTTAATACAATTTGAATAGATTATATAAGGGATATATGAAGATGATGACCCAAGGAACATACATGACTCTTATATGTTTTATAATGAGTTTCAATGGAAGAAATTTAATTTAATATATTATTATAATGATCTATTTAAAGGAAAATGTGAAACCATTTTTGTATGGAGGTATATTTTGATAAAAATATTTTTAATGGATTTTCAGGTTTATCACTAGACTACAAGATTTATTATTTTTATTCCCCTTATTAATACAGTTTCAGATACCAATATTTTAAAATATTTTTCATCTAGTTTAAGGATTTTTAATGCAATGGAATATATAATGATGAAATTTCTGAATATTTTTCCTGAACGAGAAACATGATTTATTTTTAATGACTTAAATTATGAGAAAAATGTCTATAGATCATGAGTGTCCACTTTTTAATATATGGGATTTTTATCTATGAGTTATGTACTAATTCTTATAAACTGTAAACCTGAAAAAATTAGCAAGCATACAAGAATGAATTTCGGACTTTAAACTGACAAATGTTGAATTTTTATGAATGATTAATTATAATTGGTACTATATGAGGCTTTAGATTACATTAAGAGATAAGATGTTATTTATTATTATATTAACAAACCTCTATACACAAAAATGATAATATGCTAAGGAAAATTGCAGATATGTAAAATAAAAAGAATGAATTGAATAGTTGATTTAATGGGTAAGGATATTTTAGTATTAATCCACCACAGAAGATGTTTTATTATTATTTATTTTATATAATCACACAAACCATTGTTGTGTAGTGAATTTTTTTATCTGGAAGGAAACAAATTAATAATAGATACTTAGAAAAATATGGTAGCTGTTTAAATGAGACACCAAACAGAATGGGGACATTAGTGTAAAATATTACGGTTATTATTAACCATCAATCATGAGTGATGATTAACTACATGAACCTAAGTCAGTTTATAAAGGCACCAAATAAAATATAAATGAATCTCCATGAAATTTTAGGTGATAACCATAAATATATAAATTTCTAATCACAAATATATCATGAATATGGGAATAAGCACCCATAAAAATTTATTACAAAGATTTAATATTTTTATGAGAAGTAAAATAGGGAATATGGAAATAATATTCCATTTAAAAAATGAATCATTCAATTTATTCCGTAATGAATAATTAAATATTCCCAAGATATCAATTTAATTTTTTGAATTATGGGGGTGTGGTAATTATGAATATTTATATTCTTGTGGAATTTTAAAAAATGGGATCAACAAGAATTTTCTGATAAATATATTGTAATTCCAAATCCCAATAATGTTAGAGATATAAAAATTGAAAATGAAATATAAATGGTATAAATTATACAATAAATTATGTTTTTAATTTTTGGAATTTTAGGACATGATTAATATTTCTTTGTGAGAAAGATATATTAAGTAATAACATAGTTAATTATTATTTGTTATTTATAAATTTTTTTGAAATACATTGGTTTCTAGATATAGGGATTTAAGAGTTACCATGTAGTCATCTATTAAACGATTATCATAAGTCTAAATGAAATAATTTTTTTTGATGTTTGATGTGATTGGATTACTTTTAGAGGCATTTATTGAGTTTTGAATGATTATTAAGCTATATCCAATCCTATGCTTAACATGTGAAAATTTTATTAGATGGAGAATGAACATATAATTGAGAAATAACTTTTAAAGGTATTGGTAACCATTTGGGTTAATATTATTGTTGATTATTGGGAATTTTTTTTGGATATTAACGATATTTTTAATAATATTATAATAATTAAATTAGTAAAATTTTAGAAAAATGATAGCCTATCACATCCAGTAAGGTCGCGGGGATTGAACCCACAACCAAAGGGTGATAAGGCTATAGTGCATACCACAAGACTATGTGATTTTTTTGTTAATGTGGCATAATTTTGCTTACAAAAAAAATTTTAAAGATAAAAAATAATTATTTTTTTGTAACCTAATATTTATAGTAAAAATGTACAGGTAAATGAAATGTGATTTTCTGTGTCGGTGAATAATGTTATTTTAGAATAAGTTCACAATTTTGGAAAGCATAAATGATTATTGTAAATAAATCATTGTGGGGTTTTATTTGTGGAAAAATAGTTGAATTTTTATTTGGAATAGTATATGGATTTACATTTTATTTGTGGTTATACATGTTATTTTATGAAATTATAACTATATCATGTAAATTAGATGATTAGGGAGTATACATTTTTGGCATGTGACTTAAAAGTTGATTGGTGTATTTGGATATAATTTTTATATCAATCTCAGTAGAATATTTGATAAAACCCTTTTTGGTATTTAGGTTTCAATATTAGTAAGTAATATTTAATGTAATTTTATGGATAGATTTTTATGGATTAATTTAGTTTGAACTTTAGGCATCACTCTTGAAAACTCATGATTAATTATAGGAGGGTTTATTAATTTCTAGAATTATCTTAATTTTTGATGACCATTATGGTTTTATATAATATATATAGAAATTAGGAATATATTTCCATCCCTTTTTAAATTAATTTACAAAATAAATATTGATTTTATTACATCAAGTATAAAAATTTCATCATGTATAATATTTTTTTGGAGAAAATTATTAGATTGTGGTTGGAATTTATTAAAGGATGGTATTTTTCAAGTAATGTAATTATGTTTTCCTTTTTCTATTAGTTTTGATGGTAAAATAAACCCCTAAGTCTATTAAAAGGATCTCACATAAAATATGTTTTCCTATTACACTCATTTATGATGATATCAATGGTAAAATATATTTCCCATTGTTCATGTGTATGTGTGGATTATCACCACCACAAAGCGATGCGATTCTTTGTTAACACAACATCACATGGATGATAAATATATTTTTATTTAAAAAGATAATATGAAAAGAATTTAAATATTAAAAATTGGGAATGGAAAAAGACTACATACCTTATTTCTATAATGATCTTTAAATAATGGAAATGTTACTCAAACATATATATGACCTACCATATTCATAATGGTAACATTTTTTATTTTTCATAACCATCTTTCATGAAATATTTTAATGTAAAATTTATGAATAAAAATAATAATTATTTTGTTATTATTATTCTAAATATTATGTAATAATTATCTATTAGACCATAGTAACCCTATTAAATTCATTTTTTACGTATAATTCAATTATCATCAAAATATAAAAATTAAACATAAATTATTAAATAGTTTTGTATAACATGGTAAGAGATAAATTATAAGGAATAATAAAAATGGAAAAATGATCTTATGAAATTAAATTATTAATAAATTTTTATAATTCATGAAGGTAAATGAGGTATAATATGATTTTGGATCAAGGTAAGGGACATATTAACATAAAAATTTATTTTAAATTATTTGAAAATTTATTTTCAATATCATCTTCTTAAATTTATTTTTCATTATAAATGATTCAGAAAATTATGTTTCCATCAATCAATGTTAAATGATAGTTTTACCATATTTTATTTTATATAAAATCTCTTATTAAAAATGGAATCATTTTTAAGACTTACATAGGATTATTTCCTAGAAAATAACATTCTTTATTAGATTTATTTTTCAACTATTTTCCAAATGTAAAAATTTTAGAAATTATTTCTTAATGTTTTTTTATAGATGAAAATAATTTATAATGGAAATTTTATGTCTATTTTGACATTATTTCAAGGGTATTCAAAAAGTAATCTTTTTTGAATAATATTTTTCTCTCTTTAAAAAATATAACCCCTATGTTCTATTTTAATATATACATTGACAAAGTCCATTCCTACTATTATTAATTTTTTTATGTTTGGATTACATTAAAATATTTCTCATTCTAATAGAATAAAAATATTATTTACCTTTTTCTAGACATTTTTTATTAATAATTGGTTTTAAAAGAAAACTATATTTTTATATCTGTATGAGTCTTCCATATGAGTTTAATACAGTTTTTAATGAGATTTTTGATGAATAAGTTAATTCTTAAATTGTTTTATTAATGTTATGATTCATTTAAATTGTTTATATTATGGTTGATCACCATTATAGGTCACAATTGACAGAAATATAGCTTATAAGATGGTCCTACACAGATAGAACTAAAATGAAATTTTTAATGATTATTTTATCCAAAAAATTATATTAGAAGACAGTCATATGGTATTCCAATTTTTAAGTGTTGAGTAATGTTTCTATAAAGATTTATTCCCAAAAAACATACATGAATATTCTATTTTTCATTTAAATATTCCTGGAAATCATTTTATTTCAAAAGTTAAAATACTGATTTTTAAATTAGTTTATTTTCTATTTTAGGTAAATTGGTATTTTTTTGAAGGAATAGTTTTCTGATGAATTTTCATGGTTTTACCATTATAATAGATTATTATTTTTATGCCCCATACCAATCAATTTGTGCTCATCCAACATTTATATAATGTTTTTCATAGGGATAAAGGATGGGTAACAGAAAGCAATAATTCAAAATTAAATTCATTTATATTTGTGATCAAAATAGGTTGTATTTTATATTTAATGTCATATATTATAGAGAAAATGGGTACTAATATAAAGTGTAATCAGTGTAATATTTTATATTTTCATCCACGTGTTTTGAAAATATTATCTAAAACACTAAAATTGAAATGATCCTAAAATTTAAGATAATGAATTCGTGACTTAATAATTTATATTTTGTAATTTTTACTGTCAGTTCCTTGTAATTTATGAGTTAAATATTATGAAATGAGTAAATCCTACCAAAATACATTTTAATAGTATCATGGACATTATTTTTTCTATATTAATGAAAATGTGGATCATTTCCCACTAGAATTACTAGAAGAATGAATATTTTAAATCTATTGGTAAGGGATTTTTATATGTTGTATAATATTGGGATACATACTTTATTAATAGTCAATAATATTCTAAATTAGTAGATTAGATATTTTATTTGATTTCACTGTACATAATGTGAGGAAATAACATAATTTTTTTATCTTTCTATTGAATTATTTTATAAAATACCCATTATTGTATAAATTGTTTAACGTTGTAATAGTACTTTGATATATTACATGGACAATACAAAAAAATTTATATAGAGGATTAAATTTATCATTATGATACACCTCTAGTATCCATTAAGGGTGAGAAATATAATGACCCAAATCTTAATATATTAGTGTCATATAAAGAAATTTACAATATCATCGATTTAATATAGACTTGATTTTTAAATTTTTTGAATATGTTAAATAAAAGAATCTTTGGAATAATTTTAAATATTGAAAAAATTGTTTTTATGGTGTAATGGTAGCTGTAAAACACTTAGAATTTGTTTTTTGGTGTTATTTAGTTAATCAGATGGACGAAAGTGGCTTCATAAGATAATGGGAACTTGGTGAGAGGTGAAAAGGTACCCACCAAAGTAACCATTGAGGCTTTCCAACAAGTCATTCCATTGGGATTATGTTGTGTTACCATTATGTAAATCATATCCCTAAATTATGTTATTTAAAACGATAATAAAATTTAGTTTCATAAATTTATTAAATGTTAACAAACTCATGGTTTTCCTTTATAGTTATTCATACTAAAAGGGGATGTTATATCCCCCTTATAATCATTCACCTCTTTATTCTCCATGGATCCAAATTTATTTACAGTTTTTGTGTTGTCTTATTTTAGGTAGTTCTTTCCCATTACTATACATTATTATTTTTATTATTCTTATCACATTTATATAATTTTAGTTATATATATAGTTATTAAAATACAAAATGGAATAACCATATAGTATTTATGGGGCGTTCATGTAAGTCTTGAATAGGGGTATCAAGAAGGATATATTCTAGACATCTATCCTAATTACATATGATGTATTCTATATTGTGATAATTAATTTAGTTTTTTATTTTATATTTATAGTTCTATTAGATTAACTGATTTATTATTTTTTTCATTAGTGTTTATCTGGTGTGGATAACACATCATTATTAAAAATTTACCATAGTACCTCTCGTCATTGAGTTTGATTCCATTTATACCAATTAGTAAAATTATGTAAAAAATTTGGATGATTAATTGAATAGATTTATTGATGAGATATGTGATAATTGGATAAATACTATTCATTACAAGTCAGAATTAGTAATTGGACACAAAATTTTGGTCACTAACATTTATATATTATAAATAGTTATTATCAATCATGTATTGAATCCTTATTGGGTTTTCTCAAGATATATATATTTGTTATGATGAAAATTAATTTTTAACAGAAAATGAGATTCATTTTAATTCATATTTGTAAGAACTTAGATCGTCTTCTCCTGTACGTTTTTCTCTTTTCTGGTATTATTGAGAAAAGGAGGAGTTTTTGGAAATTTTTTAAGTACACACAATGTACTTGTATGTACACAACATGTACTCTTTTTCCGCACGTAGCCATGTGCTGGTCGTGTAATAACCGAGAACACAACTGTGTGTGGTGACCTGGAGACTGCCTAATGCATGATCTGATAAGGGAAAGTACACGTCGTGTGCTTCAAAAGTAAACACAATGTAGTTTTTTCGTTTAATGGACTGGGGTCACGTCTAATTGGCAGAAGTGTCTTCTTCTTCACCTTATTTGACTGAGAGAATCCGTACAAAGATGATCCTTCCCCAAGCCCCCAATCGAGCATCCGTTCCTTGAATATAACTCTGTATGTTGCGTCGGAATCACATCAGTGAGTTATCTCTCCTTCTTGAACCTCTTTTCTTTATTTATCCTCTTTCACAAGTTATCCTCGGTTGAACATTTTATATGTTTTTGTAGATATACTACATTCTAGGTTGATCCAAGGGCCAACTCCAGGTTATATCGATCATACAACACTAAGGTAGGTGGTTTGTTCCTTTCCGTAGATAGTCTTTGAGTAATATGATCAAAAGTGCCCAATACCCATGATCGGGGTTTTGCGTGTTTACGGTTTTAACCCTGTTATTTCCTACTATGATTTATATGCTTGAGTAGAGGTCAATTGAATGTGAATAGGATTAATTATTATTTTATGGATGTTTTCCCCATGATTGTTTTGGTTGTGACCATTTGGTCTTTCTTAGCCTGTTAGGATGGTTTCTTCCCATTCCTAGTACTGATATGTTAGAGTGATAGTATTTATTTATCTGACATTCTATTATGATGTAGACTGTTTAGCCAATTAGTTCATGAGGTATAGTTTTGCCATTATATATCTATTTGCTTGATTAACTTACACATGGTTGTGAGGACCTGGGGTTGTAGATCACATAGAGAATGGAAGTTGAGGGCTTTTATAGAGTGTCTATTTACTATTACGATGCGATACCATAGGTGGAATGGACATAAGTGCTTCCTCAGAGTGTCTATGTAACACGATGTGGGCCACAGGGGGAACTAGATGTTGAGTGCTTCACCAGAGCACCTTTTAGTTACTGATAGCAGATTATAGGGGTAATTGTTGTTGATTTCTTCCTCATAGAGTGTTTGCAAAAGCTAAATCAGAGAGTTTAGAGTGTCTATACATCTTATAGGGTTGCTTGTGTTGTTTTAGTTGGACTATATGGGGTCAGGATGTGATTAATTCCCATAGGGTTCCCTACTTATGATTAGCATCTTACTTGATATCTGATAATTGAATGCATTTGAAATTGTAGGATTGTGTACTTTTGAGTACTTCCATTTTTACTGCTTCATTTTGATTATATCCTGCCATATATATTCACTGACAGTTAGGCGGAAATATTTGGGTGGTTTTCTACTGGGATTTAGTCTCACAGCATGTTTCAGTCATTATTTTGGGACCAAATAGATTATATTTTTGTAGGTATAGATAAGGTAATTCTCCCTTCTTATTCAGGTACTTGATTGTTACAGAGCTGGGGAGCATGGGACCAAGCTGAGGCTTGCGATGCTATGGATAATTTTATCTGTTTTCTATTGTAATTTGGTTTAGTATTGTATTCTCGCAATATGACGTGTTTGGATGATTTCCTATAAATATGTATCATGCATCACATATATATATCTCTATGTGTGTGTGTGTGCTACAATTGTTTATTACATTCCTTGTTTACATTTTGCATGTTTTAATGCTTCTGCTATTGATATTTGTTTTACATTCATTGTGTTAATCTTCCAATGAAGGCATAGTTTCCAAAATATCACACCCAAGGCCCTCATTGGTAGTTGTTAGCCTCTTTCGTTCGGGGAAATGCGCTTGAGGCCATGTGAGCAACCGGGTACGGGGCAACTCTAGGTGGCTTCCAGAATCGGGACATTACAAAGTGGTTTAAATTTATTTATTTTCATCTGGACATACTTTTTGAATCCTATATCCAAGTAAAGAAAGGAATCGGTACTTGGTATAAGCTATTCCCAAGAGTAGCTAACCCATGTACAAGGAAAAGAGAATCTAACTCGTTATTGAAATTTTTCTTGTTTTTCAATTTTATAGTTGATTGGATTTCAATTTTGGGTGATTGACTTGTTTTGTGTTGTTATTGTTGATGTTATTGAGGTTTTATTTCTGTTGTAACTCTATTAGATGAGGGAATTCCATCTCATGCAACATATAGGCACTTTTTAGAAATCACATGTCATGCATTCTACCATGCCATTTATGGTGCATTAGTGATTTCATGTTGTTGTGATAGATGTTGTGCTAGATATTCAAGCTATTGTGATATATGCCTTGATAGAATACCTGCTATTTTATATGACATTGAACTGGGTAAAGACTTGTTTTAATAGATGCCAGACATTGGTTCTTGAGGTGTTATGGGCCCTCATGGATCGGAATTTGATGGATCATTATATTTTTTTCCTTGAATATGACATGTAGAATATGAAAAACCTTGATTAGTGGGGAGTATGGGCCTCATTGATTGGAACTTAAAACTTTAATGTTTGTTTCAGTGTTTTCTGGGTTATTGGAGTAGTTTCGGAGGCATACTATCTGGAAAAATCCAGATTACATGGAGTGTAATGATAAATACTTTCCATGTGTCCTTATGTTCGTGAAGGAAATATTTTTCTCAAGTAAACATTGTGTACTGTAGGAATACACCATGATGTCTCTAACCATGTCACTGACTGTGTGAGAAGAGACACGGGGTTGACAAATCATTGGTGGGACACACCGTGTACCGAATGTACACACTGTGTTTCATATACCATGTTTCAACCCGTGTGACTAACGGCACAGATAGATGAAAAACATAAGTTGTACACGCTGTTTCAAGCTTGAACACGCCGTGTAGTGTAACCTGTGGATCCGGCCGTGTAACTAACTACATAGGTCGGTGAGGTTCATCGAGTACACATCGTTTCTGGAACTAACTTCTCATGTAGTCTTGTTATAGGATAACCGTGTGGCTTAGTTATGTTGAAGAACATTGGTAGGGAAAGAGGATTCAAGATCATTCCATGTGTGAGGAAAACATGCCATGTGTATGGGGTGTTACACGACTTACGTTGGCAGAAGTACACGCCCATGTGAAGGCTTAAGGGAACACACCGTGTAGGAATTATACACGCCATGTATCCATGTTTTGAAAAACATTAATGCTTTATTTCTCTTATTACCTTCTTACACTTCTATGTTTCAGTCCTTGTTAATATTGATCAATGGTGTGCACTTGACCTTACAGAGTCAGGCCACTGAGACATTCTCTGGTTGTCCACCAGTTACATTGTAGTGATCAGACACTAGATATGGATGATTTGGGAATACCAGCATATCCTCCAGTTGTGCCAGTCTTGGCACCAGCCATCATTCGGGGCACAGGTGCAGACGCAAGGTTTTTAGAGGGATTTATGTGGTTCATGCAGACCTTCTACAGAGTACAGAATCCTCCACCTTCTATGGAAGAGTTTATGTGGGTTTTCCAGTAGAACCTTCCTCCAACCTTCATAGGGGAAGGAGGACCTCATGCTGCAAAGTCATGGTTAGAAGCCATGATTTCTATCTTCGAGCATGTGGAGATGCCTCTAGAGAGAAGGGTGAAGTTTTCTATGTATATGCATCAGGACTCCGCCAAGAGATGGTGGGATGTGATCTCACAGGCAGGACACTAGCAGGTTATGGAGTGGGATGAGTTACAACATTTCTTCTATAACTACTTCTACCCAGAGACTTTTAGGGCCGATCAATCCAGAGAGATCATGAGTCTAGAGTATGGTACTCTTCCTATAATGGGGCATTCTTCTCGATTCATAGAGCTTCATCACTTCTTGCCTTTTTCAGGATGTGATGAGTTATTTCTGGAAACAATGTTTGAGGATGGTCTCAGTCACGATATCCAATCACAGGTGAACATCTTTCGGTTGACTTCTAACACTTATATAGTCAACCCAAAGCTACTCACAAAGCACAATCTGAGGGATTCTAGAGTTGTGAGCTAGGGAAGCTCAACATCTAGGGTTGGTATCCCTCCAACTGACAACATGAAGCATCATAGGGAGTATTCATGTAGAGAACTGAGGTGGTGGGACACATCTTCTGGTTGCCAGGTGGTGTGATACCTGTGCGGGAAGAGAAGGCATACGAGGCCACATTTCCCAAGATTCCCATTAAAGTACATATCATGTACAAAGATGGGCCATCTTCATCACTTCTATTAGTTTTTTCTCACCAGAAGCTGCTGACAGTAGTTCCTCTATTACTCCTCTATCAGGAGCAGCACCACAGGTTGCTAACTAGTTTGGAACTAGAGTTCTTCTAGCCGTTCAGAGATGTGGTAGTACTACTAACAAAGTGAGGACCCACACCCTAATACAATAGGTGTTACTACCTAGTAAATGGTGGTCCCACACCCTGATACAATAGGGGATTACCACACCATGTGTCTAAGACATGTAGCCTATCTTCGAAGGGGAGTACCACACAGTGGGTAGAGGAATCATACCCTAGTATGATAGGGGTGTAAATACTCTTCCATTTAGCATACAATGGGGGGCCAACAACCAGACACGGTAGGGTAGTACCAACCCCAGGATAGAGGACAAACACCCTAGTCCAACAGGATAGTACCAAATCTATCTTTCAATAGGTATAAAGGTCCCACTCCCTAACATGGTAGGGGATCACTATCCATCTTTTTAAACATCATGGTTAAACCCACATCCTAGTCTATCATAGGAGTAATTCCCCCGAAGGAAACTACAAAAACATAACTACAACATTCCCAGAATATGGGGAGTCCCACATATACCAAAGTAGAGTGGGAAGGGAAATCCACACCCTAAAGATACATGGGTTCACTAGTCCTAGTTTTTCTATCCATTAAAAACACTGATCTATATCTTTTTCTCGGTACAGCTTCACAATTATCTTTCTTGATTTATGCCACCTCATATCGCATAGGCTATAATAGAGGACATCATAATATTCTATGGGAAAAATAACTCAAGATAGGTTTCATAAAATCCTGAATCTAAATCTCCGAGAATAAGACTTGGAAGAAGAAATATTTTAGGAGAATCTCATAGGAGTACACGGCGTGCATCGGGGCACACATTACATTTGATCCTTCCCAAGAACCTAGTCGTTTATCGAATCTACATTGATTATCAACCATTGTAGGGGAACATGGAATGTTTGGGGGATAAACATCGTGTCCATCATCAGTCGACCCATATTAATGTTCCTCTTCTACATGGGCTGGACAAACATGTCCCCTACACACCACACATCCTATACTACATGGAATGTTCATGGTAGATAGACACATATTCATGATTTTTTCCCATTCTCATGTTCTAGACAATACACCCTTATTCCATGGCTATGTGTTAGTACACATCCATCATGATTCACATGGATAACCCTAGCAATGTCCCATGATAACATGCTTTAGGACACTGTCGAGTGTGTAACCCCAATACAAGAAATGTAGTCCCAAAAGATCAACTTCACCAAATAGGAATAGCTAGACATCATGACTCGCCAAACTATACACCATGTAGATTGTGATTCTAGCTAGGAAAAAACTCCAAAAACATCTGATTTTACCCTGTTTACCCTAAAACCAGTAGATCTACATATAAGGGATCTCTAGAATTGTATTTGGGTTATAAACCCTTAAAACAATGCATAATCAAGGGTATCATGACCAAAAATCAAATCCACCTACCTCAATGGTGAGACATCAAATATTTTGACAAAGAACAATGCTTGGATCATTCCGCTCTTTTATATGATGACGATCTACATCTGAATCATAGATTGGAAGAAACTCGCTTCATTGATTTGGAATTCATTCCATTAATCACCAATGGAAAGAAGAGGATATATGATGTGTATTCTCTCATCCCTCTATCATTCAAACCAACATGAGGTTAGGGAAGGGTTATGTTATATTTTTAATTAAATATTCAATTAATTAATTTAATGCCCCTCAAAACACACACTACCCCAAACTCCCTTGATCTAATCTCTCAGCGTGGATGACCATAGGTTGCGCCTAGGGTTAACATGATGTTAAAAACTCAACTATGGTCTTAGAAATCTGGTATGAGACTCCACATATGAGTTATATTATGTTTCAATAGAAAATGTGTGTGAACAAAAAAATATTTTTAATATTTTTAATATCCCAGCTCTAAGGCTTTTCGGGCCCCAGTATCCTCCACCGACTCAGTGCCCATCTTCAGAAATATTCACCTCTATATTCCAATGTATATCATGTCAATCCTATGTAATTAAATTACCCCCACCCTAGGGCTTTTAATCCCTAAAATAGTAATTCTTTGAATGAGGGAAACAATTGTGCTTCCCACTGGACACCCATGCTAGTTACCTCACCAAGGGTTAGAGGGATGGTTACAAGCATGAAATTAAGGGATCCACCATGGTGAAACCACTCTTATGTCCAGATTCTAATAGGACTACATTTTCCAATAGATGGGAACATGAATCCCTAGCTATGATAGGAGGTAAAACACAATGAACCACAATTCGTCTATAGTCATGGGGTGTAGCGGTACACCACCATGCTAAACAGACACATATAGTAATAGGAAACCTAATTTTGGATCCACCCTGGATGGACTATATAATATCCTCCTAAAGATTTTTTTCATTATTGTTGGAAATTTAAAATTTAGGCATATTAAGAAACAAAATAGGGTTTCCCCAGTGTAATCACTATGTCATACCAAGACCTTCACCTATAAAACTCCAACTCTAACATACCTTTCCATAATAGAAACATTTTCACACCCAGTATTTACATCATAGCTAGGTTCGGATGGTATGAAAACAATCCACACCTCCGAAATATCATAGGGTCTATCTTTGAAACTACAGAATGATTCTAAGCATGTATCTCCCTCTCTTAGTGCTGCCATAATAAATGGGCTCAGTAGGGAAACTGTGATGGCCTATCAAAGACTTTATCTGACACTCCATTGCATAAACTCTACCTAACCATGAATGTATAAGGATATATTACACCACACTTTATTACTGTCAACTTATTGCACCACTGACATGCCCACTCAATTTTGAAAATGTCACAAAAATGCATCTCTATGGGGAAATCATCCCCTAAATAATGATTTAGAATCTACGTCAAACATCACCACATTTTCCTCATGTTTATCACTTATAATGTTAAATGAAAAAAAATTAGGGTACTAATAGAAAACTAAGGGATTCCCAAACACACAGTAGTTATTAATGAGCACTTAACCACAACTACTAATACAAGGCTCTATAGATTCCCTACGTCACCCAGGTAAACCTCGAGCATAATTAGAATGAATAGAGTACCCAAAAAACATAATAACAATTTATTTGGAAAAAAATTATAACGGACCCGTGGAGTATATCTATTCACCCTCACAAAATTCAGGTCAGATCCCACTAATTTCATGCAATTGTCCTCTCCCACATCCTCTAGATCCCTGAGCCAGGAGCAGACCACCTGGGTGTGGTTGTGAAAACACCTCAAACTGCCTACCACCTACTAACACTCTTCAAGATTAACTATATCAACTTCCAAAATTCATAATTCATAGATTTAAGTGTATTCTATACTAATGAAGATCATTAGATGAATCTATCTCAACAACATGGTGGGTCGGAAAATCACAAGTGAGATTCCCCTAACTATCGCAAGCGTAACACCACTTCTCCAATATTTGACCAGATCCTAAAATATTCTACTGAACAATAGAACCACTTTTATTTGTCAGGGAATTAGTATATATCCTTAAATTCTATGCTATAACTTCTCATATTCGATCTCTTGTAGATGCCTCATTCTCATGACCACTACTACAGGCCACATCCACATTTTCCTCAGCTAGGAAACTCTCCTACTCCAAATATCACCCCACCACTCCATCATAGGTGGGAATTCCTAGTAGGATCACATATGCCAAAATCATCTATTAAATCCCTGCTCAATGTCCTATTCATTGAATAATATATCCCAAAACATATCCAAGGAGTTTCATGTGATGTCTTTGAACCTCTTTGAAAACTCATTCACTATCAAGACACCCTTACAAAGATGTAGATGCTCCTAGATATTCACTGATCTCAATGTGTCTAGGTAAAACTCTTCCCTAATGAGTCACTAGATCTCCTCCCATGTGAGGGTATACTCATATTGCGAATGTTTCTCCAAAATACACTATCTCCCGATTTAATCATACAAAAGTCTCATTGATAGGACAAACATATAATCACAGGGTGTCCTTACTAAGTTGAAAACTCACATGACTATATCAATCTAGTCATTTGCAGCCTCAGGGTCTGGATTACCATAGTACCTCAGATGGCACTGCCTCTAGAGAACATGTAGTGCATTCAGCCTATGACCAACCTCAGTCTGAACTACCTACATAACCAGCTACTAAAAAGTTCGTGGCATTACTAGTAGACAACCCTTTGGTAATGGATTATAACCAATTCCTTGCACTTAATCTTCTACAGAGGGTAAAGATTCATCACCATCACACCATATAATCATATTTGGTTGAATCTATGGTGGAATCCTAAAATATAATCAAGAAGTGCCATGGTCAAAAAGTAAATCTAGGGAGATGACTCAAGAAGGAAATGAAAAAAAAAACATAGTCCTATATGATTCTTGAAAAATTTATTGTCTGTAAAATAGTGTACTAATTTACTGAGTTAAAAAATAGGTTATCAGTGTCTTGGTGAATAGATACATTTTCTATTACATTAATAATAGATCCTCTATCCTAAGAGATAAATTTGAAACATCCAAACACCATCGCTATGCAATCCAAGACAAGATCATGACTATGCAACCCCAAAAGTGGAACTAACCTACCTCTCGTACCAATTTATTAGAATCAAACCCGATGGGGATGGGGCCGCAACTCCCCAAACCCTCCTCTAATAGGTCAGGGACTGGAGACATGTGTAGAGTATGAATATCACTAAGAGGGGAGGCAATTTTTATCTACCTATACGCACACTCAAATATACCGTCTCGAAAATTACTGAAATGTAGAAAACAAATGAAACCAATTCATTCATACATCTATATCCCCAAAAAATATTACAATATAAGTAATGAAAGTGGTAGAAGGAAAAGAGAACACCCACAAAAGAAATCTATAGAATGCTCTAGTGTGATCTGAAAGAGGGGATCTATCTCAAATGTAACTGTTGAAAATCACCTCTACCCCGATCTGGAAAATACCTTGTTCTATATAGCATACTAAGCACTCCCTACCTCAAGTTTTTCTTAGACTCCCTCAAAAGCCTCTGGTCTTCATAACATATAATTCATGTTTGTTAAAATTTAGTGTGGGGTTAATTATAAATATACTCAGTAGGAACTCCATAAACCCAAAAATAGAAAGGGAGAAACTGAAAGGTAACTGTTCACTCAAACATAGAAAAAGGAAACCCCAATTGAAAGGTAAAATCCTTCATGAACCATACTTGGATGTACATGACAAGTGAACTTGGTCTACATGAGGTTTCAACCCTGATAGGTGACAACACTTCAAGGACTATTAGAAATCCCCCCGATATACTCATCTCAGGATCCAAAAATCATGAGGATCCAACCTCATATTGAGTAACAGGATTTATATTTCCATCTCTAATGGTAGCACATAAAACCAAAAGAATAAACAACATGAGATCAACAATCCTAGATGATCCTAGTCCGAGAGATGGACTCCATTGGGAGCATCTTACTAGGTACATATCTAGTGCCCCTCACTAGAGGTCCTATTTTCATTACCTTGCACCCCCCACAAGCTAATGAAACCCAATTAGAGAGGCCAAAAACTCACAACTACACACAGTAGAGGGACCACTTCCTCCTACTATGAACCACATGCATCCACTGTAATGATATATAATGGATGGACCCACACCTCCCTATTACCTTGTATTCAAGGGAGTGCTACTCCTAAATAATGAATAAAACATATCCCACTCCTTTATGAAGTGGACCACACCTCAGTATGTCGAGAGAGTACTAAAACATATCTAGGAATCATTTATATCAATGTGAGGGTGCAACTTCTTTTAACTATATGTCCAAGCCTAGTGATCTCCAAATCAAATGGAGGACTCACTCCCTGATGTTACATATAGACCGGAGAGGACTAATCCAAATGTGAGGACTAACTCCCTTTCCAATAGGGGAATTACTCAATGAATAGGGGACCAACACCCTTATATTTTAGGTGAGTACCACTCCATGGGTCAAGGAAGCATTCCCTAACCCGGTAGGGTAGTACCACTCAGTGGTTAGAGGACCCGCACCATGATAGGACAACAGAGTATATACTCTTCCTACTCATTCACTTTTGGGGAGATGCACCCTTATAAGATAGGTGAGTATTGAACCAATGATATAGGAACCACAACCTATTCCAATAGGGGTAGGGGAGTACCTACTCTACCTTCCAATAGTTATGGAGGGTCCTCTCCCTAGCACGATAAGGGAGCGCTGTCCAACATTACACACATCACGGGGAAACCCACACAATAGTCCATCAGGTGATTAATACCCCCAAAGGAAACTACCCAAAGGAAACATACATGATCCCAAAAATGTAGGGAGTTCCCAATCTACATATGTAGAGAGTTAAGGGAAACCCAAGTCCAAAATATATAGGGGAGTACGGGTCCCAACGTCTCTAATAAAAAACAACACTGATCTCCAATGTTGACATATTATAGCTTCACGAGAATCTTTCTCAATTAACACCACGTCATATAATGTATTCTATAATGGAGGCCACCATCATGTTATATATGTAATTTCACTTAGGAAAGGTTACCCACAATAAAATCTAGCAATCCTATAGAAGAAGACATAAAAGATGGAAGATTACATGATAATACTCTACAAGTATATGGCATGCACTATAGTACACACGATATGTCATCCCACCTGATCACCTATTAGTGTGCCATTTTAAAACTTTTATCATCACATGTTTGGGTAAATTGTCTATAGAAGAGTTACATGCGGTGTCTCTCATCACTCGACCTTATGCATGTTCATCTTCTACATACATAATCCAAATTTGTCCAATACACACTGTGCATCACAAACTACTCTGTGTGTTTATACTAGATGGCTAACATCTAGTGTAGCTTTCCCATTCGTGTGTATCATACTCTGTGCCCATGTACCATGGTCATTTTTCAGTACAGGTCTAGGTACTTTCAGATGTCTAACCCATTCCATGTCCTAATATTATAAAGTTTAGGGAACTACATGGCGTGTAACACTGATATATGGAATGTAGTCTTAAAAGTTTATCTTCCATGAATAAGAAAAGATACATGGAATGTGTCACAAAAATATACACCATGTAGATGTTAATTCCAGTCAAGGATCAACTCCAAAACATCTGATTTTTCCCAGTTCACCCCAAATCCTAGAGATCTACATAGAAGGGATCTATTGAAATTTCTTTGGGCTCTAGAACCTTAAAAATGATTAAATAAGGGAATCATGACCAAAACACAAATCCAACAAACTGTTTGAAAAAACATCAAATAATTGGTTGAATAATGATGCTTGAATCATGCCTCTCTTTGATATGATGATTATCTACCTCACAAACAGAGATAGTCAATACCTTGCCCCATCGATTTGGCATTGGTTATGTTCATCCCCAATGAGGAGAAGAGGAGGAGGTATGACGAGTTTCGATACTAGTTTCATGAACACCCAACCTCATGGTTGGGGTAGGGTTATGTTGTTTGTTTAACTAAATTTTCATTTAATTAATTTAATCCACCTCAAAACGCCATGTCACCCAAAACACCTCTGATCAGAACTCCAAGCATGGATGTCCTTAGGTCGTGCCTAGGGTAAAAACGATGTTCCGAACTCAGCCACACTATCAGAAATATGATTTGAGTCTCCACATGGGTGTTATATTTCAGTTCAATCATACATGTTAGTTAATGACAAAATATTATTATTATTATTTATATGACCTCCCCATGGCTCCCCGAGCCACCACTTCCCACGCCGACTCATTGCCCGACTTCATAAATATTTTTCAGTATATTCCAAATTCATGGGTGTGAAAATACAAGAAATTAAAATTATATATATATATTTATAAACCATACATACATCATTAAAACAAGTTTTGAGAGGTGTTGATGGAAAATGAATGACATCAGTTTGCATGGTGGTAGTCCATCGTGCACATGATGTATGATTTCATATCCTATTTGATGGAGGATGAGATGGATTTATGTAATTTTGTTAATATAATAACATCTAATTATAGAGGAAATTCATATTTTATCCTATTAAAATAGTTGAAGAATATTTTAATGATGTGGAACAAGAAATAAAAAACAAATAGTTCTGAATTTTACATCTTCTTAGACCACCACTTTGTAATTATAATTAAATTATTACTAGAATGGAATTATTACCAAAAATGGAATCTAGGTTGAGTGTAAGATATTTTGGAATTTATTTGGGTAGATTTTTTCCTAAAAAATTCCTTTAATGTGTGAATAATAGATGAGTGGGTGGCCTGCTATAAGTTTGGTGACTGACACACTTGTTATTTTTGAAAACAAAAATGTGTAACCATGTTTTCAACTTTTCAAAAGGCTTAAAAATGATTAGTTTTTAGACATATAAATTACATGGTCTATAAATTTTAATTAAATATAATCTAGAATTTTTTTTGGTCATTTCATTCCTTTTCCATGAAGTGTAACCACATGTAACTCCATGGTTACCTTAAACATGGTAATTTTTTTTACTATTTCCCATATTCATTGTGGTCAAAACTTTTGTTGACCATGTGAGTTAATAAAATTTATGATGATTCCAAATTCTTAATCAATTTGAAAAAAATACAATTAACATATGTGTAAAAAGTTCAATTCAAAATTAAACCCATATATGAGATGAAAAAGAGGGATTTCAAGAAGGGTATTTTGTAAAAAAAGATTATTTAATATTAATTATATGAAAAATAATTTTAATTGTATGAGTATAAATTAAAATTGGTTGATATATAATCTTTAAATTTAAATATAATCATTCCACATTAGTAATTATATTAATTATATTGATTGGGGAAACATTATGCACTGAAGAAAAGTTTTTAGAAAAATATCTACTTTAAACCCAAAGGCAAACTTATACTAAAATGAAACATTATTCCAGAAAAATGAAGGGAAATAAATATGAATAAATAATAAATTTTTAAATTTTTATAATATTACAAACCTAATCAAAATTTAAAATTTAATGATTTTCTAAAAATAAATATTATTTTTACAAATATCGGTATTTACAACTGTTCAATAAAAAATCAATAATTTTTTTAAAATTAAAATATTTCACACAATGTATCCTTTGATATGGTGATATTAAAAAATAATTTTTTTATTTAAAATACATTTTATAATGTTTTCAAAAATTAATTTTAACATTTCTTTCATTGAAATCAATAAAAATATTTTTAAAGAATTCATATTTTTGAAGAACAAAATTATTTTTCAAAAAATTGATTGATTAATTACTAAGAATTTATAAATAAATTAGATTTAGTTTTTCATATATATATATATGTATCATAATTTATTTATTACTATTCATAACCATTAATTTAACAACTTTGTTATAATAGTCATATAAAAAATAATGTTATTTCGTGGTGTGTAAATGATCAATGTTGTATGTCTTATACTCTATCAAGAAAAAAAATATTTGTGTTACTATAACCAAAAGATAATGAATAGATTAAATGTATTCAAAATAAAATATATCTTCATGTTTGGTGGTGTTATATTATAGACTATGGTTGGTGTTGTGCATCGTATACACTATCAAACACAGTTTTCTTCATTTAGAATATTGGAGTGTTACACTCATACTCATTTCCTCATGATATCATTATACAATAATTGATATATTTATTTTTACCCTTTATTAGAATAATATTTCACCCTTTAATATGTTTCCATTTCTTAGGTTGTTAAGAATGGTATTTGACATTATATTTCTAAGAACGGTGCTAGTTATTTGGAAATAATTTTGAGACAATGCAAATTTTTAATGAATCACTTTTTTATGTGTCCTAGTTGCTAACCATAATAGACCTTAAAGAATAAATCATAGAGTTAAATTTTATGAAATTAATATTCATCCCTTAATATATAATATTCTTGAATAAAATGTATGGTCCACCATAGGATGTCGGTATAGGAGATGTTTATGATAGACGTGTATAGAGAATAATTGGAAGGCTAGGAGGATATAATAGGTTGGTTCTCAGGACTTGAATTATACATGAATGAATATATAGAGATTATAAACTGAACGGTTTTTTTTGTTGGTGTGAATGAAACTATTTTTTCGCATTGATGAATCGCAGCATAGGAAGCTTTGGTTTATGAAATTTATAGTTATGGTGAACTGACTCTTTCAATGATTATAGAAGAGGGCCATTATCATGGATGCATAAAATCTAGATGGAGGGTATTCACAGGGTACTACACTATCTATTTTTTAAAGTCTCAAAAATATGAATTGATCTATATTTTATTCCTTAATAGTGAATAGGATAGCTTCATTTGGGAATATATTTCCTAGAAGCTAGTCAACCAAGTGCATGGGGGTTCAATCAATGAGTTTATTTGAACCTAGTTTATAGGGGTGAATTAGTGGGGCAACAAGATCAAAATTTGTGACCGGTTGTTCACAATAGTATTTTATGTGATTCTTGGGGAAATGAAAATAATTATTGAAGGAAAAACAAAATACTATCTTTATATAGTTGTTCATGTGTTTTATCACATGGTGGAGCTTAGAGTTCTTATTCACGGTGGAGTTACAATGGTCTCCAGCCAAGGGATCCTCCCTCAAAATTATGCAATCTAAGTTACCAGATCTCTATAAGGTAGGTGGATTAAATTGAGACCACCCATTTTGGGGATGAATATAAATGTTAATGGATCATTTATCCATGTTTTTATAAGAGGAGGAAGCATGGTGTGTGATGAAAGGGGTTCTATGGCCCTTGGTGTTAGTTATTGTTATCATTCAATAAATTCTATTTGGGTAGAGATAAGAGACCTATATAACGATGTCTCCCTATTATGTGTCTTCAAAATTAGTATGTAACTAGTGGAATAAGATTCCAAAAAATCGGTCAACTATTTTTGAGATATTTTCCATGTCTTTTCATGTTTAGTGTACTACATTAGGATGTGAAGGTTGCATATTAGCCATAGCATGGAGATTAGACACAACTGGAGAGAGGGGAACTTCACATAGGAATTCCTATCAGGTAAATGGAATTCATCAAAAAGTATTATTAATTATGAATATATATATGATATCTCCCACAATATTGCATCATAAATTTTTGGGATAACGCTTTTGGTTTTAATTAATTTATATCTCATCAAATTTAGTTCATTTATGAATAAAAATATTATTGTGGGTGACTGAGTGAGTGGGTGTATAATAAAGTTACATTATATTAATTATTTAACCAGGATTGAGTCACTTATTTTTATTTAGTTTAAATTATTTTTGATTGTTTCATGTTATGAAAATTTTTTATTGTTTTCATGATTTTTAATTGAGGAATGAGTATATGGTGTAGGGATCAATTACATAGATATGGGAATTTTTCATTTCATGGAATGGAACAATTCTTGCTCATTGTAGTTAATGATTTATATGGTGTTTATTACTATTAAAATTAAATGGATATTATAATTAATTTAATATATTTTTGAGAACTAAAATTCAAGATGTTGGTTGATTAGAGGGACATAATGATTTGTGAGTTAATTTTTGAATTGTCTGAGTATATTAGAAATGGATATTATTGTGGGTATTTAAGTTAATATATTGAATATGATTATGAATTGTGAGAATGTAATAATGATTCAATGATGGATAATGGTTTGATGGAATTGTGATCATGTATGGATTACTGGGAATCTAAATTATGAAGTGGCATTGCATTTAGAAAATATTATTTTTAGTGTTAGGAGTGGCATTGTAAGAGTTTGATTATAATTTTGAGATAAATAATTCAAAGATATTGTAAATTTAGAACTAATATAGATAATGATTTATGGTTTAATGAATAGTTTTGGATTCTTATAGATGATGATCAGTATGGTGTAATGTTTTTACCTACTGATGACTTTATGTGTTGATGTAATAGATAGATGGTTAAAAAAATATTTTTTAGTACCATGTTAAATGTTAAATTTTTAGATAAGATAAAAGGGATAATGGTTTAGAATTATTTTAAATTTATATAGAGATGTTTTTAATATGTTAAGTTTACTAAAAAACATATAGAATGAGTTTTCAGCTATTAAATAGAAGAATATAGAGAAGAGATTGGCTACAGAATCCATTAGGTACTCAATCAGAGGCTACGGGCTACCCATTTAAGTGAATGGTGTAGATTCCCCACTATTATAAACATTCAACGCCCATTGGGTTACCATCAAGGGTTCTGTGAAATTTAATAGTGTACCTGAGAGCCTCTAAGATGGTTTGTTAAAAAATTAGGATTAAATGGGGTTTTAAAAATTTTATAAAAATCCCACTTAGGGGTTCCCTTTTTACTCTATTTTATATAAGGGAGAGGTTATCTCCCCTCCTATTATTCCTTTTATTCATTCTTTTTTTATTATCATAAATTGTTGGAAGAAATTTCTATCATTGTTGATGCCCACTAGAGAAATATTGGAAATGTATATTTGGAAAACTACCAAAAACACAAGTTCTATTGTGGTTAAAGTAAATGAAAATAAATAATACTTCAAGACTATATCAAATTACCACTCTAGAGTCATTTGATCTGGATAAATGATCATGTATCCCTATGTGTGTAAAAAGGAACACAAAGAAATGAAAAGGGCGGATCCATGAGATTCAACCTTCAACATTCCACCATGATTTTTTTAACCCAGATATTTTAGGTGATAAAGTCTATCTTATATATTCGTTTTATATGTATTATATTCATTATCCAATGAACTGGGTGTATGATCATCAAATCCTAAATATGTCCTAAGACTATTTTTTATGGTGGGATGGTCACACAGTTGTGGTTCTTTATGTGAGGACACCACATGGACTCATATTATCACCCCATGAAAGTATGGTCATGTGATCAACTATGAGGAAAATATATTTTGGGCAGGCCTATCTCATGATCATTTTTTATTATGTGACTCATCGATGATAAATTATTGATTTCATGTGTTCCAGTCCTACAAGGCACATGTAACATCTCTAGATTATGTGTAAATATGTCACCACCTCAATACATGTAACATATTTAGAATTCCTTATGAATCAGTACAAATATATGGCCGATGTCTAGAGACCCCCCACCATAAAAACCAGATAAATGAGTAAATTCTTGGAAAAGGGAACATAAATCAATCGAGAAGAGTAATTGGATACATAGAGGGATATGATTTTTTACTTCTAATGATATTATTGTTATTATGAAGAATTTAATTTGAGAATTTGGTCAATAGACATGAATTTATTGATTGTGTTACCCGGGGATACAATTTTAAACCATTCATATAAATATTTTCCGTATCTCATAGAAAACCCCTTGGACACATTGTCTCATAATGACCTATCAGTCATACCATAATTTGATGATCTCTAGGTCCTCTAGTCTCACAACCTTCACGATTATTTTCATAGTTTCATAAACTCTCTAACTTCACATGATGTGAATAATCCCACAACCTTCTCGTGGAACCCATTGAAACAATCATCCTAATATTGAGAATATGACCCCATGTTCTAATATGGTCTCATATCTCCAAAAAGTTCCACGTGAATCTCACAAGCCCTCTTTTTCTTATTATCAAATAAGGCCATGACCCTTAGTTTTATTTCCAATATTATTGTAATCAATGAAATATCCATATGATTTTAGTCAATAATCGTTACCTATTAGGCGAAAGGAACCTTCAAATGATGAGGGCACTAATTCCTCTTATAAACATGATATATAAGGAAACTTTTTATTGATAAATCTCTATAAAAAATACCAGTGTACTCCTATATAAACAACAAATTATAGTGCCTGTGAATTATCATGTATTATATTGTGGAGATATATCCTCCAAATGACTTATAACAATAACAAACATGTTCTCTATTACACAATAATTCTTGACTTATTACATAAAATTACACATAATACCACCCAGGAGATTGAGAAGTGTAATTTTTATGGGATTTAAGAAGATATCATATCTTACTGAACATGGGATACAACTACATTTTCGAACACTTACTTAACATGCTTCTAAAATTCCATGGCTTTCAAAACTGCCCCATATAACAAGAGGAAATATCTATGAAAGGGGTACCTATAGTATAATAAAAGTGGAAAATATTGATAAATATTAGAAAAGTGGAATATCAATGGGTATTAATAGGTGTAAGAAACATAATCATAAATAATAAACGATGATATAGAATGATAATCACAACACAAGATATGCAACAACAACTTAACAATACATCATAACCATAGGTCAGGGAAAGCTTCCAACACATCATGATGTAATAGTATGATAAATGTATTAGGATCACACTTTGTACCATCATGTCGTCTTATGATAATATACATTAACCAATTCATTGGAGCATTATATAATTCCATGCACACCCATCACTTTAATTTCATTGTCATTCTTACGTGTGCCACATAGATCATACAACATGGATTCATTTATCAATATATTTCATTCCATGATAAAGGAGTGTTAAATATATACATGTTTATCATAATAGAAATAAGTATTAGGGTATAAAAGTTCACACCCTTGATAGAAAATTGTGTGGTATTAACTACACAATTTCTTGGCGTGGAAAATTGTGGTGAAATTTCGGAAACATAAAAGAGTCACATTAAAATTGATGAAATGTTCTTCTAAGAGAGAAAGGGTTGTATCCTAACTTTTTCATCAAATGGGTAGTAATTGGGACATATAAATACATTTCCAATTATTAGGAATAATAAATATATCCACATGATAAAAAATAACATTTATAAAATAAGAGATGAATAGGATCCCTTAATTGAGTGTGCGACTCCAAATTCATGGGAGGGGATTCTAGAGAGATTAATGGCACCATTGGTGGACTCTATAGAGTTGAGGGATGAGTATGGACGTGATCCATGAATATTAAGTTTAAAAAATGGGAGTATGGATGGTCTTATATAGGAGAAAAGAGGATAATTCTTTATTATTTGACAAAAATAGGTTCGGGACTCTATATAATAAAATAACCAAAACCACAGGCCTTCAAAAAATTATTTCCAATGGTTTATAAAAAACGGGTGTTTGTTTTGATATTTTAGAAGGTATGGGTCCCAAAATAATAAAATTACCACCTCTTCTATTGAAAAGTGAGTTATCTCATATAAATGATTTAAAACCATTAAAATATATTAATGGGTTTTGGGGATTCATAAGTGAATCTAAAATATTAACCAAATAAATATAAAATTACATTATTAAAAATATAAAACATGTATTTGGTCATTAGTATAATTTATAGTATTTATTACTTCAATCTTGTGTCATTTTTATGTCATAATACAGAAATAATATTTATATGATATTTATGTTTTACTCGAAAATTCAAATGTACGCAAACATTATGAAAAATTCAGTATATAAAAATTAAACATTATGTTTAAAAAAATAATATTCATTTTCTATAAACAATTTTTAATTTATTTAAATTTATACTATTAAAATAATAATTGACATTTACTAAGAAATGCAAGGATTTTTTTAGAATAACATTTTTTACCCGTATAAAAAAAATTACAATTGACATCATAAAATTGTAATAATCATTTTTATTAGATGAAAAATATTTCTTAATAAAATTTTAATCAAATAATAACTATTTAAAAAATAAATTATTTCATAATAATATATATCCTATAATTGAATTTGAATATTACCCAAAAAAATATTTTTGTTTTATTGTATTGAAATAAAAATAGTTTATAAAGTAACAATATTTTGATGAAAATATATTAATTATTCTATAATGTTTTTTTCCATAATCATATTTCTAGGGCCTTGATACATACCACTTAAATACACAAACAAACACACTAAGGGTAACTTGCGTGATGGTGAGCCTTTTAGGGGGTGGTTCAGTATAAAATGTTTTGGGCCTTAATCATGATGAACATGAAATTCTCCAGTAAATGGTTTCAATCATTCTTACGTTTTCGGATCTCAACATCAGCATGGTCAACTTTAAACGCTAGTGATTATCTCTCCCTCAAATCTTTTGATAAATGGGATTCATAGGGAATGATTATACGAGTTGAGGCAATCACTTCTTTATTCTTTGCCAATTCGATTTGTTAAAACACTATATTTATACACATCATGTGATAATAGTTAAATGACTATTTTATCAATAATAAACATTATTAGTGGTTTTTTAAATGCTATAGGATATAATAAAACACTTGTATTGCATATGTTTTATATAACCATATTACGTAATAATAAATTTAACTAAATTATAAGCCTATTTTTTTTTTAACATTTTTGGTCATTACAAAGTTCCCCCCACAATAAAATTTTCCCTTTAATTTTTCCCTATACTAAAAAATATGAGTATAACTACGCTAAATCCCATGTTTGAGTTCCCATGCTGGTACATCAAGCTTCTGGTTTATCTAAAAAACATTGACCATATGAATTGTTTTCTTTCATAGAACTTTGTCTCTATGATCTAAGGTCTTCACTAGACGCTCTTCATATGGGAGATCATTATCCAATGTTACCACATCATGATTTATAACATGTGATGTGTCTAATACTTAATTCCACATGGGGGATAAATGGAATACATATTGTAATGAGATATGTATGTAAAGAGTACTAATTTGTTGCCCACTTCTCTGATGTGACCAAGGCTCTCAATGGGGATGATGTATCTTTCACTAAAAATTCCCTTCATCTAAAATATCCTGACATTATTCCATGGGGATATTAAGAGGAAAACAATGTCTCTAAAATCGAAACTATAGGTCTCCTCAAATGTTATCAAGATATAGATTTTTCCAACTCCGAGCAACCTTGATGTGATGTTGAATGGTCTTGACCTTTTCCACTATTTCTACAAATATTTGATGACCATGAAATTATTATTCAAAAAAATCATCCCATTATGAATATGTTCTACAAAACATCCCTAAAAGGTTTTTATAGAGAGGCATTTAGATGCTTGAGTGGAAACTGTTTTTGTTAGAGAACATGGTCATATGATGACGTGAGACCATACTCCATTCAATTTAGATGAGCATGCCACAAAAATGTCCTCAAAATTATGGATTGTCTACTCAGATTGGCCATGAGTTTGAGGGAGATAATCTTTGTTGAAATAAAACATAGTATTCAGAGTGTGTTGGACACTCTTGTAGAGAAAAACGGTTAATCTTGGATCTCGATTGGATATAATCGATAATGGTACTCCATAAACCATCACTAATTATTTGATGTATATCCTAGAAATTTTATCTAGTGGGATGTTCTATTGAATCATAAAAAAGTGTGAAATCTTTGTAATATGATCCACACAACCCATATATCATTATTAACTCTTGATGTATATCCAATAAATTTGATATAGTGATAATTCCTATTTAATCACAATGAACCGTGAAATCTTTGTAAAATGATCCACTAATTGAATTATTCATGGAGATCTCGATACATATTTTTTATTACTGGGTGGATGGATATGGTTGAGCTATGTTAATCCTCAAACAGAACCTTCATTAACTTAAGATATGATGGTAAACATAGTATTGACCCTAATCTAACATCTCCTTCTTTATTAACATTTAACTATATGGATTTCAAATTTCTTATAGCTTCAACATTCTTCTGAATTCATGCATCATTTATCTAACCCTATGTTATCCATTTTATAAGGGACAATTGAGAAATAATTTGTGAATGTATTGAGGGTGTTCCTTCATTTATGATTCCCATGTACATAATTTTCAAATCTAAGAATATCAAATCCCACTCAATTATAATCATTGCGAGAATTTCTAGATCTTTTCTTCCAGGAGCATCTACCACTTTATTCAATTTACCATGATGGTATTTAATTATCTAGTTATAGCCCTTGATCATATCTAACCATATATAGTGGTTCATATTCATCTCTTTCTATGTGAATATATAATTGGGCTTTTGTGATCTATATATATTTCACACTTATCCTCAAATAGATAACACCACCATATTTTCAAACATATGATCACTGCAGCAAAATCTATATCATGTTTTGGGTAGTTCTATTCATGAACATTAAACTACCTTGAATCATAGGCTATGACTGTTTCATTCTCCATTAAAAAAGTCCAACACCTTCCTCTAAGCATAAATGAATACTAGGAAAAGTATTCCACATTTTGGTACTATGATAACATGTGTTTTGATAAGTCTCATTTTCTTATCCCTGAATCTATTTTGACATTCATCATTCAATGAAAATTTGATTCCTTCCCATGTTATCTTGGTTATATGACATGAAAATAATGATAAAATTCTTAGAAATCCATGATAACACCAATATAATATAAGGAAAATATTGATATCTTTTATAGATGTATGCCTTATAAATCGTTCAATTGATTCTATTCTTTAAGGGTCCAATGATATCTCATTTATTATGATGAAATTTTCCTAAAATGAGGCCTCATTAAACCATAACTCATATTTTTGGTTGATGGAATAAGGCTTCTCCTTTACCATTGTCTTTAGTACAATTTATAAATTCTCCTCATGCTACTTGTTGGTTTTGGGGAATATTTGATTATATTCTAAAATGATATCCAAACTTTTTTGGTTGTAAGTTCTAAATAATTTACTCATAAATTACAAGAATACTATAGGAGAATTAATGAGTCTGAATGGAATTACTATGAACTCATAGTTCTTGTATATTATTCAAAATGCACTATTATGGAAATCCTGCTTCTCCACCCTAACTTGACAATATCCCAACCATTGATACAATATAGAGATGTATTTTGATCCATGGAGATGATCAAATAAGTGATAATATTTGGTAGATGAAACTTTTCCTTTATCATGGACATTTTGAGATTATAGTAATAAATGAAATGGTGCATTGACCCATCATTCTTCTTGATGAAGAAGACTGGTTTACCCCTTGGTGATGCACTTGGGAGTATGAACCATTGATCCATATTCTATTATAATTGTTTTCTTTAGTTCCTCATGTTAAAAAAAACCATTTTATACAGTATCTTGGATAATTTTAATATCACATGTATAATATTTATTGAAATTATATACTCTTTGTTAGGAGGAAGGCTAGGAAATTCATTGGGAAACACATCAGTGTATTCCCTAAAAAATGGAATTTTATCAAGGATTATTCATTAATTATACTCAATAATGTGATATATATATATTATTTCTATTACGTAAATAAAATCATTGATTTAGATTATGGTTATAAAGAAGCTTCATCCCCCTCCCTTCACTTGTACATAAAAGGGGTATTTTTCAATATGGAATGTGATTTCCTTCTTTTGGATTTTTATTTTACCTCTATATATGAAAAGCCAATCTATGACTATAATTTAATAAAATTAAACCAAAAGGACTATGAAAAGGTTTTCTAAGATGTTATTCACACAAATATTGGCAGGGGAGGAGTTATATACATTGTATGCAGTAATGTTTACATATTTTATTTTCACCGACAACTCTATTTCCATGTGTTATGGTGATGTTTGAATACTTTCTCAAAACATTAATGAATCAAAGGAATGCATCGAAAAAAAATTAAAATGTATTTGTTATATTAATTAATGAATAACTATCTTATCAAATACAACTTCATTTTTTAGATCCACCTTAGTGGTTGTGATGGAAAAAGTGCCTCATTTCTGCCTTAGAGGTTGTTGTTGTTGTCTCTAAAAACACATGTCCTTTTGCATTAGGTTGAAAAGTTTCATAGATCTTTATAGTTAATGTATTTAAAAATATGGGGAGATTTACATTCCTAAAATACATTTTGGGGTTTCTCTTATTGATAATCATTAGTTAGGTTTCCTTTCATCCCTTATTTAATGATTTTCTATGTCCCCCTTAGAAAATATTTAGGGTTATTCTTTATACACATATTATAAGTGTGATATTGAAATTTCATAGCACCAATATATTTTTCCATCAGACCTCTAGAATTAAACTCCACATTTAACTCCATATCCCAATTATAACCTTGATATTCACCAATCCACCTTTCAAATTTGAGGGAATGTTAGATTATTTCAACATAAGTATCAAAATCTCGGATCTCCAAGGATTTTAATATACTAGGTTATAGCCAACAAGAGAAGAGGTCAACCATGTATTCAAGGGTAATGATAAATCTGGAGGTGTATCATGTATATATTGAGATGTTTTCCTTGAATCCTCAAATGATTCTTTTCCTTTTTTTCCTTGAGGGAAAGGATATCTATTTCCATTTTATTTTGGATAGTGTGAGGGAAATAATTTTCAGAATTCCTTTTTTCCAATCACTTTGATATCTTCCTTAGTATTAATCTTTCTGATAAATATACATCACTAATCATGTTCTCTCTAAATATGATAAAAATACTATAAAACGTTATATTGCATCAAAAATTGAAGGATGGATATGATCTTCTCAATGGATTGGATCCATTATTTAGTGATTAAGCGATCTGATGATCCATTGAACGTGGGAGGCCTATGTCTCATAAAAGACTAAAATGAAACCTTTTATTTCTTAAGGGGATTTGTGAGATCCTTATCATTTAGGTATCAATTAATAACCAGATTCAATTGAGAGAGTTTCATAACAAATTTTGTGATTCCTTCTCCCATCAGGTTGGGTATGTCATTGGGCAAGTCAACACATTTCCCACATTGATTGTTTAATTGATTTATCTTATTTATGAACATTATCGAAAATAAAATAAATACCAAGGTTGAATATTTTAAAACTATTAGACACATAAAATTAAATCTACTGACAATAAATATATAACACAAAACATACAATTATTTTATTAACATTTGAATTTATAGGTTTCAATCTATGATGTCCATGATCAATTTAATAAACTATATTCATATGGAAATTGTTTATTCCTTTGATGTTGGTTCATAATGATATTATAAAATTACCAAATCATATTACTAGGTAGAGTGAAACTAGATGAATAGTAATCATTGTTTTCTTGTACTAGGTTATGCTGAGTTAGGCCCAACTCACCTTATGGAAGTTGTTACCCCTAGTAACATCTATAATAGAACCACACAAACATGTATTATCTAGAAAGAGCTATATTTTACTTATAAACCACTTACTATACACTTTCAAAAATTAATGGATTATTTTATATACATTGTATTATCCCAAAGGATTTATGTAGATTTCTCTAACCCAAATCCAAAAATAACTAAACTATTCCATTGATACCAACTATAAATTTTTTTTACCTCATTAAACTATAATTCATATTTTATTACATAAATGTACACATAATACAACCCATATTACTGAGAATTATTGTTTATTTTTTAATTTTGTACATATCATAACATCGTGAATATTGGATATAATAATATTATTGAAAAAATCTATAACAAGATTCTCAAATTCCACAGATTTTAAAACAGCATGAGATAAACTTGGGACATACATAAGAAATGGGTAAGGAATAAATCATGGTAATGGAATAAAAATTTTATAAGGATGAAAATATTTTAAAATAGAAATATAAATGTGGAATAAAAGTTGTCAAAAACAAAAACATGAATAATTTGGCATGATATATCATGATAATAATTACATGGAAAATGTGTCCATATCATGAAACAATAAATCATATCAGTAGGTCAATGCTAACTTCCAAGACATCATGATGGAATATATCCCCTACAGTAATTGGGTTCACTACCTATCCTTACATGATGTATCATGAGATAAAACATTACCCAATTCATTGGAGTACCATATAATTTTGGGCACACCTGTCACTTTAATTTCATTCTCATGCTTATGTATGGTAAATAGACCATAAAACATAGATTCATTTATCGTCAAATTTACTTCCAACAAAAAAGGAGTTGGGAATACATACATCTAAGTCACAATTAAATTATGTATATTTGTATAAATTTGGATACTCTTTACATGAAATGTGTATGGAATTCACTATACAATTTATTTGGCTTGAAAAATCATGGTGAAATTTCGGCACCCTAATATTGTCATATAAAAATTCATAAAACGGGTTGATGAGAGAGAAATGGTTATATCATCATTTTGGAATAAAATGGGAAGTTATAGTAACATTTAAATACATTTACCAACATAATTAATTTGAAATAGATTGTATAATACAATAAATAAACTTGAATAAGTAAGAGATAGTGATGATCCCTTACATGATAGTCTGACACTAAATGCTTGGGTGGGGTCCCTAGAGAGCTTGGGGAACCCTATGAGGTCATTATTGTGGGGTGGTAATTGTAAAGACGTTTTAAATGAATTTTTAGTGAATAGAAATGTTTGATTTTTTGGGTTTATATAGGAAAATAGAGTAGAATTCTTTATTATTTCTCAAAAATAGGTTTTGGACACAATTTATAAAAAATAACAAAAACCATAAAGCAAACATTGATTTTTTTCACATGGTTTCTTGAAAATGGGAGTGGTTTTCATTATTTTATAAGTTAAAGGGCTGAACGTAATAAAAAATACCCTTTCATACATTTAAGTGAGTCATACTCATAATGAAATTATTTTAATACAACAATATATATTAATGGTTTTAGAAGATTCATAAGATACTTGTAAAATTAACCAAATAAGCATAAAATCAAATTATATTAAAAATAAAAAATATTTTTGTTCATGGTTAAAATTTATACTATTTATTACATCACTCTAGGATGAGTATGATGTAATAATACACAATGTATATTTATACAACATTTATTTTTTTCACAAAATTTCTAATTTCATAGAAAATATTGGAAAATACATCATTGGAAAATTTATACATTTTGATTCCAAAAATATAATTAATTATGTATAATTAATTTTTTAAATATTTTAATTTCCATTAAAAACAATAATCATTATTTATGAAGAAATGCTAGGTTTTTTTGAATATAATAGTTTTTAATACTTATAAATGATACTTTTTAATTGATAAAGAATATATGATAATTATTATTTCATATAAATTATTTAATATCAATATATTATTTAAATAATATTTATTTCAAAAATCTATTAATTCAGAAAAATGTATTTCGTAATTTAATTTTAATGTTATCCAAAAATATATTTTTTGTTTAATTTAATAAAAATAAAAATCATTTATAAAGTAGAAATAATATCATATAAATATATTTAATGGTAAATAAAATATATTTTACATACTAATATATCTAGGTCCTTTATACATATCCTTTTAATACACATTGAATCACCATAAGAGTTAGGTGTGTGGCGATGAGAGTTTGATGGGGTTGTTCGATATACATGGTTTGGATAATGATTTTGATGTCATTGAACTTCTCTATTAAATGATTTCACTCATGATTTATTTGGTTGATCCCAACATGGGATTGGTAAAGGTCCAATCTTAGTGATTCTATCTCAGTTATAAGCTTCAAAAAATGGGCTTTAGAAGGGATGATCCAACCAGTTGAGGCCATGACATCCTTTATATGTGCCAATTGGATTTGTTAAAACCATATATTTATACTGATAATTTGATAATTGTTAAAAAACTATACTTTGAATGGTAAATATTCTTAATGATATTTAAAAAATCATAAGATATAATAGAAACAAAATAGTGCATTTGTTTTCTATAACCATATAATATAATAAGACATTTAATTAAATCACCAAGGGAATTTTAATTATTACCATCTAGGTCAATACAATAACCTTTCTTTCTATTAGAGGAATCTCATTGTGTAAGACATGTTTAAATACATTCTTATAGACATATTTAATATGTCTAATATCATGATATCCCTAATTTCTCACATCAACTGTGATTCACATGGGGTGAGATATTTTTAGTGATCACGAAATTATTATAACAAAGATTTACAATAGTACCCCCTTCTTATTAACCTTCCTAAGGTGTAATCTATGAATATATCATCCATTCATCATATGGTATATAATCCAACTATGAATTCTCAAGAAGGACGTATTGTGTAATCCTTTCTCAATCATTTATCATCTATCATTTCATGACATAGATTTATAAAACATCAGAACTACAAAGACTCACATTATTTCTTGTTATAGATATGTAGAACACCTATCTGAGGTTCAATACGCCATTTCCCCTCTTCCAATTTCCCCGTACATTTCCTTACCACTTGATGATTAATTTCACATTATTGTCTAATCACACTTCTGATTTTTTTTCAAACTACATGGTATTTAATTCTCATCTCAAATGTAAATATAGGATTCCAGTTAGTTGTTAAAATCCAACAACATTAACATTTCATCATCATCATTAGCAGGTCATATCCCCCATGAGAACATTCATATCATTCATTTTCCTGAAACTCTCCTATGTGCCTAGACATTCTATCCATCAAGTATATATTCTATATGTACTATTTTTTATCTGACTATATTGTCGATAAAAGCACAACCTCACCTAGAGGGCTATACTCCTCCAAGGTCTCTTCAATTCACCAACATTAGGATATACAACGGTTTAGTATTTCTTTCATGAGCATATACTCCTTGTGACATTATATCATCCTCACTGGTCCATACACCATGTGGTGATAATACTCATAGAACTATACTCTTATTGATATTAATCTATTCTCAATGGGGCATACTCAACATATGGATCTTCATCATAGATCCATATTCCTTATGATATTAATTTATCCTCATTTTTTCATTGTAAAAATGTATACCATCTTTAAGTGGATATGTTCCTCAAGAAACTAATTCTTCCTTGTTAAGTCATATTCACTATATAGACAACATAAAAAGGAAACTCATGTGTAATCTTCACACTGATCATTTCTAGGAACCATTCACCTAACAATCCGTATTAAAAGATTTTATATTTCATTGATATATCATTATCAAAATACCTTAAAAGGTATGGTGTATTCTATTATGTAGATCCAAACTATACGGGTTCTAATTCCTTTTGTAATGATATATATGATGCCCCATTATGGGATTTATCTGATCACCATAATCACTTATCAACCTTCTATAATACTAAAATATCAAGGGCACTAAGATGAATGGATTAAAAATGAGATTTAGGACCTATAATATATAAATATGTTGATGATAATATTATACCTTATATATATATTTAAATTAGTAGTAAATAAGTGATTGTTTATATTATTGAACCCAAGATCACTTTAGGATTTGGAAATGATTCATGAACATATATTCAAACTATAAGAGAGGCTTAATATAAGAAATATGCCCCCCCATAGGTTGTGATGATCCAAAACCCACATACTGTCAAAAAATATGAGTTCCTATTATTCATTAGTAAGGAATACCAATAACTGCTTATCTTTAAAATGATTTATCATAGATTATTATGGTTGTGAAATATGGTGGGAGTCTCCATAAAAAATAATGATAAAAACTATATGAAGGATTGGGAAAACCATAAATTATCCTCCAAAACCAATCATCAATAATAAACTATGCTCAATGCTCTGGAAATAACAATGGTGAACCCCATGTAAAAACATCAACTAGGTCTACCCCTTCATCTGTAAAATAATGATTGATTTTCATGTTCTTGTTGTCATATTCATTTAAAATAGGAAATTCCTTTTTTGGGAAACAAAAAAGGAGTACATAATATGAATCCATCTATTGTACCAACCCCATTATTTTTAAATGAAAGATTGGTTGTCCCGTACTAATTATCCATTTTATTTCATGTGGGCCATACCTATTTTTCAAGGAAAAAAAAATGGTAAAACCAATATGATTATTTCAACCACCCCAAATCATTCTTGAGTAATAGAAGAATGTATTTTCAAATTCCCGTCAAGCATGTGGTTTCTCGAACACCAAGACATTGGTTTGGGAAAAAAATGAGGAACCTAATATGAATTTTTAAATAATAAAGACAATAATAATTGGGATTTTTATGTTGGGATAATTTTTTCTATATTATAAAAATATAAGAAAAGGATTTTTTTCAATATGAAAATACAATTTGTTTCCAATGAATAGTTTATTAACCATGTTTATTACTTTTCATTTTGCACTTATCAATATACTTGTTTCCTATTATCTATGTAGCCACAAATACCCTCCTAAAAAATTCCTATCATTTCCAATGCAATGTCATCATCGATAGGAAAACAATTTGATACAAAAATTCTATAAAGAGACTTGAAATCTATAGTCTGACAGTTTATTAATCCTACACAACCCTTGTAGAACTATTTGGAAAATTAAATCGTCAAAGAGTTGAATAAATACAGTACCATCCCAAACATTGAGGTAATGCACAACGGTCTCTAGAAACTGAAGTATTCTAGTCCACCCCTTTGAGGAAATCCACTATGATGTTGGTGAATCCCGTCACAACTACCAAATACATCTTGAGCCTATCACCGTAGTGGGACAATAGGTACCTTCCATATATTAGGAATGTTTATTAAGGAGTGAACTACTACCCCATCATGATTTAATATTTTTTGGGATTAATCCTTTCAACTGATTTCATCATCTCTATGTGGCTACTACCCCTTAATATCCTATTGATGGTGCCACCCAGAAATCCACCACCCAAGATACTCAAATATGGGTTTATTTGATATATCACTAGGAAGAATGATTTGCAGGAAATTAGGAGATATCCAATATTATCAATCCCATTATTTAATCACAGTATAAAATTCTGATAGACAGTAGTTACCATGATCATGTCACTACTCACCCTTATCTAGTATTCCATTATATTTTTGAATAAAATTTGGCTATGGAGCATATTCATGCCCCTGCACACAATTCCTTAATGCCCATACCTACGAAAAATGGAGGATAAGATTTTTCATATATCCCCATTTTGATCAAATATGTCTGTCATTATGTCATTATAGATAAAAATGTGAACGAATATATTCCTACCCATATCAATATAAAGTTCCAATTTATTCTGGAAACAAAATAGGATATTCCTATAAATATTCACGGGGTGATATAGGTATAGGAAAACAATCCTGTTCAAACCACTAGAGCATCATTTCAGCATATCCAACATAAAAAGATGGATACTTGAGAGAAATTGTATAATCTTGATCGCATCCAAGAATATTATCATTATATTTATGTAATGGAACTACCATAATATTGGTATAATTCCACCCTTATGATTGATGTTCATTAACTGATCTGGGAAATAACCTTTGGATTCAAACACATTTCAATCTATTAATATTGGTGAAAAAAGCTAGATTGGGATTATAATCCCATCCCAATTAAGGTTTGTCGATATATTACATTAGACATTAGAGGTTAGGCTCATATTCTTATTAGAAGTAGTACATAGTCTATCCTAATAATTACTTGGAAGAAAACAATTATTCCTACTCTTACCAATGGATGAATTCATCTATATCTTTCAAATTCCATATAATAAGAGGCTCATATTCTGTATTCCATTCTAGAGGCTCTTCTGAATATTTTAGTTTGGAATAAAAATTTTACTCAATATTATATTACTAGTTCAAAAAAGGCTGGATGAAATATTTAAGCTACCACCCAATGATGGACTTATATCCCAGTAAAAATTTTACATCCTCAATGAATACTCTTATGACTTTATAGTAGCGGCTCTATATGCTCACCGAAACCAAATATGGTTGTCTTCATTTTCTAGTGACCATCATGATGTATGATATTATCCGTACTAAATTCTTTATGGTAGGATATAATAATATGACTAAAACATAAAATAAGTCTCTTAATCCCACCATTTATCACCCTAATTTATTATAAGACAGAACTTTGTTCGGAAGTGTATGTGATACACAACACCGAACCCAAAAAAGATTATTTAAATATGATAATTTTATCATAGATATTAAATTTATAGATATGAACATTATAAAATACATTTATATATATATATATTAACTACTCAACATTAAGGAAATTCATTGTAAATAATACTCAATTTTATGTAATGTCTTTATATTCTTCAAAATATGGTTTTTCCAAAATTATTTATTACATCATATTGTAAAAAATTAATATAATTTTTTTATAGAACATTTTGAAAATTTATTTGATAAAATAAAATCCATTCTTTATATTAATATAAAAAAATAACTTAAACTAATTTTTTTGTTTTTTTTAAATATATTTATTTTGATAGGAAATTTTAAAATTGACCATTTATTTTAATCATTCATTTATTTGGACTAATTAATTAATTTATAAGTATCATTATTTCTTAATAATATTTTAAAGTAATATAATTATTTTTTATTCATATTTAATATAAATAATTTCATTTAAATCATCTTTATACTAGATTTTAGAAGAAGTTTATTTTAAGGCTTGCAAAAACATTTTTTTTAAATCAGTTTTAAAATGAATAATGTATCTCTTTGGGGATGCTGCTTACTGTGGGAGATAGGCCTAGAAATGCTTTTGGACAGGTGGGTTTGGGTGATACAATTTTGAAAAAAATTTGCACGGGTGTCCTCTGATCCAACAGTCACTACAGTGTTTGATAGGATGAAGTAGGATCTTCCATCACATAGTTTTGTTAGGTGATGGTGTGAATAAAGCTACTTTCATGGATGTAACTACTCATGGTGATAATAATTACTTTTAAGGTACTTCAATGGTTCATGAGGTTTCATGGGACTCTACCAGTGAACATGTCACTCATCTATATGGGTAAGCTATTTTTGTTAAATGTGTTAACAGTAAGGAGGATAATGAACTCCTCAAAGACGATGATGTTGGGAATAAGGAGAGTTAGACATTTTTTAATTCGGTCAGTGAATTTGTTGTACATGAGGCAACCTGCGATGGGAATTCCAATGGTGAAGCTCCTCTATGTTCAGTTATTGAGGATAGTAATATGTAAACATAATTCATGGGACATGGATTAGTTAAAAAGGAAAGATTGGACGTGCCAATGTTGGATTGAGTTGGGGCGTATAGAATTGATTCACGAACCATTATCTTTCACAATTATATTTTAAAATTTTAGCGCCCTTGAAATGTCTTTGATAAATGGGACAATTTTACTGATGTAGACATGGATACAAGAAAAAACCCTCCTCAAACTCCATGTTGTGGTAAAGTATCATTCAAAGATGTTGTTGAACATGGGAAAACCAATGATGTTTGACACTACTCCCCAATGAATAAGTCTTAGGAATTAATACTCTAATGTTCAAAGGATTGTGTCCACCATGTCCTCTTTAAAGGTCAATAACAATACTACTCCCATGCAAGGGTAGTCAAATAAGTTCGTAGAGTATTAAAGTACTTTGTAGATGTATTCTGTGATCTTCAAGCAAAAAAATAATTTTTAATATGAATAGTAACCAGTGGACGATAGTGTTGATTATGATTACTGGTATGGTGTTGATGTCGATGCCTATGACATTTAGCTTTTTTGGGTGTGAACTTTTTTAAAATTTCTTTTCTTGTTTTGCATCAACATTTCATTTTTTAATAATATTTGGGGTCTAGGCTTGCTTGGTCTCATACATATTCTCTAATAATGTCCCCCACTTTAATTAATTAAAAAATAACCTTAGGGGGGAATTATTTAACTTATTTGTATATTTTTTATATCGATAATTATTAATTTATATTCACAAAATTAAAATTAGTAGTTATAAAGTTAATATAAAATCATTCATTGACTTGAAATTTTTTCCCAAAACATTATTTCATTAGGCTTTATGGTTTTATATCTAGTTAAAATTTTCCACCACTATTAACTGATTATGATAATATTTATTCCATATTTTTAATAATCATAATTAATATTATCTAATAAGGTTAACATGGTTTTTGAAAAATATGAATAATAACTGTATCAAATAGTTATCACCATGGTAAATGGATAATAGGTTAATAATAGGTAAAAATAGTTTTTCAATGACTAGAATCAATGTAATCCTAATAGTATGTGTATTTTTATTTTTATTTGAATATTACAATGATTATATTTTTTTCATGTTGTAATTTATTAAACAATGTTTATTATAAATATTATATTATAGATGCATCGAAACACAAATTTTAGTTGGGGTGATATATAGTTTTAATCAAGAAATTTCTTTTTTATAAAACTAATAATTGTTTTAAAATAATGAATATTTTAATAAAATATTATTATTAAAATTTATATAATAAATATAAATAATAATATAATTTTATGAAGTCAAATTCAATTATTATGTGGGTTCAAAAATATTAATTTTAAAGCGAAAAAAAATTTCCAAACAATTATAGATTACTTTTTTAAAAGTAAAATTCAAATATTTAAAAAATTACTTGGATAATATAAATATTATTTTTTAATCAATATTTTGAAATTATCCAAAAGGTAAAGTTTCATAATTTTCTATGTCTAGGGCCTTTGAGAATTAGGTACATAGCATAATATCTTGAACATGGGATACAAAAACATTATTTAATATTACTATAACATACAATTAGAGAAAAAAATGTATTGAGATAGACTCAATCGGGAACTAGTGCCTAATAATGATTTGTGATGTAAACCTGGTATGAAAATCCCATGGGATATGATTTTGAAAATTCACATGATTACTAAAAACTATTATTAATGGTAAAACGAATTCCTATATGAGTATATGTTTAGAAATAGACCATTGGTAACATATATTGAGGCCTTTAAATTCAACAGTTATGTGAATACAATTTATTTTTAGGTTGTCCCTTCAATTTTTTCTTCCAATTTATTGGTTTAATAGTTTAAAATTACTCCTCCCTAATTATCCATTTATTTTCTTCAATGGTGAGAAATAGTAATAACTGAGTAAAAAATAAATGTGATGAGAAATGTGATGACTGCCCAAATTATATGTCTAACAAGAAAAGAACTGATGTAATAAATCTCAAGATTATTCAAAACTAGAGATCAAAAATCACAAGTAACAATTATAACACTGTGGAATTTCCAATGATATAAATAAAGAGTATGATGATGTGTCAAGAATTTTCTTCTAATAATTTATATAATTAAGATAAGATTTAATTTCATCTGTTTCAATTATGTGGAAAATAGAACACATGAAAATTCTATAAAGGAACTTGGTGGAATTTTATGTGTGAAAAAATAAGTTATAAATCATCTATTCCCCATAAAAATGATGACGCTGATGGAATGGAATAAAGTACATGCAATGGAAACCGTTATTGATTAATGCATTTAAGTTTGAAGAATATTGGAATTATCGAAGTCAATTCACAAATAGTAGGGTTAAATCATAGACTAAGGACTTATACTATGGAAATCATTGAAGTATTATGATTAATGTGTTTATGTATTGGTGTTTGAGATTTTTTTGAAAAATTATTATATCAATGATATTATGGATTTGCGAATCATAAATCTCATAAGGATTGATCCACAATATCATTTCATTAATTATATGAAAAGTATGTTCAATAGTACTGATAACCATTAAAAGTGAATTAGTGATAAGGTGATATTTTAGAAAAACCATTTCCTAGGGATTCATAAACCTTAATAAGTATATGATGTTTGGATTAACTAAAATAGTATTTAGAGGATATATCTATGTGTAATATTGAAAATAATTGATAAATTTTTATATTAATTATGTGATGGATGTTTAACATTATTAAGGATATGTTTGGAAAAAATATTACTCGATATAACATTTCCCAAAAAAATTTATGTGATCAATGTTATTTTTGGAGAAGATTTATTTATTTTAATCTCTATATACCCATTAAGTTTAATATAAAAGAATATCTGAGAAAGATTCACTTTTTTGGATTTAATCTAAAGTGTATGATGCAAAATTTTAGGTCAAAAAATTCATTAATAATTAGTTTAATTACATCAATTGGGATAAATGATTATTAGTTTAATTAATGATCTATGATAAAACTTCGGTATTTTTTTCAATTTTGGAGATTAATGTATTATGTTTTATTAATTTTTGGTATTATGTTATTCCTAGATAACCATTTTGGATTTTTTAAATAGAGGAGGACTACCAATTTAATATTTTCAAGATTATATGATTCATTAGATGTTTATTCTATCCCTCCATGGATAATTTTTCATATTAAATTTATTTTAGATGAATGGATGGCCTTTTAAAACATCAAATAATATTGGGTTTTTGATCATTGAAATTCTACGTTCAACATTAGCTATTAAAATATATTTCTTAATTCCTGTTAGATTTCACATCCATGTCCATGTTTTCACTTCCAACTAATGTTCTCCTACATAGAATCATAACTATGTTTTATCCTATATATTTCAATTTATATCTTTCCATGTGGATGATTTATTAAAACATTTTATGATGTGGGTTCTAAAAAATTATTTTTTCAATTACCCAAACATTTCTTACTGAGATCAGTTTCAAAATTATTGGATGAAATTAATTAATGGGGAAGATAATGAAAAATCATGTTCTTTTTAAAGAAACAATTATGTTCAATTGCATATGTGATGCACAACATCAAACTGAAAAATAGTGAATAATTAAATATGAATATTTAAATCTAGGAATTATATTTTCAGATAGGAATAGTATTAATTACATTATAATATATATATATATATATATATTCTGTACTCAACATATATGTATTGATAATTTCTTGTAAATAAACAATAAATTATTTGTACTTTCATTTTATTCATTAAAATATGTTTTCAACAAAGAAAATATTTTAACTTTTTATTGTAATGAATATTATAACACTTGATAGAGTTTTAATTAAATGTATTTGAATAAATTAACATAGTGTAAAATTTTGGGATTTTTCACAAAATATTTTCCCATGAATAGTGAAAATAGCCATTTATTTTAAACTCACATTTATTTTTATATATTAAGTAATTTAAAATAATTTTATTATTATAATTTCAATTAAATGTAAAATATTTATTATTATGTTTAATTTAATCTAATTTTTTAAATTTAATTCATCTTTATACTAGATTTTAGAATATGTTTTTTTAGTCTTGAAAAGACATTTTTTTGAAGACTATTTTAAAAGGCATATGGTCTCTCCATCATAATTAAACATAACAATCCCCTAATGATGAATTATGTAAATTATATTTAGAAACTAAATTTACTAAATTATTAATTTAAATTCATATCATGACTATCTCTAGATATATAGTTAATGAAGAAAATATTCATTCCCTAAAAATAATTAGTATTAAAACAATAATCTCCCATTGCGCTTGTTTGTTTTATATTAAATTAAATAATTCCACATCTATGCATTTATTTTGATAAAATTTACTCCATATTTGGAATAATCATAATTAATATTTTCAGGTGAGGACAAAAAAAATTTGGAAAGCTATGAATAGTAACTGTAGTAAACATGTATCACCAAAGTAAAATGAAAATAATTTATTTATGGGTAGAAATAATTTAACAACCACAAGAAAAAAACTAACCCAATGAGTATGGATATTTATATTTAAAATTAAGAATAATAATAATTAATTTTTTTATTTAAATTTATAAATTATTAAATAACGATTCTGATAAATGTATATGTTTTCATTATTAAAACATAAATTGTAGTTGGGGTGATATGTAGTTTTAATCAATAATGTTATTTTTATTAATTTTTTTTTAATAGATGATCCGTCTCATTCACTATATTCATCTGATATGAAATTGTAAGATCTATATTTGGTATCTAGATAAATATTTATTCTTCTTCATCCTTTATCTAGAACCAATACATCTGATCTAACATCTAATTTATCATTCGAATATGTCCTTCTAATAATGATCATCCGATAATGATTTTCATGGAGACAGTTCATTTGATATATCTTCTTCCTTTCATCATCTGGTGCTTTAATATCTTGTGGTTATATTTATCCCTTTGGTACCACCTGGTCCATCCAGAACTCTTCCATAAAAATATCATCCCAAATAAGAATTTCTCTCAAGAATAATATCCATAACATTATTATATTATTTTATACCTTTATAAATTTTGGTCGAGTGAATGTGAATAGTGTTCAACTCCTAATATGACACCATCATCACATTTATATAATTGAGCATCCATGAGAAAGAATGCGAACTCAAATATGTTTTCCATAAAATATTCAACCGGAATGTTGAGAATCCCACTCATTTTTATCTCAATAGAATGTTTCATCATACTCATTCAATATTTTATAGAATAAATTTATTCCGTTCACGATTAATCAAATATTGAAGTCCATCTCAACATAAAAAAACATTAAAAATAATTAAAATAAATTCATAAAGTTCTTAAAATATTCCATATAATATTGCTTCATATAATTTATTGGTAATAGCTAAACATAAATTATTTTTCTTTCAAAACATTATACAAATATCTTAAAATCATTCACAAGGAAGTTCCTTTGACAGTTGAAATGATTCAGAAAAAACTTTTGTCTGATACCTTCCTTGTTCATAAGAATCTATTCAATCATCCAACAAAATTTGAATTTATCATAATTCCATTGGGAACTTCCTTTGTCTGATGACTTCTTATATATTTGTATGATCTCATTTTTTTGATGAACTCTATGAGATGTGTTTTAATCTTTCTTACCGATGAAATCATATAACTATATCATATGCAATTTTATATCTAAACCAAATGTCGTTGAAATAAACTTTTTTATGATGACATCACATTGATAATTATATACAATGTAATCTATTTAGAAACATCAGCAAATTCATACTATCATTATTCATTGAAACATAAATTTGATGAACAATGATGGGCCTCTATCTAATGATTTCATATTGAGTCTTCATATGAAACCTTATCTTGGAAACCTTCATCCACCTTTATCTTATGATCCTATTATTTTTCTTCTAACTATTATTATGTGGCATTAGACTGAAAATAAGAAAATATTAATCTCTATACTTCGAAACCATTATTATATCTAGTAACCTTCCTCATAACATTATTTTATATTTTATTATTTAGACACTCTTCTATCCATTCATTTATAAAACTCTTCATTCAATGATCTTACCAGATTTCCTCTAGATGTTGGCTTTATTGGGAATATCGTATTTAATATTGAATAAGATATTTTATTTCCATATCATTCATTGAATAATTCTATCTGATGTAATTTTTACAACTCATCATATAACATCAATCATCACTTCAAAATGTTTGGGATGCTGAGTTCTATCCAAAACCTAATATCTTTATCACTTAAACATTTCCCAATCACTTATCATTATGATATTTGAACATAGATAATTTAACACCATTTCTCAAACTTTTCTCTTATTCTAAAATTCATCTTGAATCCTTACCTCATGAAATTTATATGTTTAATCAATGAATAACACATAACATAGCTATGTCTGATAATTTTTTTAATAATTTTATGTCTAATGTTAATACAAATGAAATTGGTATACAATTTTTTCCTACTATTGTATGATCGACACATTCCATTCATTCCATCAACATTAAGCTTACACAGGTTTCAAGAACCTAGGTTTCCTTTATAATATATTTCTCGGGTGTGTTACCCATATGAAAACCACAAGTTTATCCTCACTTGATAATGGAACATCATATCATAACTTTATATAGGTTCCTTTGAACCATTATGAAATATGTCAATACCCTCATACAGAACATTGGTCCAAAATTTAGGACATCCACTCCCCAAGGAATTTGATCGATGGACAATGGGCCTTGGTAAATAATTAAATAAACATATGACATAGGGAATATAGAATATATTGTATTGGTATTAATTCCATTTTCGAATATGTAGTAATTAATTTCTATCCTCTACCAAATAAAAAGTGGTCCTCTATTTTGATTAAAAAGAGGGTTCATCACTAGATTTTTATTTAAAATAAAACCATCAAAATGGTTTTTGGCTGACAATATCATCCTATGATGAAATTGTCACAATGAACATGTGATATATGATATCAATTAGTGTATGAGTTTAAAAACTATAAGCCTTAATTATGGATTCACATAAAATATGTATATCTCAGATGTTGATGGGATTAAGGTATGGGTTTTTTTGGTAGTTATATACTCTTGATTGAGTATATTAGGGAATATTTTCAACAACCATTTTTTCAATAAGGTTTAGTTTAATTTAAATTTTTTATAATTATTTATTCTGGACCTAATATGAATTCCTAATATGTTCACTATGGTTTTGTGGTGTCTATGACTTCTTCAGATCATTACACCCATGTTGATATCAAAAATAGGCTTGCCATATGGTTAGTAGAATCCATGCGATCTAGGAAACATGATCCCTTCTAACTATGTGAGTATAAACAACATGGTAAATTAGGGAGCACAGTTTTCCCTTACTATTCTCCAGGGTCCATATGCCCATATGAAAACTATTTAGTATTTAGTAGATGTTATTCACATGGTTGGAACACGGTTTCCCTAACTATGATACCTGAACATACGATGTGCCCCACCATAGATCAGATGGTGAACAGTAAGTTCATTTTTCTAATGAACTTGTGTAAAACCATGTGACCACTATTTTTGGGTGATTATACCAAAATACCCTTAATGATTTATTTTATTAACCCTTCTTCCTCTCTTTTTCTCTCTAGATAATAACACCCACCCATCGTACATTTTTTAACTGAATTGAATATCATTCATATTATTTGATACTATCAGGGAATCTGAAATCCTATTCAATCCACATTCATCATGTTGGATACACATCCTTATGTACTTGATTCTTTTTTATATTTTCATCACCCTTTTTTTATCGATGGCACAATTTAAATACAAGATCATTTCCTCTATTTTATGGGCATTGATCCATTCTACAGAACTCATCCAATCATGAAAAAAGGGGTTGATACTATATCAGTATAGTCATATGAGGATGAAGTAGGTGGTCTATAACTCATACATCAAGATTATTTATTTTATAATTTCTCGTGTGTGCAAAGTGATTTTATTGGGAGTATCCTATTAAATTAATGTTCCATGATAATATTAAATAAAACAATATTCAAATAATTGAATTAAATATTCTATACCTCTTGGAGGTTGTTACCTAAAAGAAGACTACCCAACGTAGGGTGATTTAAATATTCGAGCTTCATGTTTATTGACATGCTCATATGTGCCACCGTTCAGGTGTTCTATGGATGGACCCTACTAATGGTAACACTTCTTTGATTAAAAAACTATTGAATTTGTATTTAGTAATCCTTTAATTTGTTAAAAACACTTGATCCTTATTGGGTATGTTTTGTACATGATAAATAAATGCATAAATAGTTAAAATGTAATGTATAATAGGTATATGAATTTTCAAATTTGAATGTAATTGAATGGAATGATTGCATGTATGTAGCACCCCTCTATATCTATAATTGAGGGTAGTGGAGTTTACCACATTAAATTATTATGAATTTAATGAATTAATGAGTGATTTCATGTCCCTCATATTGATTTTCATATTCATGAACATAATGGAATAAACCTATTAACCTTTTAAATGACATGACTATTTTATTTCCTAATTAATTAAATGAATCAAACATATGGTTCCTTATATAGGGAATATAATATTACTATAATAATGGTCAGACATGATTTAGATCTAGGATTTCCATGGGAATTCCTTGAGAACTCGTGAATGCCATTACGATTCGAGGATGCTATTTTCCAAGGGTGAGACCGTCCTTAAAACCCGATCCTAAACTATCTATAAATTCCAAATATGACATCATGGGATCCTTAAATTATTAATATTGGATTCATTGAATACAATTCTTGGATCCATCATGACATTTATGAACACGAGGAACCTTGGATACTCCATTGGGCCTGGTCACTACATATCATATTTTACCATGGATGTTTTTTTGCACTCGATTATAATTACTTTATCTTATAATTGCTTAGAGGAATCTCCTTTGATTACACTCATACCCCTATAGCTGGGCTATAATTACTATTTTAGATTGCATGACCCTTATGTTCAGGGTTTCCCTGATTAACACCATGGAACCTTATGATTGATAACATCATCATGATGCCTTGTATGCATGGGATCCTTACTATTACTATCATTTGAGGAATTTGGTGCTAGTTAAACCTCAATTTACCTACTTATATAACTTTAAAGTAGTTAATACATGAACATGGTTATATGTTCTGACACTAGATGTGGCTAAAGTAGTTACTTAGGTATTTACATTACTATACTAGTTTACTTTTACATATGCATTCCTACACACTGTTTCAATTTATTTTACATAGAATGGATGTGGTAGTCTCCGTTGGAGGTGGCCTGGTGAGATTTATCTCACACCCTATCCAAGCCTCAATTAGTAACTAAAAATATTACATGTATGCTGGTGTTGAAAATGGGAAGTGTTCCACATCAGACACTTGATTTCTTTTTTACATTTGGATAAATCTTGTAGAAAATGGATGAGTGGGAGATCTATATGATCTGATAGTATGAGATTCCTTTTTTTATGATTGTATGTAATTTATTTTTTTCCAATTTATTTCCATGTTTTTAAAATTTATAAATTCATGAAATATATCATCATCAATTTGAGTACTATTATTTGCTGTTCTTGTTTCTTATTAATCTTCCTAATTCTGGTGTGTTGGGTGTTTACTTATATTGACTCAACTATTTATATATTATTCTATTTATCTGATGTATGACACTATCATAATCAGGTAATATTCTTCCAAAAAACACACCCTAGCCCCTCACTTCAAGACAATATACTCTTATGATTGTGGAGACGTTCTTGAGGCCATGTCACCCACTATTCTTGGGGAACCTCTAAGTGAAATTCGGGTTTAGGATATCACAATGTTGTATCAGGTTGGTTCCATTATTTATTTACTACTTGGAGTTTGTAGACATAGGGATTAGTATTTTTTGGAACTAGATTATAAGTATTTCTTGGGCGTAGCTAACTAGTGGTAAGGGTAAATGGCGAGTTTACATAATTATAATTCATTTTCGATATTTTACAATTATAGTTTATATAATTTCACCATTGGATGATGCACATGCTATGTTTTGGTTATTATTATTGATATTTCATATTGAGGATTTCAATCATACTTGTCTTGATGATATGAGTCTAAAGAGAAATACTAGATGAATTATTATAAGCACCTATAATTTACATTCCATGTATATTTACATTCTATATGGGTTCATTTAAATACTTTAATTGCTTTAACATCCTGAGATTATTGAGTGAGACTTTATTATAAATTTTTCTTCTGAAATAATTTTATTTTTATTGAGTGATTACATGTTTCAATCCATGATGTGTGTGGGCCCTCATGGGTTGGAATGAGTAATTTACCGAGTTAATCCTTTAGAATGTAATTAAATTCATGTGGATTTTAGTGATAAAGAGTATAATATATGATTCACTGGGAATGACTATACATTTTAAAATTACCTTGATATATGAAAATAAGAAAATGAAAAATGATTGACTGAAAATTTACATATAAAATGAAATGGTTTCTAATAAATGATGTGGAATGGTATATTTGAGACTCCTTCTATTAGAATGCTGGTAATTTAACAAAATAATACTTACCAATAAATAGACTTCTATGTTGGTATTTGGGTTGTATACCATGAGTACTGGGCCATTTTTTATTAGATTTTTGTTGTTTCAATCTGTCTTTGTAACTAGTTTTCTAAGGAGCGTGATTCACTTTTTTAGGCCAATTTAACCATTAAATCATCCTTTTGTGGTCCTGGATGGTGGTGATGTCCATTCTCTAGAGGTGGAGGGCAATAAGATTCCATTATTACTTCACAGAGTGACACATGAGGAGCTAACTATTATACCTTATCTGGGAATTGATGCTCAGTATCATGATAGTGTCTTAAGTCTGATGTAGTCCAAGCATGGATCTCCATGACTAGAATGTATGATGTATGATATGACATGTGAGTTCCAACAATAACATCCTCTATCCTTTTTGGGTAATGGTTGTCTAGGGACTACTTATTCTTACGTAGAGTCCACCGTGACTCTCATTTAGAATCTGGGTATTTCCCCAGAGAGAAGGGTGCAAATTTCTACCTACATACTACATGATTCGGAGAAGTACCGATGGGATCTAATAACCCATGATGGTTTCCATTAGACCTGGTATAGGCTACCTTTTAGACTACATTCTATAACTACTTATTTCCTGATTTTCTATGAGTTGATCATGCGAGAGAGTTCATAAATCTATAGTAGTGTTCTATGTCAATTATGGATTATTCATCACATTTCACTAATTTTCAATTCCTTGCACCACTTTTATAAGACGACGATCTATCGTATGATATATTATTCAAGGATGGGTTTTAGTATACCATTCATACTCAGGTGAATCCCTTTCACTAAACTATTTTTTGCTGAGATATTCAATCAAGAACATATCAATTAGTACAACATATTGTATATAGATAGTATCAAGAATAGAGAATATGTATCAAGGTAGGCCAACACTTATTCTGCTAGAAGAAATAAATCCCTTGAGGTAACATGTCAGGGCAATGGATCTTATATTACACAAACCAGTAGCCATATGTTGTGCGATCAGTACAGAAAATAGTGTAATATAATGAATCAATGTCATAGACGCCCTCTTCAGTGTTGGGATTGTGGTTATATGGTGAATTTTTATAGATTCTATTAGACTATTCTATTAGATTTTAGTGAGAGATTATCCATACAAGCTCCACCTTTAGGGTTAGGTTCATTTATGCCACGTTGGGAAGGGAGTTAGCATAAAACCAATAAGAATGGATGAGGAGGAGGTTATGGACAAGGTTTCTAGTCTCTAGATCATCAACACCAATAGATCAATCATACTCAAGGTTTTCCAGCTATTTTGAATGGTCTACATAATGTCAATTTCATTCTATACAATGAATAACTAAGGATAAGATCATAGAACCATATTCAAGATTTGGTAGTATTCTAGTATCATCCACTCTAGTGTCCTCCTTATTTGATATATTTTCTTCACAATCCTTCATCTCATTATCAGTCATGAAAAATATTCGGTTGGAAATACATACTTCTATGGTTTAATGACCATTGATACAATTTTGGGAGTTTTTATAGATGGTTTATTCCAATTTAGGGACAATACCCTTGATGTGGGTAGTTACCCTTTCTTATGGGACCTCATTTTCCTCGAGGAGACAGGATTTGAGGTCATTCAAGATATAGATTGGATGGTTTTTTATCAATCCTTTTATACATATATATCTATAGGTTGTTGTTTACATAACCATATGGCAGCAGTTATCTACAAATGGGGAGTGGTTGTGCAGGCTTGAATATATTGATATATTAATGGAGAATCATGGTTCTAATCTGGAAGAATTCCCTCTATTCGTAGATCATTTTAGGGATGTGTTTCTCGATGATTTTTCCAGGTTACCTCTTGAGAGACATATAGGGGAATACTTGAAAATTTATCTCATTGAAGGAGAAGATAAATTTACCACTCCTTAATATATTATGGCACATATTGGGATCTAGGATCTCAAGAGGATATTTTAGGATCTAGAGTCCAAGAGTTTTATACAACCTAACACTTCCTCTTGGGGTTCGCACGTGCTTTTTTCAAAGAAGGAATATTTGAAAATTCGGCTATTCCTATACTATATATGGTTGGACTATATTATGGTCAAGAACATGTATCACCTTCCATGTATGGATGACCCATTTAACAATATTTGAATATATATGGTCTTTTCTATGATCGACCTAAGATCCAACTATCAGTATGCACATTTCAAGCCATCAAACATAAATAGTCCATCATTTTGTAGTAGTTATGGTTTGTATGAGTACCTTATTATTCCATTTATTCTTTCAAATTTTCTAGTGATTTTCATAGCTTTGATGTATAGGGTTGTCCATCCCTATCTGGATTCATTTCTTAGGGTCATTGTGGGGGACATCTTGATGTATTCTCACACATGTAGAGACTTTTCTAGGAACATTTATATCATGTTGAATACACATATTGGGAAAACTATTTATGCCAAGAATTATAAGTAACACTAATAGATTAATAATATTTACTTCTTGAGTCATATTATCACAGAATTAGGATACTTTTTATGATATAGAATGGGTAAGTGATGTAGTTTCTTGGGATCTTCACGTGAACATTTTTGATATATATATTTTTGTGGAATTTTATGGATATTATAGGTGTTTCAAAAATGTCTTATCATGATTTTATACACCCCACACTTGTATTAAATTGGATGGTGCTACGTTCCTATGGTCTATAGTGAGTGAGAAATCCTTTCAGGAGCTGAAATGAAGTATTTTATCAGAACCTATTCTGATTCTACCATAGGCTGTATAGTTTTCTATGAAGTATCAGGCATAATCCATGTAAGATTGTTGATGAAGGATGATAATTTTGTTGTGTATAGATATAGAAAATTTATTCCTTATAAGAGAAAATACATGATGCATTCCCTTGAGCTAGTAGTTGTTGTCCATGCCTTACGTTGCTGATGAAACAATATGATGTGTGAGACATTTTTGGTGTATAAGAGCCCCAAGAGCCTCAAATATTCCATTAAACAATGTTAATTGAACCTCTATTAGATAAAATGGGTCAAATATATTTATTCCATCATTTTTAGATTTCCTATACATCTCTAAATAGAAATGTGGTAGCAGATGCGCTGAGTCAGAAAACTCATGCACATGTCATGAGGGTCTCCAGTGATGAATGGAAATCTATGGAACTCTTTTCTAAGATGCATCTGGAGTTTCATGATAATAATGAGCAGTATTATCTCTCAGCCTTAACATTTACATAATCCCTCCTTGAGAATGTGGAGATTAAAAAAAATTTAGAACCATAGGGCTTGGTTCTCTATTATAGAATTTCTAGAGATAACCCGCCTTCAGATTGTTCTATGGACAGAGATCAAATATTTCATATACATTGACATGTCCTAGTTCATATAGATATAAGAGTGTAAATTAATAGGGAATCTAATGATTCTCATTGGGAAGTTCATCGAATAAAATGAAATTTGTGTCAAGATATGTGACACTTGAATTGGTGTCCTAGGATGAAATGGTAGATATCAGTGATTATCACCAGTTGTTTCACCTATCAAAAGTTGAAGTGAGAGGACTAAAGAACATTAGGCTTGTTACAACCGCTTCCTCTTCTAAAATGAAAATGGGAATACGTTATAATGTATTTTTTAGTCATATTCTTGAGGTCACTATGGGTCGGGACTCTATTTGGTTAGTAATTGAATGACAAATGAATGTAGAACACTTCCTTCTAATCTCAGAGACTTTATCAATTAATGAGCTAGGAATATTTTATGTATGTGAGATCATCTGACTACATAGGTTCCCTCATAATATCATTTTTACAGGGATTCACATTTCACATCACAGTTCATGATTGGGTAGCAAAAGTTTATGGTTCCACAGGTGCTTCTGAGTACACAAGTTTATTCTCTGACAATAACCCATAATAATAGACAAAACATGTTCTAGAGGACATGATCCGGGAATTTGTACTTCATTTAGGGATCCTTGGAAGAATAATATCCCTATTATTGAGTTATCCTATAATAATATCTTACAAGTGATGATTCAGATAGATCCTATTGAGGTCTTATATGATTGTCCATTTTGTTCACCCATGTTCTGAGTAGAGGCAAGAGATGCATCCCTACTAGACCTCATCATTTACAGGAGACTTCATAGAGGTTTCGATGATCAATAAGTGTATTTATACTCTATAGTATAGACATAAATTTTATTTATGTATTCATTGATGACATTTTACCGATCGAGGTCGGGGGTCATGTTTTCTTTTGTGTATCGCTTAGGGTTGCGTGTAGACGGATAAATAGAAAAGGGATGCAATTTCATATTTATATAGGGATGTTCTAGAATATGGATAGAGTCGGGATGGTAGAATATAATTTGTTACAACATCATAGGTATCATTCCTTGAATGACGTCTTCTAGGTCTCTTTGCTTCACCATTATCATTTCAATCAGTCTCATACTTTTTATCTTGAGGATGTTATGCTCGATGCCATTGAATAATTTGAGGAGTATCCTATATGAATCAGTTACCACAAAAAAAGTCTCTCCATGATTGGTTTGTCCCTTATTCATGGATGTTATGGTAGCATGACCAGGTACAAAATGAGAAATGAGAGTAGGAGGCCGATGATTGTGCAAAGTGTCCATAGTTATTCTCAAACAATGTTTCACCGCCCTAGAAAGGTGAACTCATGGAAAACCATTTTTAAGCAAGGAACCCTATAAGGGCATGGTTTTTCTCTTGCGTATGGGTGCTTTAAAATTTTTTATAAATCATTATGTTGGACTTAAAATGGATTCTAAATGAGTTCAAGATGGTCTCTGGTGTGTTTAGAGCTTCTTTGAAGATCAGAACCCCAACTGGTATGAAAATTGGATTTTCTTCATGGTTAGTAGAAAACATCAGAGCTAGGCCATATAGTCTCTCCTAACCATGTGAGGATAGAATTTTGGGTAAAGTAGTGCTAACAGTATTCCATAACCATGTTCTAGGGTCTGCAATCCTGTGTGAATGTTCTATAATTTTTATTAGAGGTGATTTCCAGGGTTCGTGCGTGGTTTCCCATACGGTGTGGCATAATCATGCTAATATCACCTCTTTACAGTAGATGGAACATTTTTTCACATGATTTGGTCAACAGTGCGACCAAACCATGCGACTAATTTTTTTTCGTTATTTTACCAAAATAACCATAATGGTCTATTATCATAACTCTACTTCCTCTCCTTTTCTCCCCACAAATAATCTCCATACCCATTCTCCCTTTTGGAGCTCATTTGAAGCTCTTTAATTGCATTTGATTCCATATTTCCATCTGAACTCTGATATTATCCTTGTTAATCACATTTGATGCCCACCAGTAAGTACATTCTTCCATTTCACACATTACCCATTCTTCTTTCAATCAACGACACTGTTTATTTGTAGGATAATATTCCATATTGTTATGGTGTTGATCCATTTTTAATATCTATTTCAGTCTAGGAAAAACTAGCAGTTGAAACTGGATGAGGAGAGTCCTACTCTTATAAGGTAAGTGGTATAAAACTCATCCTTCATGTTCATCATATTTTAATATGTCATTTGTGTGCACAGATTTCATCGGGTGTCACCTATTTAATTAATTTATTATTATTATAGTCATTTTAACCATATTTTATGACCCTCATTAAACATGAAATCCCTCATTGGTGGTTCTGACCTCAATTATGACGACCCCATGAACGGGGATTTCCATATTCGGGATTTTAGTGGTTTTACATGTTCGTATGCACAACTATTGGGGTATGACAAGGCTTGTCCCCACTAATGGTATTTTTAACTTTATTAAATGACTATTTTTTTAATATACCATGAATTTGTTAGATTCAATTGAAATTTCTAAGGAATGTGATCCACATGATTAATAAATTCTTGAACTCTTAAAATTTAATGTAAACTACATATATAACTTTCCATAATTGAATTTAATTTAATGGATAGGATACACATACATATCACTGGTTTCCATTTCTAATGGAAGGTGGATCTATGAACCATATTTAATGATTATGAATTTTACGAATTAATGATTGTTTACATGACCTTGGTAAGCCTTTTCACTTTAATGGAAGGTATGAAATGAACAAATTGACATTTTAAATGGCATGAATATTACATGTACTAATGAATTAAATGAATCAATTATAAGGTTACATGCATAAGGTCCTCTAATTTACTATAAAAATTGTTATACTCAACTTATCCCTTGGATTATTGATTGAATTATTTGAGAACTCGTAGTTACTATTTCGATCCATGGATGTTAGATGCCAGGTGTGAGACAACCTTGGAACCTGATCATTGTCTATGAGGGGATTCCTAGTATGAAACAGTGGGATCCATAAATTATTATTATATGATTAAATGGATTGACTCCTTTTACGTAGTGTAACTTATACAAACATGAGGCACCTTGGATGCTCCATTGGGCCCAATCACAGCTTATATAATTTTTACCTTGGATGTTTTCTTGGATCACATCATATAGTTGATTTTGTAAACAAAGACATTCCTTTGGTTTTATGGTAAACAATTCACTAATAATTATTTTTAATTGATGTATTAACATTTAATACATGTATGTTATGTTGATTAATCATAGGAGAATAATATCGATGATATGATTATCATGGTAGAATGAAAATAATTGTATTTTTTTGGTAATATGGGACTGTATTATAAATTCTATTTGGGAATTGAATGAGTTTTATGGTTTATAAAGACTAGTAAGGGCTATTTATGAATACTTGTTGATTTTGTAAACAAATACATTCCTTTGGTTTTATGGTAAACAATTCAATAAGAATTATTTTGAATTGATGCATTAACATTTTAATGGATGTATGTTAAGTTGATTAATCCTAGGAGAATAATATCGATGATATGATTATCATGGTAGAATGAAAATAATTGTATTTTTTTAGTAATATGGGACTGTATTATAAATTCTATTTGGGAATTGAATGAGTTTTATGGTTTATATGGACTAGTAAGGGCTATTTATAAATCACTCTAGCCATGGAAATGGTGGGTGGGTGGCTTCATGGATTTTTAGGGGGAATTGAGATATTTGAAGGGAAAATATAAATTTATTTCATTTCGTGTATCTTATATATGTGATTTTAATATTGAAAAAATGGTTTTGTTTTAGTTTATCCAAGAACTGTTGGGATTTTAGAAGACCCCATCTGATGAAGTGGTGATTGAATGGGTTAATGTTTCTTTTTGTTTCTAACTAACTTGATATATTCATGGGACTGCATTGGGTCTTGGTATGTGGTAAAAACTATTGTGTAATCATGAAAAAGATGTAGCTTATTTAGATCTCAATATAGTTTAACGAATGTTGAGTTATGTGAGGTGTTGAAGTTCATAATTGATTAGATCTTTTGGTAGGGAAGGCATGTTATCCCCTATTTATACAATTGTATTCGTATGCTTTATATGAAATAATTCTTGGGAAATTATGTCTTTATGTGATACTTTTTTTGGATGTAATATAAGGGAGTAGATATGGTTTGGATTAAACCATTAATCGTTTTATGGGGTCCACTTTGTTTTAATAATATGTTAGTGACAACTGGGTGATATCTTTGGTCACTAAAAGGATGGTAGTGTATTGTAGTTCATCTCATTTCATAGGTATAAGTAAATTATTCATGTTTTTACATTACATATGAAAATTGAAAATATATGGAATTAGATATTTGGAAAATGGGTTTTAGAAAGTTATAATGTGGAACCCTTTGGTGGGGTGTAATCTAGTTATATATTGAAACATGAACCTCGATGTGTAGGGGTCATGGGAGCTATAAAACTAGTGGGTGGGTGATTGAGATATCACCCTATTTACTAGTTTGAGATATGATAATTCCATTAAATACCTTGGAAAATTATAATGTTATTATTTTATTGTACTCTTTACATTAATTATGTATGTCATGTCACTGGATTTTACAAAATTCAATGAATGATTAATGATGGACTCAAATAAGAAGCATGTTGGTGCTCATAGATTTGTTATGATGATTGTGATTATGAATTAATAAATTTATTACTTAATCACAGAAATAGTTGAGGGTAATCTTTTATTTGGATTTAATATTGTTTCACAATGTCTCTAAGAGTTAATGATTTTTTTAGGTTATGGTAGTTACAAATTGTTCTTAGAGGCTAGGTGTTTGGAAGAGGATTTAAGAAGTATAGGATTAATTATTTTATGAAGACATAATTGAGTGTGGTGATGTGTAAACCATATTAAATATATCTTTTGGGATGTATTTGTTAGGTTTTTAGTATTAGAACATGAATATTTAAAAAAAATGTGGTTTATCAAGGATGGGTGTGTGGGATGTTGAACTAAAAATGGTTAAATTTAGAATTACTAATAAGGAGTAGTGTTATATTTAGATAAATTAATTATAAGTTGAATGATTTTATTATAAAATTCATGGAAATGAGAGACTATATAGTGAGGTGTTTCTAATTATGTAGGTTGTTATGATTAAATGAATTCATGGGAAATTTAGGTGCTAGGGTGAGTATTATATTTTGGATTTAAATGAAATATTTAAACCTTAGATGTGGGGAAGTGGTGTTTTTTGAAATTATTTGGTGTTTTAAGTGCTATATAAAGGAATTTAATACCATGGGTTGAATTTCTACATATATTTATAAGAATTATTCCACTGAGTACCACAAGAATGGATCTAGTTACCTAGTGTATACACCTGGGGTGTAGGTCCCCTAGATTCCCCACTGGCTAGACAATGCATGTATACCAAGTGACAATGAGGCACTTGAAAAATATTTGGAATAACCAATATTTTTAAAAATAATGGGGAAAATAATTTTATGATCATATACGTCTAATTTTAACTTAATTAAGGTTATTTAATGGTGGAAATCGGCTAGCCATATCACACATTTCATATCATATTGATCACCTTTGAATATGATTTTATTTTAGGGTGGTTATATTCCAAACATAGAAATAATATCCCTCTTTCATTTCACAATTATCTCTTTCTACATTTTTTTCTTTTGTTATATTATTTGGATAAAAATTAAATGATAATTCCTCATAAGAATGGTTGATATATCGTAGAAAAATGGTATTTTTCATGTGGTGATTAATGGATACTTAAGGGCCATATAATCATGTCATTGCACAAGATTTCATTGGAATAATGCTACCTTGTTCTTTTTTTAATAATTTCATGAAATATTATTAAAATTAAGGATCAAACAGATATCAAATGATGATTATTTTCTATTTAGTGGTTCTAGGAGTTTTCCATAGATCTTACATATATATATATATATATTGTTATGGTTTCAATAATACAGGGTCACTCGGTGAGTTTTGTTTACATTATCTAATTATTTATAAATATTATAATTAATTATATGATATTTTTTATTAGAGACAACATTTCATGTGCCTGATGGAATTTTTCATGGGGACAGAAGAGGATTGAAAAATATTCCTTGAGATGTGAAACTCTATTATCATGGTATGAGGCCCATATGATTCATAAATATTGGTTGTTTACATATTATATTATTTTATTGAATGTGTAAGAAGCTTTTTATAATAAATTCATCTCTCTAGAGTATATAAGTTGTTGGATAGGTTCTATGTGATAGACAGGGACTTTTGGAATAGCTTAATTGATGTTATAGGTGGGGTGTGACAATAATGTAGTGTAATTAGAGTTGTTGTTTAGTGTTGTCTTCCTTAACTAGTTTGACCTGATTTGAGAATCTGTAGGATGTTATTTGAATAAAAGGTTGTATGGGTTGGTTTATGGAAAAGTATACCAAACACTTTTATTTGAGAGGGAAGACATGGAAATAACTAATTTAATTTAGATGATGATGATTATAAGAGATGTGGGTTCTAGGATCAATCAAATCAAGATTTATCTTGATCTTGAGTTCTGGTGGACACTAACAAGGTATCCCATGTAAGATGGGAGACTCAATGATATCTTGCCCATATCAGATTATCACTATTATGGAATAAAAAACCGAAACACCATTTTAAGATATCTCATTGCACCATATTGTTATTTTCTTATTCAACAGTTCTCTTTCACTTATGATAGCTCTATTGGAATTTATTGACACGTAAACTCTTCTTAGTAATTCTATGATTTCAAGATTCAAACTAAATTGAAACTTCACTGGAATATGTGGAAAGATATTTAATAAGACATTGGGTATTCAAAAACATGCTATGGTGGTATTGATTTATTATCAAGACATTCAAATCCATTTCAGTGAGGATATTTATTTTATACATGTAATATTTTACCTTCCTCATATTTTCATATATTTTTTATTCAATCTGTTTAGATAGAATTTTTATTTTCACTTGAATCATGATTTATATTCCTAAATGACATGTTTCTGTCTTAATTTTCCTCCTTTCCCATTTCAAAACCCATATATCATCAATAAGATCACAAATATATATAGTTCTTATCTTTTCATATACTAGGAACCCAATATTTGTGTCATTTGATCACCCCCATATCTGTTTAGAGGATGATTTTTTGAATCAACCATGAACATGATATTTATTGAAATTTAATGAAGATATAAGTTTAAACATGTTTTTTGTTTTGAATCATGGTCCATGTTTTTTTAAAATTGTAATTAACATGGAAAATAATCCCATAAAATTCATCATTGAAGTGGTTTTATTCATGTATTTATAACTATGGATGAGATTGAGTATTGTCAAAAAGGATATTTTGATAGTACTATTACAGAATGAATTATTTGAGTCCCTTCAACATTATTATGGGGTCATAGGTCTCCATTTGTGATGGTGGATGTAATGAATATAGGTAGGAAATATGTTTTGAATCATCCTTTTATAGGGAATGTCCCTGAATGCATAATTAAATCATGAGTTTAAATATTTACCTATGATAAGGGACATCATTATTGTAGTGGTATTTCGTCATGTAGTCCTGGAAGGGATTTAGATATCATTCATCAAGAGAAAGTTTAATTCAAGGACACATATACAATAGGTTGGATGATATTAGATTTATATTATTCTCCCTAGGTAAATACTTGGTTGTGGGTATATGTGAAAAATGTGAGTAATGTTTTTATTTTTATACAGTGAAAATAAATTACAAGATTCCTTCTATGGTCCATGAGTTTAAAAATTATTTAGAATCCATATCTATGGATGAAAAATAGGTGAATGTTGTGGGGGAGAGTCAGGATTGGTTAAACAATTAGGTCATACTGGTATGGAATATAATTAATGTGAGGGATGGAATGTGATAGTTCCCAGTTATAAAATGGAGAGGTATTGTGGAAATAAATCTTTTCCTATCACTGTGGAAATATATCTACGTTAAAGGGGAATAATGGTTATAGTATAAATGATAATGTAGTTGTTTATCTCTCCATGGTTCCTTCTAACAATGAGGAAAATTTTCAATAATATGTTTTTTATAATAATTAATTGAAATAAATGTTGATTTGAAAAATGTGATTATATATTGAATAAGGGGAATTAATATAGGAACATAAGTGACTACTCCAGGTTACATAAATCAATGTAAATAATATTACCATGTAAGGTAATCAACCATAATTTGTAACAAAATTCCCTCATGTTGGGAGAACAAGATATTTGGGAAAAATAATAACCTGACCTAGTAAACCCAATGCACTTACAAATTCACTTCGAGTGTAGATAAAAATCCAAAGAGTTGGAGGTTGAGATTGATAATTTCATGTCACTTATTAAGGAGGGTCCTGATGAATGATTTGATAAAATATGATTTCTAATTAAATGGGTAATTATATCTGGTGTATGAATAAAGTACAAATAATATGGAGAATATATTATAATGGGTGTGGTTCTTCACTCCACGGAGGAGATGAAATATAATGAATTTATCATTGATTCCACCGGTGAATACATAAATTGGAAGAATGAAATGTTCATTCTAGTAACTAGAAATGGATAACAAATTACAAGAATAAACACTATAGATTTAATTTTAATTCATGGATTTAATGAAATAACTATTAATTTGGAGGAGTACCTCAAAACATAACATAATATAGAGTGTCCCTTAAGGGACCTCATTAGTTATTAATTAGTGTCTCAAAAGAGAAAATGGATCTAATAGTTAAAATATTGATTTTTGACCAATGTTTTTCTTTTATTTTAATATTATTTTTAATGGTTCACAACAATATGGGTTTCCATTGAACTAATAAAAATGTGTTTCTTGGAAAAAAAATATTTGTTTGGAGTGAGTCTGATGATGATTGATTTTTCCTATGGGAACTCACATGGGATTGATGTGACCTAAAAATGGGATTTGCAATTTTTATAGTGTGTTATTCCTTGTGTATAATGTCTTATCCCTTGTAACCAACATGGTTGTGTGGGAACCTAGAAATGTAACATGGTAATACTCTTGGGATTGTAAAGGGAATGGTCTAAAAGGATATAAGAGAAGGATTAGGGTGGAGGATATTGGAATTATGAATAATGGTTGGGGAAAAATTGAATGAATGAATGATAATATAATCTTTAATGTGATGGGTATGGTTTTGGGGTCATATTATTATGTCACGGTAGATATTGTATGATATATGAATTTTTCGGCTAGATGGACATAATGGGATGATATGTGAAATAAATAAAGTGGGCATGGGTGTCACTATAATGAAGATAAATTTTCAATATGAGTTATATAAGAAATTATAGGGGAAATAAAGGAGCTAGGACTGGGCTATGTATTTCGTTTTCTTGTTGGGTTCATGGATATTACCATAGGATCCTTTGAAATGGAGGAAACCTATTGAAAGAATGATCTATCATCTGTATAAAAATCATGTAAAATGATAATCAAGAATAAAATATGAAACTTCATTAATATTCACTCCAAATATCTATAATGTAATGGAGTTTTATTGATTTAGACCATCTAGTGAAAACCATTAGGATATTTCTCTCATTACATCATCGTAGGATATATTTTCACAATGAGAGGGCCCCCAAATATCAATGGAGTGATAACATCTTCCTCAAAAATAAAAATATTATACATAGAGAAGTATGGATTTGGATTTGGATTGAATGAATCCAATTACCACTAACTTTGAGATCCCATCCCTTATATAGACACTCTTAATTAGATATAGATATTAGTGCATTGGGTACCAACATATTATAGATGACATGTGTTATGGTGATGTATATTTTATTATAGTTGAAATTTTTTTAAAAAAAATTAAAAATTATTTTATGAATGTGTATACATAACTAAAAAATTAATATTAATCCGTACCTAAAGGGAACTAACTGATGATATATGGAATAATGTATGAATGTGATACAACATACCATATTACCATCATACAATGTGTTGGTAACAAGGTATAGGCTGTGATAGAGGCGTATGGATTCCCATATTTCCAACTATGATTCAAGGATATCATGAAATAAGATATCCCCAATTTTAATTAATTTCCAAAAAATCTACCATGTTCACTACAAGACTATATGATCATTATTAAAAACATCAAAATTCTTTGTGAATATATAGAAAACCAATTTTATATACGGATTATAAAACATTGTTCATTTTTCATCAAAGACTTTTTAAAAATTTAGTGTAATAGTACAAAGACATGTGGATAGTAAATAAATTTCATTCTTTTATATTAATCATTAACTATATTTTATACAATAATATTAATTATAAGAATAATAGTTAATTTTTCTATCCAGTGGAATAAAGAATTATTTCAAACAAAATTGGATTTCATATATTTGATATATTTATTCAAATGAATAATTTCAAAACTGTAAAATTTATATTTTAAAATATGAACTAACTTTTTGAATTTATCATCTCAAAAGTATCATAGGATTAATTTTTTGGAATTTTATAAAATGATTACGTTTTCGATGAATAATGAAAAATGTAGATTTTTATTGAAAAAAGTAATTTATTTTCAAGTATTTAAAAAGTATTATACTATTTAGGATTATATTTAAATATTTATTATTTCCATTTTATTATACATAATCTGAAATTTTAATTAGAATCAAAATTATAATTGAATTTGATATAAAAACTAGTTTATACATAGAAATACATTTTTAAGGAAAATTATTTTTCATCACATTTTAGCGGTTTAATTGTAAATTAAGTTACATCTATTAAATTAATTTGATTTTAAAAAATCGACTAAATATATTTTGTTTATATTATTATTATTATTTGTAAATTAAAACATAAATAATTTTTTTTCTTAATGAACATACAATATAATAAAATTATTTTATCGTGGTTAAGGTTAAAACAAATTTCAATTTAGTTAAACTAAACTGATAGGGGCTAAAATGGTATAAGACATTTCTAGATACAATTTTATTGACTTATTTGGACCCTATATTATCTTAAAATTTTAAATTATAAATTTTGGAGACATTTTTATTGATTAAGACATTATTATATTTTTATATTTTTTGAACATTCACGTGTATCCTCTTCCACATGTATAAAAAACAAGCCATCTCCTCTTCTATATAGACATAATGAGCCAATTAATATTTATAATAAAAACACCAATACATTCCAAAATAATCTCTACAAATACTAGAGGAATTTATTTATTATAAAACTATCCTTGGAATCCATCAGTTATAAACCTAAAGGGGGTTATTAAAGAAGAGATCTAGTTCTTACCTAAGTATTTTCCACTCTATTTCATCATTTACATCCTTAAAATATTATTAAAGAATTATTAAATTATAGAATAATTATATTAACTAAAATAATATTTCATTATGGTAATTTCATAAAATATTTCCATATCCACTTACACTAAAAGGGAATTGAAACAATCATTTATGTGTATGTGGGAGTACCTCCTCACGAACAAATATAATTTATTTTCTATCACCACCTGTGTAACAGCCCGAGATTTTATGAAAAATATTCTTTTTATTTCACTAATGTATTCTGTTGTACGCTACACCAAAAGGAGCTTGCACAACACGCATCCTTGACTTGCCTTGCATTACACGCAATCACAACCTTCCTCGATAGCGTGTGTAGTACGCAATACTGAGTTTCACTAAACAACGATATTCTATTAAAATATTATTAAAACTAGTCGTTATGAATAGTAATAACCCCTTTTTGAAATTCTGTAAATCTTATTTTTCAAAATGAACTTCATTTTTGGATTCGGAGTATCGAATTTAGCCTAAGGTGAAATTTGGGTACTTTTCAGATAACTTTCATATTCTGATGAATAGTGAAAATTACTAAATTATAATTAAAAACAACTTTTTTTTAATCTAAATAATTAATAGTGATAAAAAATTAATTTGAGTGGTTTTAAAGTATATTTAGAATATATTTTTACAATTTAATACAATGTTGGTCATTGGATGTAATTTCACATTTAAACTAGACATAAACAAGTGTCAATCTTTTGATAGATTTTGTTTCTTAAAAACACGCTATTTGTTTTAACAGCGGGATTTAATTATAAAATTAATTAATGCAACTTATATGTTGGGAATTTTGTAAAATAGAAATCATTTTTGAATTCGGAATATCAATTATAGCTTAGGGTGAAATTTTGGCATTTTTCTGAAAAACTTCAATTTTTGATGAATAGTGAAACCACTAAGTGGTAGTTTAAAAACTGAATTTTGCATAAAACTTAATTTTACCGCTTCTGTGAATGGAATTTCGAAAATCCGAGAGACACGGTTAATATCAAGGACTAAAATGTGGTTCAATGAGATGAAAATAATTTTTGGTGAATAGTAACGTTTTACCTTTTTTTTTACCGCGGTTAATAGTAAATAGGGTAACTAAGGGTAAATATGATATTAATATTACCCTAACACATTTCCTAATTCTATTGGACAAGTGTAATTCGACCAAAAACAAACATAGGAATAAAATATGACCATTTAGGCCCACTTGGATTAGATTAGGACATTTATTATCAATTTATTTAAAGAAGGGTTAAAATAGTTAAAATCAAAGTTTAATAAGTAAATCATTTTTAATATGGGGTTATACATAAGATAAATTCTATTGTAAATATTCATTAGAAAGCTAAAAAGATTTACTACATGATGGTATTTTATTTGTAATTTTTAGACATCAAATAAATTAATTTATTTATGACACAAAGATGATGCAGTAATTATCTTGTTAATGAAATATTGACATAATTGATGTTATAAACACCAAAATAAATGTAATTTGAGACTTTTTATGAATTAAACTAATTTTCTAGGTTACTATGATATATTAGTGTTGATGTAACCAACTTGGTTCGAACATATAATTTTGTTATGACTTTCACAAAAATCATGTATCAAATAGTGTCAAAATTGACACAAAATAGTTTTTGAATCAAATATTATATTATTAATTGTTATTTTATTCCTAAAAATCTAAGGATCGGTCAAATGACTTAGATAAGGATATATTTATTAATAATATACAATTTGGGGTTCGTTTGGCATGTTATAGTAAGTGTATTTACCATATAGTGAAAGAAAACAAAAAGACACGGTAAAAGTTAAATTATTTAACTTAGAGTTAAATCTAATTGATAAGGTTTAAATAATACCTTAAACTTGTCTAAATCTTATTGGTTGATAGTATTTCGACCCATCCCCACTTTAGCTTCGAAATAAGACCCTTTGGAACCATTATAAACCGATTTTGACTTTAATATAAAATAATATTTTGAGGTATTCCTAAGGTGCCCCTCTCCTCCCTTATAAAAGGACACCTCTTCCCCCTCCTCCTCACACCAATTTGAGCACTCAAGCTCGGCCAACCCCTGCCAAAATCTCTTCTCCACTTCCCTAGCAACATCCTAGAGGTTCTGGTCTTACTCAAAGACCAATTTTAGTTCCCTAAGAGGAGGTCTCCAAAAGGCGCTTCAAAGAAGAGGTAATTACCGTTACCAATTCTTTCATCTTTATTTCTTCTTACACTTCTTCTTCTTAGGTTGTTTCATTATGAAGTAATAACATCAGTATCACTCATATACGGATATGTTATTATAAGTATGAAACAACCCTATTTCACCATCTTTCCATCCTACGGAAAAAGAAATCACTGCGCGTGCGTACGTACGGAATACCGTCTCCACGACGCGATGAGATTCATTCTCCATGTTAACCATTTAAGAATGATTATAATGTATATATAAGTAATAATAATGAAATATATGACATTATAAAGCTACTGGATTTATGTATATATATACATATGTATGTCATCTACTTACTTCCATTTCAAGACAATAAGGAATGGAAAACAGCGTTCATGCGTACGTACGGACTACCGTCTCCATGAACGGTGTTTTTCATTTTATTTATATACCTAATATATATATATATATATACTGAATATATATGATATATAAATCATATTTTATATTCTGGAAGTGAGTAAATCATGATATAAGTAATAATGATGTCAAGAACAACAAGTCAAAACACCTACGATAAATGGAACGATTTTACCCAAAACGCTTCTTTAACATGGAATTTACAAAAGAACGGGTAATATAATGTCATAAGTGAACCATATATGATATCATAACAATGAATATGATTATTTAATAAGTCAATAACATGATTTAAATCATTATACAGGAGGTTCGGACACGTACAAGCAAGTCGGACCTAAGGTAAGGGAAATATCACAATCTCATTTTTATCCGAGATTGTTTATACGTTGGTATTTACTGGGGTGTATTTTATCATACACATCCATGTTTTCTCAATATATAATATTATTTACATCCACCTACAATTGTTTAAATCCAATTTTACCCTTCTATGAGTTTTTAGTAAAAGATATGAAAGGAATCTTTTGTCGTTTTTTTTATACGAGGCACTTTTTGACTTTTCCGACAAAAGTACGAAGAATGTTTTTTTTAACTTATACGGCACGAACGGATTTTTACGGTTTTATAAAGCCTTATTTTCATGAACCTTCCTCCAAAAAATTTCATGAATATTTTCAATAAAATCTTTTTCTTTTAAAATTGCATGATGTTTTGTGAAAAGAAATTGATTTTGAAGAAGAAAGGATATTTTCCTCAAGAATTCAATTCAATTGTTTTATCAAAATTATTTTCCATCTAAGATAATAAAGGGTTCTGTTTCTATCCATATTTTTACATTGATTTGACTATTTTGTGATGGAATTATGTTTATGAATTCCTTTATCTTATATGAATGGTTTTATGATGTCATGTTGTTTAAGAATTCCATTTTTGTTACATGGGTTATGCAATGATGTATGGTTTATGATTTTGTGGCACACATAAGAATGGTATCATTAAGAGATGGGTGGGACCTATATCTCCCTCCAATGCATTGGGTAAAGATTTTATATCTCATGAGATAGACATGGCTGGAATGGTAGGTTATACCGGTTCAGTGAAACAGGACAGAAACGAGGGTTACTCGATTCAGAAAGGGACTTTGTCCACTAAGATAGTCTTGTCAATGAGTCTTGACTAACAAGAAATGATTCTCTATGATTATGTGTGTATGCCACAAAGTTTCATGTTTTATGTTATGATTATTGGGATTTCATTTCACTACTATGATTTATCCCATGTTATGAAATTATGCTCTCTTTTGCAGGTTAAGATTTCCAAAAGTTATGGTCTTATGAATATGATGTGATTGATTTTTCTTTTGTATACCCTTACTGAGCATTTGAGCTCACCCTTTTATGTTTTCTTTTCCCCAGGATATAAAGAAACGTTTTTAGGTAAAAAAAAGGGAAGATATTTATGGGAGATGTTGAAGATCTTTCCCCACGATTAGAAGATTTTATTCCGAGTTTCCAAAGACACTAAACTATTACGATCCTTGTGTGTGTGTTTTTTTTATGTACTAAGTATTCCGAAAAAGTAATGTAATGTCAATGTACGATAAGATTCGGGTCTCTACAGTTGGTATCAGAGGAAAGGTTTAGTCAACCTTTGGAAACTAGGATGCGAAAACGTTAGTGAGATCTCTAGAGATATTTCTAAGGTATGTCTAGGGATGCCCCTAAGGATAAGTATACATATAGGATATAGTCCTAGAACTATGGTAACGATATTAGATTAAACCAAAGATGATAGATATTTAAGTTACTCCCCCTTTATTATGATTTTTGACTCTCACACTATTTTTTTTGGGTTTTAGAAAACGGCTGGAATCAAGATGATTCACGATAATGGAGGATATGATGGACAATGGAATGATATTCTTCATAATGAAATGGGATTTGGAAGTCCAAACATCATTATTATGCCGAATCAGCAATCTCATAATATGATCAATAAAGTAAAATTTGGTAATTTTCCTGACTCGGCTAATAAGAGAAAGATGGAGTTTCATGATGATCATAGAGGAAAGAAAGTTCAATTTTCCCTATGTAAATGATGTGGGAAGAGGCATCAAGGAGAATGTTTCAAAGGAACTGGAAGATGCTTTGGGTGTGGAAAAGAAGGACACAAAGCAAGTAAGTGCAAAGGAAAAGGTTCAGTTAACACCATGGATGAGGATAATGGTATTGCTATGACATCAAAAATGGTTAAATGTTTTAAATGTGGAATGTACGGGCATTATGCAAACCAGTGCCCTAAGGGAAAGTCTCATGAAGAGAATCAGTATGGTCGTATGGGTAGTATTTATGTTGATGATGATGAAGAGACTACAAATGATATGTGAGATGAAAGAATTGTTGAAGCTCGGTCAATGGTTTAAGAAGGTAGTGGAATGATTACATTTTTATCAAGTGTAATGTTGTATAAAGAATCTCATGGTACTATGGAATAAAGAGACATCTAAGGATTGATACATTGTTGGCTTTCCTTGAGTTTTGAAAGTGTGTGATTAATGCTACCAGTATCCATGAAAGGTTATTCAGATATTTTTGGAAATAAGATTATATGTGCATAATGAAGGGAAAATGAGAAAACGAAATGTTTAACAGTATTCATGAGCTCATGATTGATATAAGGACTAAGTGATATCATGGTTTGATTATAAAGAATTTTGAGGATTTTGGTATGTGGAAAGTGTTAACGTTTAACTTCATTCATGTTTTCACTAAGGTTCAATGGGTATTCAAGAGAATACATGATTAAGGACTTTGAATGTTTAGAATGTGACCAACAAGACATATCTTATGATATATGGGGATCAACAATGGTATTAAATCACTGGTAATCATTTTCACTATGTTATGAAAGTGGACTGTAGTATTATGGATAAGCCTAAAGAAGTTCTTTTTTTGATATTATTGATAGGATGTTATAGTAATGTAGTTTTAGAAAAAGGACAACCTGCAGGACGGGCGACAGCCCATTGTGTCGGACAAGGCTATGGGAATCGAACCCACAACCGAAGTGCGACTGGCCTTTATCGCCTACCACTGGCCTACAGGAAGTCCCTGTTTAGTAGAAACTAGTTTTATTATGTTAAGCAGTATGATATATGAAGTATAAGTCCATTTTAGGAACCATATATGATTAATCTCACTATAGATCAACTTCTGTATATAATTTTTTGCTATCCTTTTGTTTAAGACAGATGGAATGACCCATCATTCTATCACATGATCTGCTAACACTTCACGAATAACAAATTCAACTTCATTTATTTAAGAGATGAAGTGGAAATTGTTCAAGTCATGAACAACAGTGAGATTGTACCAAAATAAAGAAAGTATTTATTCTAATTCAAATTTTCAACTTTAGGGAAATGATCTTGAAAACCAAAAATGTTGTCTTAGTGATCTTATACCTGATGAATCAGATGGTACCTTAGATCGTCACAAATTTATGGATTTGTGATTGTTGGCTTTTCCATAGCCATGTTCTCTACCACTCTCCATCGGAACATGATGGTTAGATTTTTCTTCCATATCCATATTTTTACCTATGTGGAAACCCAGCGATTAGTTTATTTGGGTAATCGTTACATTTCATACTTTAGTTTTTAAAGCCAAGTTTTGGTATTCCTTTTTACGATGTGGGTTTCTATTAAAGAAACTTTTGAATAGTAAACCATTTATAACCCCGACGAATTTCGAGGGCGAAATTCATTTTAAGGGGGGTAGAATGTAACAGCCCGAGATTTTATGAAAAATATTCTTTTTATTTCACTAATGTCTTGTGTTGTACGCTACACCAAAAGGAGCTTGCACAACACGCATCCTTGACTTGCCTTGCATTACATGCAATCACAACCTTCCTCGATAGCGTGTGTAGTACGCAATACTGAGTTTCACTAAACAACGACATTCTATTAAAATATTATTAAAACTAGTCGTTATGAATAATAATAACCCCTTTTTGAAATTCTGTAAATCTTATTTTTCAAAATGAACTTCATTTTTGGATTCGGAGTATCGAATTTAGCCTAATGTGAAATTTTGGTACTTTTCAGATAACTTTCATATTCTGATGAATAGTGAATATTACTAAATTATAATTAAAAACAACTTTTTTTTAATCGAAATAATTAATAGTGATAAAACATTAATTTGAGTGGTTTTAAAGTATATTTAGAATATATTTTTACAATTTAATACAATGTTGGTCATTGGATGTAATTTCACATTTAAACTAGACATAAACAAGTGTCAATCTTTAGATAGATTTTGTTTCTTATAAACACGCTATTTGTTTTAACAGTGGGATTTAATTATAAAATTAATTAATGCAACTTATATGTTGGGAATTTTGTAAAATAGAAATCATTTTTGAATTCGGAATATCAATTATAGCTTAGGGTGAAATTTTGGCATTTTTCTGAAAAACTTCAATTTTTGATGAATAGTGAAACCACTAAGTGGTAGGTTAAAAACTGAATTTTGCATAAAACTTAATTTTACCGCTTCTGTAAATGGAATTTCGAAAATCCGAGAGACACGGTTAATATCAAGGATTAAAATGTGGTTCAATGAGATGAAAATAATTTTTGGTGAATAGTAACTTTTTACCTTTTTTTACCGCGGTTAATAGTAAATAGGGTAACTAAGGGTAAATATGATATTAATATTACCCTAACACATGTCCTAATTCTATTGGACAAGTGTAATTCGACCAAAAACAAACTTAGGAATAAAATATGACCATTTAGGCCCACTTGGATTAGATTAGGACATTTATTATTAATTTATTTAAAGAAGGGTTAAAATAGTTAAAATCAAAGTTTAATAAGTAAATCATTTTTAATATGGGGTTATACATAAGATAAATTCGATTGTAAATATTCATTAGAAATCTAAAAAGATTTACTACATTATGGTAGTTTATTTGTAATTTTTAGACATCAAATAAATTAATTTATTTATGACACAAAGATGATGCAGTAATTATCTTGTTAATGAAATATTGACATAATTGATGTTATAAAAACCAACATAAATGTAATTTGTGACTTTTTATGAATTAAACTAATTTTCTAGGTTACTATGATATATTAGTGTTGATTTAACCAACTTGGTTCGAACATATAATTTTGTTATGACTTTCACAAAAATCATGTATCAAATAGTGTCAAAATTGACACAAAATAGTTTTTAAATCAAATATTATATTATTAATTGTTATTTTATTACAAAAATCTAAGGTTCGGCCAAATGACTTAGATAAGGATATATGTATTAATAATATACAATTTGGGGTTCGTTTGGCATGTTATAGTAAGTGTATTTACCATATAGTGAAGGAAAACAAAAAGACACGGTAAAAGTTAAATTATTTAACTTAGAGTTAAATCTAATTGATAAGGTTAGAATAATACCCTAAACTTGTCTAAATCTTATTGGTTGATAGGATTTCGACCCATCCCCACTTTAGCTTCGAAATAAGACCCTTTGGAACCATTATAAACCGATTTTTACTTTAATATAGAAAAATATTTTGAGGTATTCCAAAGGTGCCCCTCTCCTCCCTTATAAAAGGACACCTCCTCCCCCTCCTCCTCACACCAATTTGAGCACTCAAGCTCGGCCAACCCCTGCCAAAATCTCTTCTCCACTTCCCTAGAAACATCCTAGAGGTTCTGGTCTTACTCAAAGACCAATTTTAGTTCCCTAAGAGGAGGTCTCCAAAAGGCGCTTCAAAGAAGAGGTAATTACCGTTACCAATTCTTTCATCTTTATTTCTTCTTACACTTCTTCTTCTTAGGTTGTTTCATTATGAAGTAATGACATCAGTATCACTCATATACTGATATGTTATTATAAGTATGAAACAACCCTATTTCACCATCTATTCATCCTACGGAAAAAGAAATCACTGCGCGTGCGTACGTACAGAATACCGTCTCCACGACGCGATGAGATTCATTCTCCATGTTAACCATTTAAGAATGATTATAATGTATATATAAGAAATAATAATGAAATATATGACATTATAAAGCTACTGGATTTATGTATATATATACATATGTATGTCATCTACTTACTTCCATTTCAAGACAATAAGGAAAGGAAACCAGCGGTCATGCGTACGTACGGACTACCGTCTCCATGAACGGTGTTTTTCATTTTATTTATCTACCTATTATATATATATATACTGAATATATATGATATATAAATCATATTTTATATTCTGGAAGTGAGTAAATCATGATATAAGTAATAATGATGTCAAGAACAACAAGTCAAAACACCTACGATAAATGGAACGATTTTACCCAAAACGCTTCTTTAACATGGAATTTACAAAAGAACGGGTAATATAATGTCATAAGTGAACCATATATGATATCATAACAATGAATATGATTCTGTAATAAGTCAATAACATGATTTAAATCATTATACAGGAGGTTCGGACACGTACAAGCAAGTCGGACCTAAGGTAAGGGAAATATCACAATCTCATTTTTATCCGAGATTGTTTATACGTTGGTATTTACTGGGGTGTATTTTATCATCCACATCCATGTTTTCTCAATATATAATATTATTTACATCCACCTACAATTTTTTAAATCCAATTTTACCCTTTTATGAGTTTTTAGTAAAAGATATGAAAGGAATCTTTTGTCGTTTTTTTTATACGAGGTACTTTTTGACTTTTCCGACAAAAGTACGAAGAATGTTTTTTTTAACTTATACGGCACGAACGGATTTTTACGGTTTTATAAAGCCTTATTTTCATGAACCTTCCTCCAAAATATTTCATGAATATTTTCAATAAAATATTTTTCTTTTAAAATTGCATGATGTTTTGTGAAAAGAAATTGATTTTGAAGAAGAAAGGATATTTTCCTCAAGAATTCAATTCAATTGTTTTATCAAAATTATTTTCCATCTAAGATAATAAAGGGTTCTGTTTCTATCCATATTTTTACATTGATTTGACTATGTTGAGATGGAATTATGTTTATGAATTCCTTTATCTTATATGAATGGTTTTATGATGTCATGTTGTTTAAGAATTCCATTTTTGTTACATGGGTTATGCAATGATGTATGGTTTATGATTTTGTGGCACACATAAGAATGGTATCATTAAGAGATGGGTGGGACCTATATCCCCCTCCAATGCATTGGGTAAAGATTTTATATCTCATGAGATAGACATGGCTGGAATGGTAGGTTATACTGGTTCAGTGAAACAGGACTGAAACGAGGGTTACTCGATTCAGAAAGGGACTTTGTCCACTAAGATAGTCTTGGAAATGAGTCTCGACTAACAAGAAATGATTCTCTATGATTATGTGTGTATGCCACAAAGTTTCATGTTTTATGTTATGATTATTGGGATTTCATTTCACTACTATGATTTATCCCATGTTATGAAATTATGCTCTCTTTTGCTGGTTAAGATTTCCAAAAGTTATGGTCTTATGAATATGATGTGATTGATTTTTCTTTTGTATACCCTTACTGAGCATTTGAGCTCACCCTTTTATGTTTTCTTTTCCCCAGGATATAAACAAAGTTTTTTAGGTAAAAAAAAGGGAAGATATTTATGGGAGATGTTGAAGATCTTTCCCCACGATTAGAAGATTTTATTCTGAGTTTCCAAAGACACTAAACTATTATGATCCTTGTGTGTGTGTTTTTGTTATGTACTAAGTATTCCGCAAAAGTAATGTAATGTCAATGTACGATAAGCTTCGGGTCTCTACAACCTGTCATGGATGGTTATAATGATGGATTTAACATATAAATATAATATTTATGAAAAATTATCATTATTAAATGAAATAAATCTTCTATTATCTTACATAAATATCTATTGAAAATGATAGTGTTGTTTTTTGTTATGTGAGGATTATCACCTCTATGAAGCAATGCTATTAATTTTTCATCACTTCACCACATGGATGGTATATAATTTTCTACAAATATATAATATTATATTTATGAAACGATAATAATCTTGTAAGGATAAACTAATACTTACCTTATTTACCGTATTTTTGTTGAAAAATGGAATCATTACTCAGGCGTATGCACGACCTACTATTACTACGATTATAACATAATTCATTTTTCATAACCCTATTGAATTGATTTGAAGTATAATTAATATATATAAAAATATAAATAATTCCTGATTATTATTCTATATATTATTTAATAATTTCCTATTTTACCATGTTCAACATACCATTGTCGTTTTCAAATTATGATCTAAACTACTTTGAAAAACCCAATGTGGACTTAACTAATTATGTAATTAAATATTTTATTAAAATAAATGAAATATATGGTTTATTGATAAGGTCTTAAATCTATAAAATTTACCTATGAAAGTAAAAACATTATTAAATATTATTATATAAGTGTTAAATAATTAATACGATGATTTTAACTTGAGGTAAGGGATATTTTACCTTAAACCCTTCGTTTTCTTTATTTTAAAGACATATATTCCAAATATATATCTTCCATATATTTTTTTATTAAAAATATTATATGACAGTATTTATATAGATAGAAATGATTCATATATGAAAATATATATCTCCTTTTTAACATTCATTCAATGTTTTTCAAAAGGAATATTTTCACATATGTTATACGAAAAGTTTTAATAAAAAGGAAAAAAATATTGTTAAATTTTAATGTATATGATGTCAATTAGTTTTCTCACTTACGCAACCATTACATGATATTTTTATTCCTTTAATATGTTCCGTGTTTTCTTTAAGTAAAATCCCTTCTTAGTTAATTTATAGGTATTTTCAAAAAATGGTTTTAAAAGTAAGGGATATTTGATATCACAATTCTTTTTATCAGTTCAAAGAATACTTTGACTATGATAATAAAGGTCAAATATTTATCATTTTGTGATCATTTTATGGTTTTTGGTAATTGACTATGATTAATATTAAACTCAATATAACTAATAATGATGGGTTATCAAGATATAACTCAAGATGATGGTTGAACCTGTTATATCTCTCTATTAAATTATGTAAAGATATTATGTTATAAAGTCATATGTTTCTCCTAATATATTATTTTAATTTACTAGGTAGTTTATTCCATTTTTATTATAGATATAAAAATTATTTCCCATGTCATGTTTAGGACTTATATATGATTTATATAGGTTCTATTGAAATATTTTGAATTCACAAGGTAATATAATGAGAATTTATTTTAAGGGTGGGTTATGTTACTTCTTAAGGGTTATATGTATTAATCATAGAAAAATATTTAATATTATTTTCATGTTCAAAAGAAACCATTATTAAATTTATTTTTCCATTAACATTTATTATGATATGTTTTATGAAAATATCTGGGTATAGAGTTTGATTTCATGGGAATGAAATTTTTTATTTTGAACTCAATTTTTATTATTAAAAACTCCAATTTTATAATGAGTATTCATGGACTATCATGTTTATTTAATTATTTTTATGTGTCCCTTAATAATATTCTTGTGATATTACAACATTTTCAAATTTTTTTCATTGGTTTTTTATAAGTTATAGGGATAAGGATGATGTTAATATGAATATTGTAAAAATATATCAAAAAAATTATAATTTTTACATCTCAGGTATTGTGGGAAAAATAGATACGATGTAAAGGTGTCCAATTTTTGGTGTAATATTTATTTATATAATTTTGGAGAAATAATTTGTTAAAATTATAAACCATAAATGTCTTTGGGAATGAAATAAAATAATTTCATCTCTAAAGATACATTTTATGATTTCTTATATTCTGGTTATTATAGTTGGTAGGAGGGGAAATGATTGAATTATTCTATATGATAGTACAATATAATTATATTCCATTAAGATATTAAAATTTATTTTTATCATGATATAGAATTTAAATATGATCTTCTTCCATTATTTATAAAATGTATATTTAGAATGTTTTTACTATGATGAAATAGAGAAGATGATGTTATAAGGATGAAAGAGGAAAATATCCTTACAAATCAAGAAGAAATAATTATTGGAATTAGAAAATAGAAATTTTTTTCTATGATGGATAAGTAGACGTAGTGTATAAATATATTTTTTGGAATCTATGATAAATATAAATTGCATCTAACACAGTGTAATAGGTCAATAATAGATCATTTTGAGTCATCAACCTCCAACATTGAATTGATCTTATATCCAAGTATTAGATAAGAGATGGATTTATTCCCTGGAAAAGATACCTAATGTCATGATTTTTTCAGTGACCTAAAATGAAACTCATATAATTTTTCATTTTGTATGTGAATCAAATAAATTGTGGTAAATGGTCACAAATACTATAGAAAGAGAAGATATTGATACCGAGGAATGAGATATATTTATGAATATTTTCCCTAATTTATATTTTCTTAATGTTTCAAGACATAGGATGGAAAACCAATTAATATAATTAATGAAGAAGGATTAAGATTCGGTGGCTATGATTGAAGTAAATTTTTTTTGATTTTTGTGGTATATACAAAAATGGGATCTTGATACTGAAATTAATCGGTCTTAAATAAGAATATAGTAAATATATCGAAGATAATTATCCAAATGAAAAATTAAAATTTTTGAGGAACATGTCAACTATTATGAGGAGTTAGAATTGTAGTTTTTATATAATTTTGTATCATATGACTACAAGAAGAAGAAATTATGTAGAGGAAGGGTAATTAGAAGAATCCACTAATGAAATCTAAAGGAATGAAAATCAAGTCTCTAGTTTTCGATAGTTGTGGTAAAAATCACTATGGAGAATGTCTAATGAAATCTGGGATGTTCTTATAAAGTTATATGTTTTGGAAAATGGATCATTATTACAAATAAAGAAATATTATAATCAGTGAGAATAGATTTTATGTGAAGATAAAATTGTTTTTAAATATAATTAGATTGTTCATTATGAAGATATATATTTGAAGAAGTAAATCAATGATGGTGATGATCCACAATTTAATAAAAAGTGTTTGGTGAAATCATTTTAAATTCCTTTTTTTGATGTTGGGACAAAGAATAAATTAATAATATGTAAATTAATTTTTTATTAGGATTATTATGATGTTTTTTATTTAAAGACTATAAAATATTTTAATTATCAGATATTTTCTCATAAAATAAATTTTAATGTTTAAAAAATCATGTTGGGAAATTTTTTAAAAAACATCGGGTAGTATTATGGAATGAAGATAATACAAATAAAATCATATTATTATATGTGTTAGTATTTTTTATAAAATACTTTTTGTATTTCTCATAATAAAATTTGATAGTATTTTGGATATAGACAAGCATTTAGATTTTTATATTAAGATAGATTACAGGGCTAAAGAATTTATCTTTTAAAATGAGTTTCTGTTTATATTTAAGAATCAAATCGTAACTTTGATAATGTTTCATGAAGTAGAGAAACTGTTTATAGATGGACTTGAATGTTATCCTTCTCACATTGTTAAAAATAATGGAGCTATTATGATTAATGATGTTCCAATATTAATTGAATATCGTGATGTTTTTTCAAATGATTTTCCTTGTGTTATACTTGATCTGGAAGTTTAATGTATTCAAGAATTAATTACTAATGTTATAACAATGTCAAAACCCCTTATCGAATGGAACTTATAAAACTTATAAAATTTAAAAGTTTGTTAAAAGAAATGATTGATAATGGTTTAATTATCCTTTTACTTCACAATAGGGTGCTTTTATTTTTTAATATAAAATATAGTTTCATGAGGAAATTCATTTATTATATAACATTGAATAACATCACTATTGATATAATTTTTTTACAGAAATTGTTGACTTGTTTGATCTTATAGAAAGAGATCAAAATTTTTTAAAGGTGATCTAACTTTTGATTACCATCATCTATAGGTGATAGAGGGTGAGATACCAAAGGCATCATTTTTTAACTAGGTATGGGAATTATGATTTTTTTGTAATTTTCTTTTCTTTTAAGAGGGGTATAACCATATTCATGATTCTTATAAATATATTGTTGCATGGATTTATGGATAAGATTTTTTTCTATGTTTATTAAAGATATTTTAGTTTATCCTAAATGTTTTGAGGATTATAGGGAATACCTATGTATTTTTCTTTAACCATGACTGAAAGGAAGGAATATATAGAATTTAAAAAGGTTATTATTTGTTACATAATATTTTATCCCATGGATATAAAATAAATAATGATGTATTAACTATTTATCCCACTAAAACTATTATAGTGGTTAAATACCTATGACCTATATTTATTACTGATATTTATAGTTTTCATTGATTGGTAAAATATTACTAGTAGTTTTTTGAAAATAATTATAGATATCTATCCCACTAAATATGTTAAAATGAAAAGGAGATTGGATCATGTTGATAAATTATAATGATGAATTATTCTATTAGTTAAAAACATGAATATTTAATGCTATAGTTTAAGAACTTGAAACCAGAAAAAGTTCATTTTTTATCTACATTTGAGCATTAGTAATGAAATTGAGTTCTTTATTAACAAAGAATGTGTAGAAATGTTATTATTCTTCAATTAAACTATATCCTAATCTGAAAAAATTTACTACACATGACATTTAACGTGGGGTTATATTGTATTATTTTATTATTTTTAGATATCATTTATATGCAGTATAGTGGGAAATTTATATGGATCCTAAAATATTTATGTATATATTAAACCAAAAATAGTTGAACATGATAAGTAGGAGATGGATTAAATTGATAAATTTTATGAATGTACAATTAATTACCATATAGGAATGGAAAATAGATTAACTAATACTTTTATTTGGAAATATAAAGCATCATTAACTATGATATTTAATGATTTTTACATTAAAAATTATACATACAAGAACTGCCTCTATTTTTTGAAATTTTAGAATAATTACCTTTGATAGATATGATTATGCAACATATGAAATAAGGCATTTTTATATGAAAATTTATTATTAGTAAATACATGTATTTTCCTAAATTTAATATTAATAAAGATGAGTTTTTTAGGATCAGATAAAAAATGCGCTCAAAATGACACACATTTGAATTAATAAAAATTTATTGAGGCTCATAAGTACCCATTTTTAATTCATCCTATAATTATAAAAATGGATTTATAATTTCGATAACACTTCTATTTTGAATCAAAGAAGGCTGATATTACTTATTTATTTATAGAATACTTGTATTCTCTATCAGTTAAATCTAAATAAAAATAACAAAATATGATTCCATATCCTTCTCCAGTTCGAGAATTGAAATGGGAGAATATATACCTGGATTCGGTTTTGCGTTACAAAAGACATCTCAAGGTAATCAAATTATTTTGGTAATTATTGTTCATTTAACTATATTAGATCATTTTATTCCAATTCTAGATAATATATACTTGGATCAACATTTTGTTAAAGATATAATTTTATTATATGGAATACATATTTCCATTATCATTAATCATGATTCAAGACTCAACACTAATATCTGTAAATGAATTTATAAGTCATTGTATACTAAATTAAATTTAAATATTGTCTTTCATCCTTAATATGATGGATAGTCAGATTAATCAATTCAAACAATGGAGGATAAAATTGAGTTTGTTAAATGGATTACATGGTAATTTGGTATCAACATCTAAATTTAGTTTATCTTTCATATAGGAATAGATTTAATTCTAGTTTATATATGTATCATTTTTTTAAACTATATATAATGTGATGTTATAATACATATTTTTGGGATGATGTTGGTGAAGGAAAGTAGTTGGGACTAGAATTTTTGGAAAAAAATCTAGAGAAGGTGAATATAAATCAGTTGCACATGAGGATGTCTCTATGTGGATGAAAAAATTTGTAGATTAGTGTAGAAAATATATTTAATTTGAGGTAGGGGATCATGTTTCTCTTAATGTATATCCATTTAAAAGTGTTATTCATTTTGGTCAGATATGAAATTTATGTCTAATGTACATTAGACCATATGAAATTAGGATTAATATTGGATCAATTTAGTACCGAGTGACCTTACATGTGATTTTATGTTAGATACATGAAGTATTTTATATTTGATTGTGAGAAAATATGTGTCAGATGCATCTCATGTTTTTATCCCTATGATAGTCTAATTGGAAGAAACACATTCTTATATGGAATATTAAATAATGATTCATGATAACAGAGATGATTTTATTGGAGAATAAAGTTATTTATCATGTTATGGTTTTGTAAAAAAATCATATGATTCTTGGAGAAACATGGAATTCAAAAAATTATTTGAAAGGGAAATATTCAACATTATACAAAGTAATAAATAAATTTTTTAGGATGAAATTTCAATAATGGGGGAAGAATTCAAAAACATTTTTATTATTAATAGTAAATAAATATCATGCCTGATTTTATTTATTTATTATATTTTATTAAGTTATATTAATTATAATAATACCAGGTGATTTTTTAGTCAAATGGAAAAATGATCCATTTCTAAAAAAATTTTGGGTTAGTGTATTATATGGTTATATTTAAAATAATTATTTCCACATTGTTTAATTTCAATTTTTCCAAATGGAAGAAAATTAATTAGACTTGTAAAAAATATATTATAGTTTTTTAAAAAAAATTGTGAATGTTTTTATTTTCAATATTTACTAAAAAATATTAATTTAAATTGAATTATTTCATTTCATTTAATTTATTTAAAAATTAAATATCTATGCTCCATTAGTTTTGAAATATCATTATTTATTTTTGATTAAAAATTTTCCATTTTTTTGGGAATCATAAATATAATTGAATTTGGTAAAAAAAGTATAATAAAAGATGATTTTTTTTAAAAATAGTTTTCACTCTTTTCTATAAGATTAAATTTAAATTATATATTTATATTAATATGATTTAAATTTCATTAAATTGCTTAAATATTTGGAATTATAATAAATAATTTTAGTTAATAAATAAATTTCTAATTTTGGGTCATAATGAATAGTAAAAACATTAAAAAATCAATTACAATTATTGAAGTTAAAACAGAGTTATCAAGGTTTAAACTAAAGTGATATGGTTTAAAATGACCTAAAAAAATTATAAATACCATTTTCTATCCATATTTCAACCATATATCATCTCATGTTTTTAAATAGTTTTTTGGATCCATTTTTCTTGAGTGATACATTAATATTTTTTAATGTTTTCAAACAATCAGTGTGTGTGATCTCTCCCATTTATAAAATTACACCCCCTATCCTCTATGATACACACATAAAGACACATTTGGTTCAAAAAAAAAACAACTTACCTAATCAATATCTGACATCCCTACCCATTTTCTAGAGTCCTTGGTTTGATTGGAAAACTATCCTAGGATGGCTTTAGGTATAAACCTAAAGATATTGTTCAAAGAAGAGGTATAGTTCAAAAATGAGTGTCTCCATTTTATTTCTACCTATACCTATATAAAATCATATTAAACCATAAAATATAATAACATTAGTTTCTAAAATAAACATATATGTTCTCTTATGAATTTAATAACAAGTACACATCATCTCTTCCACCAAATGTGAAATGATACCATCAATCATTGGTATGGTGGACTACCACATCGCAATACGATGTAATTTGTTTCCATCACAACCACTCATGAATTGTTATAATGAGGGATTTAATATATTAATATGATATTATTTAAATAATTATTAATATTTAAGGAAATTATATTAGTTATATTATTACATATCCGTGCATGGAAAAATTATAATGTTGTATGTGAGTACGTGTGGATTACCACCTCCACGAAGAAATTTGATGCATTTCTTATCACTCCATCACATAGATGTTATATATATGTGTATTTAATGAAATAATATGATATTTATGATAATAATTATTTAAATTTAAAATAATAATTTTCTTATTTACCTTATTATATTTGAAAAATTGGAGCCTTACTCATGCACACATATGGCCTACTATATCTATGATTATAATGTAATTACTTTTTTATAACCTTGATTCTTGGTATGTTTTAAAAATATAATAAATATATTAAAATGATATCAATTTAAATATCTTTAATCTGGATATTATTTAATAATTATCAACTTTACTATAGTAACCATACCATAATTTGTTTTACTGTCTGAATTCAACATCCTCGAAACAACCAATGTGCAGATAATCGATTGAGTAATTAAAATTTTCATTAAAATAAATTTAATTAAAGAATTAATTATAAGGGATTAGACCATTAATTTTCTTACAAATTATTAAATAATTGATAAAATTTTATTATATAGGAAAAGTAGAACATACATGATTAGTTGGACATGAGGAAGGGAACAAATTAACTTAAAAACCTCTTTTTAAATGTTATAAGGACTTATTTTTTAAACATTTTTTTAGATAGGTTTTGGATTTGTGATAATAAACTGATAATTATACATCAAATATTAGGGGTTCAAATCCCGCAGCGAACAGGAACTGTTGGAACACTATATTTGAGCTGTTGAAGGGGTATTGTAGTAGCACTATAGCAGCAACAAGAGACATTGTAATAATGACAGATACACTAGTATACGATCTATTATAGCATTAAAATTAATATGATTGGACATGGGAAAAAATATTGGGCCTATAGGCCATGTAATTGGTATAATGTCCACTACACTTTCAGTACAAAAAATATATATAATGTAATAAGGCAGCTGGTTGGGTTGGTTATCACTTAGGGTTGGCTATTACCTATCTCCCAGGCCTGGGTGTGTGCGGTGTGTGCGTATAAAGTTTATTTGTACCCTCAAGAACATAATATAATATATTATCTTTCAAATTCATTTAAATTAGTATTTATATGAAAATATTTTCATTCTAAATGTAATTCTACTTCTATTTTTACAATCACTGAAATGTTTTCAAAATTAATATTTTTTAATAATTTATTTTTAACATTGAAGAAAATGGAAAAACAAATTTTCTATTTTAATGTATATAGTTTGACAAGTATTTCCCACCACCATAACCATTATATGATATTTAAATTAATTTAAAATATTTCTTGTTTTATTAATATAAAAATGATTCATTCTATTATTTTGGGTATTTTCTAAAATGGTATTAAATTGAAATTATATTTCGATATCGGGAAAAAATTTCATAATGGTACACAAAAAACATTTATGGCTAGGATGTAATAAATAATATATTTTATGTGTTATGATTATTTTATTGTTCATGAGAATTAATTGTGATAATGGGTGTGCCCAATATATCTCATAATGATTTGTGTGCTCGATATAGCTTATGATGATGCGTGATACCAATATTTCTCACATGTGAATAGGGTAAAAGGATGGAGTTAATTTGTTATATATTTCCCCTAAGAGATTATTTTAAATTAAAATATATATTATTCCATTTCTATCAGTGTTATAAAACTTATATACAATGTTACCTACATGATTTATCAATGATTTAAATTGGTTTTTGTCTAAATATTAACATTTTCCATGATTGGAAAATAAGGTTAATCATAAAGGAAAAATTATAATTTTTATTTAGGGTAAAATGTATAACTTTTTGAAAATGGTTTCATGTTTTTTATAGATTTATAAGAATCCATTATGAATATCTTTTTCTATTTAATAATTATTATGAAAATTATTATGATAATATTTAGATACATAAATTAATTTATTAGGTTTGATGATATTTATTTTGAATTAATTTTTATTATGAATGTTTTTTGATAGTGAGTATTCACTGTGTAATGGGTTTCTTTATTTCATTTTATATATCCATTATAGGGATTTATGTTATCATAAAATGTTTTTAGAAAAGAAACCATTGATTTTTAGGGATGAGTAGTGATAATGATGAGATCATGATGAAAATTGTTAATATATGTCATGAAAAATTATTTTTATATCTTCGAAGATTCTTATTTTATGAAAAATGGATACTAGATAGATTTATCTGCTATTTTGTATCAATTATTATATAATAGTGATTACCTAAATATCTAAATTTATAAACATAAAGTTTATTCATGATTACAGGAAAATGAATTCTTCTCTAAAAACACAATTTACAAATTTTAATGTTGTTGTCCTTATAAAAGAACCTATCTAAAGAACATTCTATACAACCATGAAGGTCATTTTCATATTGAAATCAAATATGACATATTAATTATATATATATAATCTGTGAGAAGACTCTAGAAAAAATTGATGTTACAGAATATCTAATGTTGCTGGTGAGACCTCAATAAAGCATACTGATAACTATATATCACAATTTTCACCACAATATATATCATAAAAAATTATCAATACCTATAGAAAACCCATTTTCATTAAAATAATTGAAAAGAATACATGGAACATATCTATCTAGTATAGTTCATCAAGTATAATCATGATTAATCTAAAAATAAAAACCATGTTGTTGCATACATTTCTAGAAATTCTTCATGAATATGAGCATATCATGTTCCCATAAATCAAGTATATAATCACATCAAAATCCATTCCATTAAGCATTTAAAATAATTTCTGTAGTCTAACTCAATCAACTTACAAATGTATTTTCTTCCCACATGAGTCAAAAAATACCATCCTGGCAGAGATCAAACCAACAACATGATTTGGAACATACCCAACCACCAATTATTATCAAATACATAAGGATTACATATTCAAGGAATGAAAGTATGATGGTTATCATTATATATATCTCTACATCCTTTGAGAAAATGGTTTAAAATTAGATTACTCTGATAAGTATATTATGATTTTATGACACTCCAGATTATAAAAAATCAATGATTGAACCAAATAATAATAATTTACTTATTATCTCCGGGCTCAAATACTCATAATATTTTTAACATATCACAAAAACCCATAATACTCTATGATTATAATTGGTTAGTTAAAACAGACAATTATTGGATAAAGGGATATAATCATTCCACTATTCATGTAATATAAATTAAAATAATCATAAATTAATTATATTAAGATATTAACATAATTATAATGTCATGATATAATTTACTATCCTACATCAAATCCCTTATATATCCAATACTAACAGATTCAACATGGAACTCATGCTTCTTCTGTGGAAATGGTTTTAAAAACGGATCAAATACATTACCTTATATAGCCACACAAAAAATCATTACATTTTCCCTCACAATTATATATTCAGTGATATGGTAGTTGCGAAGGATTTTTTTGGTTCATAAATGATACCAGAGTTTATTTTCCTATGAAATAGCTATACTATTTTCACAGTAATTCTTGATTAACCCATTGATGATATGAAACATCCCAAGATAAAAAATGTAATTATTCATCTAAAAAATATTCCATTATTGTATGAAATTACATCAAGTATTCTACAATTATTTATGACTCTCCAATAATTGGATTCTTGGAATGATTACAACTAATTTTTCCACCATCGCAGAAAAACAAAAAACTAGATTGAGAACCCATATCATATTTATGACAAATGAAAAATATAATTAATATATCATAATACATAGAACCCATCAATTCATCTCAAAAATAATAAAAAATACATAGTTTTTCTATGTTTCATAATTATGTTCTTAAAAATAATCTAGAAACTCTTTCTAGAATTTGATTCTAATAAAATTATAAATATCAATGGTTAAGAGACACTCGGTTCAATAAAATACATGGTATAATTTATATATCCAATAAATGGTGAATAAGGAATGAAATTATCCCTTTCTAAAAATTTATAAGGTTCTCAATCCATTTTAATATTCAAGCCTTGTTATATTGTTAAACATCCAATTAAAGCTATATCCTTTTTGAACCAATTTAGTACTTGTATATGGTCATATTCCTCTAACAATAGATAATTATTTGTTTAATAGTATGGATTTCACATTCATAAAATCTAACTATCATTTAGGTTTATAATTTTAGATAATTAATAAAATCATAACATTACATATGGAAAACTAACATATAGTGTAATGTTTTTCCATAAAAACTTGTTTAATAAGTTTACAGTCTAATTTCTTTAAATTAATCCCTCTATTGTTTCAAGAAACATTTCCCTTATTCTATGTTAAAATTATAATAGTTCTTGTAGATAATTATAATCTATAAAAAAAGCAAATTTGGTGTGAATAAAAAAATATCGATAAGGGATAATACAATAATTTTGACTTGTTAGCCAATTTAAAATTCATGAAAAATCACAAGTATGTTCTAAATTTATATAATAATATTTTCACTAAAAATATATTTAAATTTTCCTAAAAATTAATTCAATGAATAATTTTTTAATTAATAATTATTTAATCAAGAATATTGGATAAATAATAATCAAGTGATGTACTTATAAAAGCATAATAACTCTAAAAACAGACCTATAATCTTAGAATACATTAAAATTTCATTAAAAAATGTTCTCATTTTTTAACATTATAAAATCAAAATATTTTCTTTAAATTATAGTGCATGTTCTTCAAAAAAGGATGATTTCATGCGACATTTTTTTTATAGTCAACATTACAAGAATCCCCTGTGATGTAATCACCTAATTGGATAATTCCCACATCAATTAAGAGTAATCTATAACTTGAAAAAATCATTCAATTTACCTAATTAAAAAAAGTCTTGTATCTATATCACCAATCATTAGAGTAATATGAAGTTCACCCATCATCATATAAAATTTTCATAAACCATAACATGATATAAACCCATAAAACCATTCAATTCCATCATAATAATATATATTATATCATTTGGTCCCATAAAAACTACAGTCATTTTTATTATAAAAAGACAAGAAATTTCATTTTATATTAACACATTTAAAAAAAATTCCCAACATATTTAGAATTATATATTATATGATAAAAATTTATAATTTTATATGAATCCTTATAATTAATAATGTATATGATTGCATGAAATTTTTTAATGTGACAAATATTAAAAACCATCCTTTTTCTTAGGTAAAATGTTTCAAAAGTGGCCCTTATAGAAAAAATTTAAAATATTACATTTTAAGAAAATTGTAAATAGGAAAGGATATTTGAAAATGAACTTTAATAATATTTTAAATTTAACTAAGTGAATTATTTATTCATTATAAATAATTTTTTTATGGAGGTGAACATGTTTAGATCATTTAAAACAAATTTTTAAGGGAAAATCCTTTATCTCGAGTCTGACTCAACACACATGTTCTAAAATACTATATAATAAACTTATAATAATAATTTAATTGATTAATAAACATTTTATGTTTTTTAATATAATAATTCCTTATTTGTTTCATTTATTAACATGCCCCTTACTGTAAATAAATTTTTTATGTTATTTTCAGGGTTTTTGTGATCCTTTGGTTCATAGACCCAAAATAATGATGATAGGTTTTCCAATGTCAAAGGAGTCGTAGTTCAATAAAATTAAAAAATATTAATACTAATATAATTATAATTTATATAAATTAAAATCAATTTTATGTCCATCTATGAATAGTGGACATGAAAAATGATTTACATCACTTCATGGACGTGGTAGTGCACAGGTACATATGAGAAATTTTAGCAATTTCAAACGGATGAAAGATTGAGAATTTTGTTTAATAGATTATAATTAGATAATCATAATTATTTTAATAATATAATATATACTTATTAAATACATAGTAATATCCATTATAATGGGGTGCTAATGAATAAAGAAATACATCACTTCCTAGAGGATGTAGTACACACATACAGATGGGCAATGTTTTCATTTAAATTAGGAATATATAAAAATGGTTTTATCATATTAATAATAAAATTTAATTATATTTGAGATATTATATTTGAATGGTTATGATTTTTTTGGAATATTTATAAGAATAAATTAAATGAAATGACTTTGTTTTGGGTTAAAACCCTAATTTGGAAAACATCATTTGGATTACACATTAAGCCTTCTATGGTGGTATAATAGTGTGACCATAGTCCATAAGTCTTGGTTTTGAAGGTAATTAATATTTTTTTGTAGGGATTAGTTGATCAAAATGGAATAGTATGTCTGAGGAAGAGAGGGAATGTGGTTCAATTTTTTAATTATGGCGGGTGGAAATATTTTAAGTGCATGAAAAATTAATATATAATAATTTTTAACTCATGTAAAATTACTAAATAGTTCCATATATTAGAATATAATGATTAAATATCAAAAACCAATTCAAACAATAATATATAAACACGTTTATCTGTAATTTTTATCCTTATCTCTTATTTTAATCAACACATTAAACCGACTAATCTTAATAGTGGTAATAATGTTTTGAATATCAATATGTAATGAATTTAATTTTATGAATACGAAGAGGATCATAAGGGGAAAATTAATGATATAATAAACAATTACCCTTACATGTTAGCAATTATATGATTTTTATGATTTTATAATTATTTCAAAATAAAATTTAGATATTAAATTCCACTTAAAGTCATCGTCAAAATAATTAACATATTTTTTACATTAAAACCATAAATATAAAAATGCGATTAGAATATAAATTTTTTCCCCACACCTAATGACCTATTATTAAATTATAATTTCATAGAAACCATAATTAATCCAAAAAAATTACTTTTAATGTTTTTATAAATCATTTAAATAATTTTTCTACTTCTGAAACAAGTACTATATTAGTGTTTCATAAATATGCAGGATAATTACCCTATCACTAAAAATTAAACATATACTACTATCATAAATAATTTTGAATAAAAAAGATAAAAATTTCATAATTGTTTTGTATATATGAAAACATATTAGAAATATTAAAATAAGTAGAGTAATATATTTTAATTTTTGAATCCATGAAGTAATATAATGGTGGTAATTAATGATAAATTAGAGAATGTTGAAATTATATTTAATATATGGTCATAATTTTAGAATTATTCTCATATAATAAAAATTAAGATGACATTTTTGTGACCATAATACAAATTAGTAATGATAATTAACTTTTATTACTGTTTACTTTGGTGAAAACATTTTACCATGTTTACTATTCATTATAACAAAAAATGAAATGGACATAATTAATAATTTTAAAAAACCATATTCAAAATATTAAATCCATTTTTCTATATTAACTACTTGAATTAGAATAAATTACTTTTAAAATATGTTCAAAAACACAATTATAAATTGTTTTTAGAAAAATACTCAATTTACGCATCAAATTTATTTTATTCCAATATCATGTTTAATAATGATAAAAATGGAATAATATTTAATTTGTTAATAAAATAAAAATTACATGACCATTATAGATATATCGAATATAATTGTTCATTTAAAGTAATATTATCCAAAAAAATATTAAATGGTAGTTTATCAAAAAACGTTATATTTCAATATTTTCAAAAAAATAAATCTTATTAGAAAAATAAAAAAAAACCTTCCAATGATTTTTTTGAACTGATTTTTTTTAAATGATTTCTATTTTATGAAAAAAATCCTAATATTTTTGTAAATTTATAAATATATTCATGTATAAAATTCAATAGATCCAAATTTAGATGAAAATTTATTTTGAATTATAAAATGAATTTATACTCCTTCCATATCTAATAAAAACCTTTTGACGAATTTCAATATATTTATTAACACCCCCCCCACCCCCACACACACACATATATATATTTAATATTAAAATAATTTACATATATTGTTTAAGTAAATTTATTTTGATAAAAAAATTTCAGACACTTTAATCAGTTTTCATTAAAATATATCCTTTACACTTATATGATATTATATAAAAAGAGTTATTATTTAACAAGACTTAATGAATAAATTAACATTAAATAATATATCTATAAATATATTTCCTTTTTTTGTTACACCTCTTAATATTTTCTATACCAATGGATATATTATAATAGTAAAATGTAAAGTGTAAAAATTTAATGGTATATCACAGTTCATTTTAAGCTCATTTTTGTGTGTGGTGCATGAATTTTAACATCATACTATTTTATAATTAAATTATCAGGGTGTAACATTATCCCTTTAAAATATATTTTATCCCCAAAATTTAAATTATATTCTCTCAAAATTCAATTTATCATATCATATTAATAAAATCATTTATAGATTTTATCATAGACTATAATTTCTAGGCCACACCATGAAATTATAAATGCATGTTCCTCTATAAGACACATACCTTCAGCTGTGTGTCAAAAAGAATACCTTTATAGTTTAATGTTATATTCTATATAAAAATCATTATATTTAAGAAATTATTTTTCCATCAAGTCATGGATTTTATGGAAATATTCATTCTTTATTTCATTCAACTATATATATTTAATACAGTCCCCCATTTGAGATTTGATTAGTTTCTAATTATGTATCACCTTGTAGTACATTAAATAAACATTCAAGATGAATAATTGATATATAAAGCAATAAAATCAACTTCTATTGTATCACATGATATATAAAATAATGATTTTTTTGATTATATTAAAACAAAAAAAGAATATCATTAGATAATATCAAATATAAATAATCCTTAATAAGAATAAATACTAAATAAATATCCAAATATTCGACATTTACACCAAAGATCAACATAAATAATTCTTAAATGTCTTCAAAATATGTTTGGCCAAAATTTAAACACAAATATTAGGATGATTTGATAACATATTCATCCAATTATAACAATACATTATTTCTAAAATATGATAATCTTTTCCATAAAAAACCTAATTCACCATAAATCCATAATAAAATCATATATTATTTCAAAATATAAATCATCCATTATTCCACATATAAAAATCAATACTATACTATAATATTATTCCTCACATATATCATATAATGTACCCTTATAGTGTAATTCATCATAAAAAATAAATTAATTCCATAAAAAATAAAGCACTATTCGGTAATATGTCTTTCAATATAATAAATCTTATGTGTCAAGAATGTAATATCAAATTATCCCAATTAACCATAATTACCTCTATATAAAAGACAATCATAACCTTAAAGGATATAAATACCATGCACTTATGTCTCAAAAGTTTAAAATTATTATTACTAAAATAACACTTTCACAAAAATAGAAGTGGAACTTATGGGTTACATATTCCTAAAACATTTATTAAAACTCGATAAATGCATTATAGTGTACTCCCATTACATAATGAATAAAATGGGTTTCAACTCCATAAAACATATGATCATCCATGAATATTATCGACACGTAAATAAAATACCACAAATTAATTAATCTTCAAAAACTATATATTGAAATATTGATCATTTAACATTATTTATAATCCATAAATTATTACATGAAATATTATTCTTCAAAAAGTCAATACAATAACCAAAAAATTAATCACACCCTAATAAACATCAATATCAATTTAATAAATTTGTCAATTTTAAGAATAAAAAAAGTTATTAACGAAAAATAAATTTATCTAAAACATAGTAATATTTCCTTCTTTATTTGAAAATGTTTAACCATTAATCATACTATCCTATATATATACATCATGGGATTTCACTCAAGGGAATATATATTCATAATGCATATACTCCCCACACCTAAAAATATATATTTATGATCCTTTGAGACATTTATGTGGGTGCTAGTATAGGTTCAAAACATTATAACTAATATAATATTGAGTTTTTTACAAGAATATACATTCCTTAACATTGAGGATATTTTTAGGTTTAGAGTTATAGGTAATTACACAAAAAATAATACATTGAAAACAATATAATATAATGTGTATGATTATAATAAATATCCTTTTTTTTGAAATATAAATCCTTTAAAATATAAACATTATCACTTCTAATGAAAAATAAACATGAATGTTTTCCTAAAATCATCATTTCCTTTAGACATCATGTGAAAAAACATATAAAAATGTGGGATATTTTTAACTTTATCCACAATGTTAATTGATTATATGAAAAATAATATTTCAACTCAAAAAAACACACATCATATTATCATATAAAATTATAAAATCCTATATAATGTAATAGAGGTTTTTTGGTAATGTGGATAATAACTTTCTTATAACACTTTCAAAACTATTTTATTTGGAATCACCCAATTCATATGGCCTACCCTTTGTAATAATTAACCAAAATAATAATTACCCTTTAATATGATCAAATTATAATATAATCATTACCCAATTCATTGGAAATAAATAATGGGGATCACCCTTCATATATGATATATTAGGCTCACTGATCATATATGATGGTGATCCACCCATTGTATAAGATTTATTGGGCTAACCTATTTCTATGGAGCTATAATGGGGGACAAACATTAATATAATCAATATCAGGATCACCCGTGACCAATAATGGGGATCAACACTTTATATATGTTGTGTTGGTATCACTGTTGTCATATAATTCTCTAGTTCCATATCATAAATAAAACAAATTCATCATAATACCCTAAGAAAAAAAAATATTAATCCCATATAAAAACAATTTTTGAAATGACATTACAATTTTTTTTTAAACACAATTTTCAAAATAAAAATACAATTTTCAATGGAAAACACATTTTCATACAAATATAATCCAAAAATGGAAAATGGTTTTAAATTTATTGAAACATTCCATATTGTAAATGAATCTAAAAATCCTAAAATAGTCTTTATGGTGTAAACGTCATTGTCACTGTGTACGTTAAGAACAAAACTTATCTTTTGTCAATTGTCAAAAAATTCCATGAAATACATGTAAAAATATTCCCTTCAAAAAACCTTTTAGATATATGAAACATAAAATAGAATTATTTTATTTCTGTAAATTATTTTTAAAAACATAGACATAGAAAAAGGAAGATAGTTTGATGAAAAACATTAAAAGGGGAATTTTAAAAGGAAATGTCCCATATCTCTTAGGAAACAATCTAATCATAAAAATTATTAATGAATAAAATAAAAAAAACTGAAAATATAGTATTTTGGATAAATTCATGATATAAAATGTCATAGGCAGTGTGTATAAAAACTATAACATAATAATTATGTAAATGATCAATATAAGCCTCAATGAATTTAGATTGTGATGAATTACCTTATATTGAGTATGATTAATCACACATGACTTTATCTTCCTGAATAATAATATTATGTTAATTATTTAATTTCATGTAAAAAACATGTTTATTATTATTATCCTATTTTTAAAATTTGTATGAAATTATATAATCAATAAATTTTAATTCATATGTTTTGACCATATTATGATTATGTGTCAAAAAGAATTTGTTATGTCGACTATTGTCCAAGGGGTTATTATTTAAATTTATAAAGAATAATAATAATGGAATTTTTATAATATTTATACAAGAATTATAATTCTAAAAAAATTTATTTTTGTCATAAAAAATGATGTAATGTTATGATCATAGAGACGATACGTCATATGCACACATGAGTAACATTTCGATTTTTCCAATGTTTAATATAGAGAGAAGGATTGTGAAATTAATCATTAAATAATGAATATTATATCATAAATAACTTTAAATTATATTATTTATAATAATATATATCATTATTTTGATGTAAAATTAATCACATCACTTTGAGGAGGTGGTAGTCCACACGTCTATGAATGATGTTTGTACTTTTTTAGTATGTTAAAACAAAAGAGGAAAAATATATATTATTTTGAATAAAGATACATATTTCATGAATATCATTATTATTTCATTTATGTCATATATATTAATTATATATAGTTTTATTACATTCTATGTGACACATTAGCGAAAAATGCATTATATCACTTCCCAAGTTGGGAGTCCATCATACACAGGAGCGATGCTAGTATATCCCCTACGATATGAACTGTAAATAGGGTGTAAATAAAATAATGAATAAAAAAGAATAATTATGGTAAAAACATATTTAATATAATTTATATGTATTATTTCCATTATAATTCCCATACAAGATAGGTGGTAATGTATACATGATTGATATGGTTTCGTGAGGCAACATTCTTTCGTACATATGAATGATGATTTAAAAAACCATTTTATTGAAGTATTTGTCGATTAGAATAATAATAAAACAAAAAAAATTATTGTATTTATTATTCAAATTTTCTACATAATAATGGTATAATAAAAATTCCAGGAGTTGGAGAAAGAAAGAAATCATAAATACATATTTATTAACGTTATAAATTAATCATGTACCTCCTTTTGGTTTTCACAAAAGTACATCCTTGGACCAATTTCTAAACAAATTAATCCATCTAGAATTTGAGGATGGAAGAGTATTAGTGAGTAGGTAAGGTATATTTTGATCTAAATGGGATTGTTATTGTGATGATAGGGGGGAGTGGGAGGCCTTTTCTAAGGGAGGTGATTGGAAAATTTTCATTTTTTAAGGTAAGAATTCTACCCATGTTCTTCCAAGTCAAGTAGATCCAATAGTTAGAATTATTATATAATAATTGTTATCATTATGATGTATTTACATCAAATTGTTTATTTAAATGTTTTTAGGTCATTTGGACCCTTAACTTTAACCTTTAGTCACCTGGAAATATAATTTTTCCTTAATAAATATTGATAATTCGAATTGTTTTGACAAATCATATTTGTGAAAATTTAAATTGTACCTATTAGAAATTAGAAAATATTATTATTTCGAATATTCAATAAATTTTATAAAATTTAAACTAAATAAGTATAAAAATATGATTTAAAATTAGTCACTCATATCTGATGGGAAAAAGTGTTTCTTTTGTGAAAATGGTCAATATATTTGACATTATTTTATTTCCAAACATGAAATTAAATGTTTAAATATACATAAATTGTATCAATTATTTAATAATTTACATAATTTTACTTTTAAACCAAATTAAAATTTAATCTATTATTATACATTATTTATATGGAAAGACGGTTTCTGAATAAAATTCATTATTTTTCAGTATTCATCATCATATGAAACTTCTTAGAAAAATAAAAATAAATAATCCTCATATATTTTCTCAATTTGGATTTTAAAAAATAATTTTATTTTATGAAATAAAATATATATAGGTTTCAAATTATAGTTTTATAAAAGTGAACCATCAAAAGATGGAATAAATACCTTAAAATTATAGTTTTTCTAAGTTAAATTGGATTTTCTTTTATGTCATGTATATAAAACACATAAGATTAATAATATAAATTACACTGAATATATTATAAATATATTTCATTAATTTAATTAAATAATATTAATTAATTTAATATTTTATGAAAAAATTTAATTTGTTAGATAATGGTAGTTTTATTATAAAAACCTTTTGTTTATATTCATTTTGATCTAAATTTAATGTCTAATTAATTGGTAATCAATGAATTAATTTTATAAAAAAAAATTAAACCAAATTTTCATATTTTATTAATCCTATTTATTCCTTCTATTACAATGGATATTTGATAAATATCATATAAAATAATAATATTTATGTCATATTGTGGTTCGGTAAGACTCGAACATGCATGTAACACAAGTTATTGAAGAAACATGAGGTTATGTGCTACAAAATATATTAATTTTTTTAGTTTAATGAATGATATACTATGAATTTAATGTAAGACAAGCTATAAAATAATTTCATTTAATTTCAAATAATATATTTCAAAAAATCTCAGGGTGTTACAACTTCTTCTCACATTTGTAACATTGTAGAAAGATGAATCTTTTTACCATTTGCATATTTATCAGCTGAACATCTATGAAAATAAAATTTTCACTTATTTTGTGTGTAAATATCCTCACCTAGTTCTTTTAGTAAAAATAAATCTTGGTATGAGGTTTGGTATAACCATTGTATTTTTCAACTCTGTGTCCTATCATATTTTATTTCACATTCAGACATCCACCACACTACCCTTTACATCCATTGTCAACTTTCCTCCTAATGGATCCTTAAATTTACTAAAACTATTCATGATATTATTATTATATCAAATAAAATCACAATAGTTGACCTTAGAAAAATGATAAATAAAAATATATTTGTAATCATGTAGTATTTTATTGAATTATTTGGATTCTGCAAAAAATAACCACAATTATCCTTTAAATAAAAATCGTAAAAGATAGATAATATTTTTAATTAATGATACTAAATATATATATATTACCATAAATTTTATTCACCAAAAAACATCCTATCATATAAATTTATCTAAACCTTTTTTTGAAACTAAACATTAATGACTTTTTCCTTTAACAACCCATAATGATGTATTTAATAACAAGTATTTTACATTATTACATCCAAATGATAATTTAGGATTTTATTTGTAGAAAATTATGAAATAAATTAATGTAAATATAGAAAACTAAAATTAAGTGATAAAATTTCTATCATAATGATATTCTTATGTTCATGTAAGGTTTTTTCGTGAAACACATGCTTCATTCAAGGGAAATTTGATTTATACAAATCTAGACTCTATAATAGTCTCTATGCATATATAATGCCTAGTAAAAAAATATGGGATGAGAAATACGAATCTATCTAAGGTATATTAGAATAATTTTATCCTCTTGGACCATTTTAAATTCTTGATAATACATAAGGGCTTTATCGTTTTTACATTATAATCATTTTTTTGAAAAAATTTACATTATCACGAAATTGTTTTCAAAGACAATTTTTCATTAATTATTTAATGAAATTGAGTAGAAAATTATTAATTATATTTACAAATGAAATCATGAGAACTCCTTGCATTCTAGGTTTCACCTTTAAAAGATAATAAACATTCATTCAGTCTTGAGATTATTTTATTACCTAATGAAATTAATATATTTCCTTTGAAATCGATAAAAATAATTGAAGAACCATATATATATATATATATTGGACTATCCAAAAAATTAACCATATAAGAACCATTAAAATTAATTCACATAATTTGATGATTCTCAGAACTCTTAGGAGTTTCCTGTTGGTATAAAACTCCATTAAATTACCAAATGCGTTGTAGTGCTATACTAGGATCACCTATCATCAACGATATATCCCGATTACCCATAATCGGATAATATAAAAAATAACCATATCATCAAAAAAATAAATGTAATATTACATTTCCATCAAAATTACTAATAAATTTTTCATTGGACCACATAATAAAAATAACTTTTAGTTTTCTCATAATAATGAGATGAAATATCATTATTTATTGAAAACATTAAAAAAATATAAAAATCCCCAAGTAATGGTAAGAAGGTATTTATTGAAAACAGAAAAATAATTGTATATAAATCATATAATGAATAATTTATATGAAATTAAGAAAATTTCTCAATGTAGCTCGCAAAAACAACATACCCTTTCTATTTGGAAAAAATCATCAAAAGCGACTCATACAAAAAAATTTATAATTTTCCATTTTGAAAAATATTATATTTTATAGAGAGGTTAAAATTACCTTATAAAATCTTTTAATTATAAATAAAAAAAATCATAAATAATTTTAAATAATTTGAATATGGAGGGTAATGTGTTTATAACTTTTTAAAAAATTGAAAAGAAAATATTGTACATCGAATTTGAAACCCAACATACATTTTTTAACTGTATTACAATAAACCTATATTATTTACTTCAATTCTTAAAAACATTTTTATTATTTATTATATTATCATAATCCTTTTTTATTTCATGTATTACCATGAATTATGTAGTTTTTATATTGATTGATTTAATTCTTGATTTCAGAGGATGATTAGCTCATAATCCTAAAACCGGTTAGGTAGTTCGAACATGGTCAAGATCATAATTTTTGAATAGAATATTGAATATTAATCATAATATAATATTATATTATATATATTAAATTCAAATTTATAAATATCCATGAATTACATGCATGAAAAATGAATCACATAGCTTCATAGAGGTAGTAATCCACACATATGCATGAGAAATGATTCCATTTTATAAAGGATGAAAGGGAAAGAATGTATATATTATATTATATTTTTTGTAATAATAATTATTTTGTAAAAAAATATATATCTAAATAAAATAATACCAACAATCCTTTTATGTCAGGGATAAAAAATTAAACACTGTGCTTAGTATAGGTGGTAGTCCACTCGTACACAAGAGATTAGTTTTTATTTCATGTAGGAGGGAAATGTAGATGAAATGTTTTTGTAACATAAACATTATAAAATTTATGTACATTATTGATAATAATGTTATTACAATATAATTTTTATGATTGGTTTTAAAGAGTTTAAATGAGAAATTTAATGAAAGAACGTGGATAAGTGTTATACCTCTTCTTTGGGGATCCAATACTAGATTAAACTATAATCATTATAAGTTATAATTTTGATGATATTAGTGCATTTATATCATGGGGTGTATTGTGGGATGGGTTTTCTCCATGTATTGGTTGATATAAATGGATCAAGTAGTGTTATAGAGAGAGGATTTGTTGTTCCATATTATTTGTGATGTGAGTGGTAATCATGTAAATACATGAAATTTTTTTATACAATATGATACTAATAAATTTAAAAATAATGTTATATCCCATAAATTATATCAATAGTATTACAGTGTAAATCAATTTTAAATTTTAAATTTTTATACTTTAAAGTGAAATTTTTGAACATTCCTCTTAGTTTAACCCCCTCGTTAACCCTTTGAACATTAATTATGGTAAACCCATTTCAATATCTATGGGTCATGAAATTAATTTTAAAATTTCCAACTGTCAAATACATGGACCATTAAAGTTATACAAGAAAATTACCCATATAATTGAGTAATGATATTATTTTTATGATTTTATAATAATATAAATATATTTTTCCAACATTAAATACCATTTAATGTCATTTTTGGAATACTCAAAAATTATGACATGAATTGAATAAATATAAAAATTTATTTTTAATATAAATATATTAACCCCAAATAATTCCATATAGTTATCCATGAAATTATTATAACAGAACAAATCATATAAAAACTATTAATTTCAATGTTTTTAAAAACATTTAAATGAATTTTATACTCTTTGGATAAGCACTCCATCAGCATTGTGTAATAATTTATTATAGCTATATCATCAATAAAAATTAAAAATAAATTACTATAATAAAATAAAAATGTTAAAAATAAATATTTATAATTTTTCATAGCTTATTATTATCTCAATGAAACCAATATGGAGATATTAAATGAAAAATAGTGAAATGTTTTATTTATTCTTTATAATAATTAATATAATTGTCATAATTAGTGGCCAATGGCACCAAATGTAAATTTTTTTAATATAAGGTAATATTTTTCCAAATATTTCCATTAAATAATAATTAAGATGATATTTTTGGACTTTATTGCAATGTATTAACCATAAATTATATATTTTACCCATTACTATGGTGAATTTTTTTAACATATATATTATTAATTATGCCCAAATATTAAATTCGATACAATTCTAAATTTCAAGTGCCTAATTCCAGAAAAATAAAACAATTCTTAATATTTTTATTTATATAAGAGGAAGAAATTACTATAACACAAAAAAATTGTAAAATACGAACATTGTATTTGATAGAGTGTATCAAACACGACACCGATATTATAATAAAAATATAACATCCTGAGTCATTAGGATATATATATTTTATTTAAATAAATTCAATATCATAAATAAATTCTTTTACACTTAACACTGAGTTTATATTTCAGTACACACAATACTAATTTCAACATTCATTGCATGAAACACCAAGTAAAAAAGAAACACGACATATTATTCAATTATTATAATTATTTAATATAATAGTTACCACCTAGCCTATAAATTCCTAGCTATGAATAATAATAACTAAATTAAGAAAATTATGGATATCTATTGAATATAAATAAAATAAGATTCATTTAAATGAAATAGAATTGTTATTTGAAAAACTATATTTTTTAAAAAAATGATAGTTTAGTTCGGCTATGTGAAAATGATCATCATTTTTCCACCATTATAAACAATATTTTATAAAATAAAATTCATTTATAAATCATATTACAAAAATTATAATATATTAAATTTTAGGGATTTATTTGAAATTTTTAATTATTTGATGAATAATGAAGGATACAAAATTTTAATTGAAAAAACTTTTTCATTTAAATAGTTTATAATGTTAAATTTTATTTCTAACATGATATAAAGAACATTAGTAAAATTTTATATCAATTATTCCAATTTATTTAATTATAATATTTTTCATATTTAATTTTCATATAACTACTTTATAATCTTTCATACATTTTTTCATTAAAAAACATATTTCTCATCGCATCTACATGAATAATTTGAAATTAATATTTCACAATTATGTGAATTTAATTTGTAAAAATAGATAAAATATTTTAAATCGTATTAATTTCTAACTTTTAAAATTTTCAACTAATCTTTTTACAAAAAATAATATTTAAAATAGTAAAACCTAATTACTACCGTTAAGGTAAAAACTGGTTTACTAGAGGGTTAAACCATGTGGTTAAAGATTACAAATGACATATAATCATGTAAAAATGCCAAAATATGTCCCTATTTAGTCATAATATATTATCTTTTTGTGAATAAATAATTTGGGATTCTATTTTCAGGATAAAAATGTGGATATGGTTGAAACATTTTAATAAAATATATATTTTCAACACAACTAACTTAATAAAAGACACACCGTATCCTCTATTCTACGCACCTTCAAACAACATTGGATCAGAAAAGAACTCCCAAATAACATATAAAACCCATCATCTTATCTTGTAATCCTTATTATTGGAATAAATCCTATCATGGAAGTATTTGTTTAAAATATAAGAATGATACTTAAAGAAGAGGTAACGTTCTGTAATAAGCGTATTTATTTGATTTCTTCCTCCACTCCTTCTAAAATTATCAAAAAATGATGATTAAATTTCATTAGTATATTAAATATACTTAAACATTGTTATTATATGTCAATCAATTAGAAACCTCCTAAAATATATCAGATGATATATGAAATCATCATTCGTGATTATGGAGAACTACCGAATCAAGAACCGATGTCCCTTATTTTTCCAATACCACCTCTCAATGTTCAGTATGATGATAGATTTATTTTATATATATATATATGATATATATGAAATAATTATACAAAAGGATTCATTATAACATTTTTTTCCTTTTTTACTTTTCAGTCAATAAGATATACGATAACATCTCTCTTGTGTGTGGAGGACTACCGCCTCATAAAATGATGTGGTTTGTATTTTTATAATGCTATTCACGGAAGGCGATAAGGATAAATTTAATGATAATATTTCATATATATGAAATAATTTTTATTTTAATGTAAAATTCATCATTCTTAAATGATATTATATATATAATTTTATTTCATACAATATAACTCAATCGAAGAAGATAATGTCATTTGTGTACGTGTTGACGACCACCTTCATAAAATGTTGTGACTCTCTTTTAATCACCACAGAACATAGATGATATATACAATTAAATTTAAATAAATTATAATTTATATAATATTTTATTCTCATTATTTTAATATAAAATATTATATAACTTCTTCCATAATTATCATTGGAAAATTGAAATGTTACTCTTGTGTATATATGACATATAATGTATAATATCGTAACATTTTTCATTTCTCAAAAACATATTCCATGGTTGGTCATGAAATTATAATTTATGTAAAATTATCATATTTATGACATGATTTTTATAATTTATAAGATGATAATATATAATATTAACATGAACTAGAACATTAATAATAAAGAACGCGCCAGAAAACAAGTTAGTTAAAGCCCAAAACAATGAAAATAATAAAATATTATTAAAAATTTCTGTATAATATGTTATAAAAATATCATATATCATATTATAAATTTTAATAAGGGATTTTATAAGTTAAATAAATTATTAAAACAGCTATACAGGAGATATAATTGCATTCAACAAAGCATAAACATCAGTTGAGGGATTTTGTCTCAATTTACATTCCATTGAGAATGAAATGTTATAATGACCCAATTAAATTTTTTTGAGGATTATATACATACCCTTTTTCATCTCATATTGTTATTTATTACTATTTTTTGTTATTTTATGTCTCACATTGAATCATTTCAATAAAGGTGTATTTGACTTTAAAATTACCAAGTGATGAAAGTTATACTGCAATCTCACATTATGTTGTTATTGTTAACCTTATCCTGAAACAAATAATTTTGTGGTAATTTATCGTTAGATATTATATTTATATTAATTATCCATATTTTCATTGGATTATTAAGATTATTTTGGAAAATTTATACTATTTTTTCATATTGTTTATTCTTTGAATATAATTCAATTAAATATGGATATATTGATAAATATTAATCGTATATTCAATACATATATTTGATGATAATCTATATTGGTTGATGAAATAATTTTATTATCTAATATATATTGAATGATCTGGACCTATGGTGATGGGTTGGGATAGACATTTTATAGCCCCTCCATGCAACAATTTGTCTCATGAGATAATTCTTGTTTTCAAATTTTAACGAGTTTCTACTTATATTATAATCTTCCTTGTGAAAGGTCCTGATGGTAGAGTTATAATGTCCTAGAGGCACGATTTCCAATAATTAAGTGTTTCCTTCATTAATAATTCATTCATTGTTATCCATGATATATTTAAAATGATAGCATCTCTGGATACATTTCATTCTCAATATATTGATTAAATTAAATGTGTTTTTAGTTATATACCTGACATTATTCATTATAACTTATCTATTCGTGAATTCATGTACCTTAAAGGGTAGGGGTGTAATCTGTTTGACATTCCATACTGATTATTATTTATTGATTCTTGATGTCTTCTCCTATACTTCACCCTTTCTTTGAATTTGAGCTCAAGCTTATTTATTCCCTTTCACCAAGATATGAAGATGAAATATTTGAAATATTTTTCAAGAAATCTTTTTTTTTATTTTTTAAGTATTGTGTTTTATTTTATATTCCCATTGAAAAATGGTTTTCATGTATGTATCTATTTCACCAAAAATACTAAATAGATCAGTCTTTACGAATTCGATCTATTTTATCTCTGTCTATGTCTAAAAAGAGCGGAACTGAATCCTGAATACTTGGGCCAGGGTTGTGATTGTTAGTATTCGAGAATGTTAATTAGAAACCTTTGAACAATATTAATGAAAACATATATTAGGTAATATATCCCTATGATAGGAATTAAGGTTATGTATATAAGAACATCCTAAATTATTGGTAAGGAAAGTATATTTTGGGTTTTCCTAAAAATAAACCCATGTCAAGATTCTAAAAATATGCATAATTTTAGTATATAGGTACCTAGGGGTAATAACTCTAAAAAGGGTGCTTTGGGTTAGACCTGATCATCACTTAGTGAAAAAAAACTTCCTTAATATGAACTTAGTTAGACACGCTAGGGTGATATACATGGGATAATACAAATTTTCTTTTAAAATAATTATAAAGAATTTCAAAATAAAGATATCCCAAAATAACAAAATTTATTATTTTGAGATTTAAAATTCATAAATATTAACTTCGATTACATTTTTCTAATTTTTTTTGGAAATTTACATTATGATCTGAAATTCATAATTTTAGGGGATAATCCAGTATATGAAATTATTTAGAATTAATGCTTGGAATAATGAATGGCATCAATACTCATGACCAGTGTATATATTGCCTTTCAAAGGATGCTAATACTGTGGGTATTGGAAATAAGTAAATTATGGTTATATTAGGGAAGCCTAATAAAATTATGAACAATAAACTTTACCAGATAGATAAATATGTTCCAATATGAGGTGTTCTATTATTGTATTACTTTATGAAACATACTCCCCCATCCTTTGGGGGTACTAATAATCTAATGGAAGGCTAATAATAGATGAAGTCTCTCGATTAGCTATTTATGGACATGATATGTGGTGAAAAGATAATGTCACTCTTTTAATGTATTTTTTCGAAGGGGATTATCATTAATAATGTTTACTGATCCATAATACTACGGAGGAAGAGGAAATTTATCTCCTGGAATGGATGAAATTTAAGGATACATTCATCAAAAAAAATTCCCTTATGGGAAACAATATGAAATGAAGAGAAATTTACCTTTATTAAAGATAAATGAATAACAAATTTTTTGGATTCTCAGGATACCTTTACAATATTTTATAGGAATTCTATTGATTACATACTCAATGTGCAGTGCATGATATCGCACTTCTTTGAAGGTATTCATCCAAGTCTTTGATGATAACTAGTCAATAAAATTTTTTCTTCATGAAAAATATATTTTTATTTAATATCATGATAGAGAATAAATTCTTCAATTCATATGTATTTGAAGTCTACAAAGAGAATAAGGAAGGGGAAAAATAGATAATGGGAAGATATGAATGTTGGAATCTCCCACATGTGATAATATGGGAAAGAAGAACCCTAATACTTTTTTTAAGAGAATTTTAGTTTTATACATTCTTGTGTAATTAAATTCCACCATGCTCATGATATAATGGGAAATATTGAAATTAAAACTTTTCAATTCATCTACTAAAAAGATATGGGGAATAACAAAATTGAATTCACCAAGCATCAATGGAATATACCTCAGATGAAGCAATGGGTTAATGTTCGTCCATATGCTATTGAAAAAATTGATGTGTAATTATTATTGTGATTGTGTATATATATCCACGAAATAAGTTTTATAAGTAGTTTATTTAAAATATTTTCATTATATGAATCATTAAACTTATATGGATTATACCTCAATATTATTTCATAATGTATTTTAAAGAATGTGTGGAATGGAATTTAGAAGAGTGTTCTAGTGGAAATTTAAACTTCTTTTATTACACATAGATGAGGGAATGATATACCTTAATATGTTCCTCATGTATAGATAGTGATATTTGTATAAAGAGACCATTTATATAAAGGAATTAAATTGGATATTAATGACAACCATGGGAGTGATTTATGTCGTTTCAATAATGTTTTCATACTATCATTAATGGAGTTTAAATACTATTTGTATTTATGGAATTTATACAATAATATGTGTTCTAATTAATGAAGAATAATGAATTCATTAGTTCAATAAATATTAAGGAAATTCATGTTATTATCATGAATTATGAGAATACATGATGAAGGCACTCACATGGTTGGTTTGTAATGATTGATACCTACATAATGTTGTTTTATGTATTAATGACAAGTTCATTTTTGGAATTGAGTTAAATCATTTCTAATGTTTTATATCTTACTCTGTTGTAAGGGTAAAATGGATAAACATTTCTGAAATTGATTAAGTTGAACTAATGAAAATGTTTAGATATTAATATATTATTTCCCTATATAAATACTTATACATATTGGATAACATATACAAATCATTTCCAATAATGATAAATAGTGATTTCCGGAGTGACTTATCACTCAATTATGGATATTATGATCAATTTAAATAAATTTTAGTACTTGGGGCCTAAATTTTTTTTTAGATTTTCATTTTGTAGAGTAATAGATGAAGTGAAAATTGATCAATGAATAATATTGGATGGAATTATTTCAATGATATAAAAATATATCAAGTATGTATATTTCCTTATACTATTTGGGAGTTAAATAGTTCCTAAAATCTAGGAAAAGGCTATGAAAATAAAAATTTTATCCTATTTTCATTATTTTTTAGGATACTAATTATGTTTTCAAACCTATTATTAAAGTTTTTTTATCATTATCTTCTTCCTAATAATGATTTATATCACTATACATTAGTATTTGTGTGTTAGTTTTCTCTTTTGTGTATATGTATTCAGTTACCATATATGATATTGTATTTTAAAAAATACAATCTGTTATTAAATATGAACTTTTATTTCCCTTTATCTATTATTATGAAATTGTTTTACTATTCCTTTTTAAAAATGGGTTTTTTCAATAATCGTATTCATAAATACCAAAACCTTTATTCGAATTAACTAGTTTAAAATTTAAGGATGAAATTTATTTTAGGGTGAGAGAATGTAACACAATAAAATTTTAAAATAAGATCATTGTATTTGATAGTGTTTATGAAACACAACACTAATCATAAAAAAATATTACTCCATTCAACTTTATGATATATTTTATTTGTTAAAATTAATTCTCTATAATAAATTATTTTCTTTATATGCATCATTGAGTTTAACTTTTATTACATGAATAACTGAGTTTAGCATATGTTTTATGCAAGATCTAGTTTAAATAAATCATGAATCATTATTAAAATACTAAAATTTAATTTTACAGTCATCACCTAGACCATAAATTAGTGGTTATGAATATTTATAAATATATTCATAAAATTTAGGTTATATATTGAATAATATTAAAATAGGAGACATTTAATATTAAAAGAAATTTTCTGTGCCAGACATTATTTTCCCTAAAGGATTTTTAATAAAATTTTGAAAAAAAATATTTAAAAATAATTTTTATTAATTAAATAAAATTTAGTTTAAATATTAAAATTCATTTTTGAAATAATTATCTCTAAATTATATTATGGTGAATTATTGGGATTTTTTGAGGTGGGGTTAAACTAAATGATAATAGTTATAAATAAAATACCAAATTTTAAAACACCAATATTATGGGAATATTTAGTCCTAATACCTTCTAGGTTCGAAAATCTCTTAGTTTTGATGCTGGTGGCATGATAAAAATGTGGTTATGATGGAAGCTTTTAAAAAAATTACAAGTGTTCCACTCTCCCCACTTTTAAAAGGTCACCCACCGAACTCCCTTATTCATACATTAAATCCTCTTTGGTTCATAAACTTCCTACATAATATCCGTTATAGATTCCAACCTATAATCTTGTAAATAATATTTTTTTATTTATGTCCTACCTAAAAGGATTTGGTGAAACCTAATGAAGATACCTGAGGAAGAGGTAATGTTCTTTAACATGAGATTTTATTTTATTTCTTCCTCTAACTCCTTAAGTTATTGTTAAAAAATTATGATATAATAACCAAATTATATTAAATAAAAAAGGATGTTTTTATATTAGGTTCATTACCTACCAAATTTCCAACTTCCATCAAATTGGAAACAAAATGATCTTTTGTTTGAATAGAAGATGATTCCCTCACGAAATGATGTCATTCATTTTTTTCATTCCCAACTCTCATGGTTTTGTATGATGGTGAATATGAATTATATTTGGGATATTTATAACATTGTTATACCTATTTAGTCATTATATCAAATATACTATTTCCATTATATTATGTAGGTGACACAATAACATCGCTCATTGGTATAGCAGACTACCACCTCGTGAAATGATGTGATTCATATTTCTCTTATACTTTACATGGATGGTGATAAGGATAAATTTAATGATTATATATGATATAAATGAAATAATTATGTTATTAATAAAATATTAATCCTTATGAAAATAAAGTATAAGAAAATATATGTCATTTTTATTCTTTCCTTCTCCATTAATGAATGATTATAATGTTATTTTTGTATGTGTAGACTGCCACGGTCACGAAATTATGTGCCTATCATTTCATCCCCACTCCACCTTGATGATATATATCAATATATTTTGATAAATAATATGGTATATATGATATTTTTGTCATAATGGAAATATAATATATTCTTCCACTTCTTTCGAAAATGATCACGATAAAATGGAAATGTTACTCATGCATACATACGATCTACTATATCTATGATCATAAAAAAATTAATTTATCAAAACCATAATTCTTGATAAGTCATAAATGTATTATTTTTGAATAAATGTGATAATTAATAAATGATTATTATTTTTCTAGAAGTGATGAAACTATATAAAACGAACAAGAACCAGATATTTCATGACAATGAACGAGAGAGAAAACAAGGAAATTAATACGAAAAACAAAAATAATAAAAAAAAATTAACGAATGGTTGGTAAGATGTCATAAAAGGAACATATATGTTATTATAAATACTAATATGGGTTTTACGTTAATTACATGATAAAAACCACAATACATGTCATTAAATCATACTTAACCAAAATAAAGTATGAGGTAATGGATTTCATATCAATTTACATTACATTGAGAATTATTTGTTATTATTCCCGAAAATGAATTTTATGTAGTTTATTTAAAACCCCTTTTACATATAATATCATGATTCAATAATACATCATTAAATATTATATTTTATCTTGAATCATTTCAACCATGGTGGATTTGACATAATAATTACTAAGTGGTACATTTTATTGTGCAATATAACTCTTCTTTATGATTGTTAACTAACCTTTAAACAATCACATTATCGAAATAATTTTTCATTAAACATTGTATTTCTCTTAAATATATATATTCTTTTGTGATGAATATTATTATATCCTAAAATGTATAACATTAAAACACAAGTTGTTTACATTGAATATTATTCAATTAATTGGGAAAATATTTATCATTTACCCAATATAGATAGTTTATGATATAGAATATTGATTCATGAGACAAATCGATTATTCTATATATGAATAATTATTTCGACTTTTAGTGATGGGTGTAAAATGACATTATATATCCCATATATGCATTGGTATGTCTCAAGGGACTGCTCACATTGGCTAAATATAAATTTTTTTCTACCTATACATTTAACAATCATTGGAGTAGCCTTTATGGTAGAGGAATCATGTGCCAGAGACAATAAATATTATAAATAATAATTTCCATTATTAATATTTCTATTATTATTATCAATGGAATTTTTAAATGATATTTTGTCTAGATGAATTACATTTTCATTTCATTAAAAAAATGGAATGGGTTTTTTGTTATCTACCAATCCAAACAGATTATAATTTATCTATTCACCCTTGAAATTTGTTTAAAAGGAATGATTATTCAGTTATTTATATTTTCATTTTAATTATTATTTTTTGATTCCTGATAGCTTCTAGAGAACAAAATTTTTTCTAAGAATTTTAGAACACCCTTATTTTTTTTACTTTCATATGGATATGAAGAAGAAGTAATTGAATTATTTTTCCGGGATACAATTTTTTTTATGTATTGTGTTTTATTTTATATTCCCATTGTAAAATGGGTTTCATATTGGTATTTAATTATAAAAAACTAATTATTTTTTTGTGATTAGATCCAATTTATACATGCCAATTTAATAAAGTATGGCATATGATAAAGGATACTTGGGTCAGGTTCAATACAGTTACTGTAAATATAAGTTTTCAAGACCCAACAGAAAACAATTTTTTAAAAATTACCCATTTCATGCATGATTTTTTATTTCAAATAATGTATAATGTTTATTAATATTTGATTAATTGAAATATTTTGAAAAATGAAAAATATTTCACCTTGAAGAAAATCTAAAACAAAATGATATATAGAAATTACATTGATTAATAAAATTAAATGATAGTTTTTTCAGAATTAGTATTTCTAACAATTCCACAAAAAAAGATTTCATAAATCCCAAAATATATCATAATATAATTTTTTTCAAGTTAATTTCTATAATAATTTAAATTTTATCATATAATTTTTTTAATAGTGTTAGAAAGTAATCATTATATTCCAACATAATATGAAATAAAACCCACCTTTTAAGAAAATATATTTGGAAGTATAAAATAAATTTATAATAATTTCTTATCTATTAACCCACATTTGATGAATTTTAATCTATTTTATATAATATATGATCTTTATATTTAAATAAAATTATTCATCCATATTTATTAACATTATTTTTTTTATAAATATTCATTACTCGCATATATAAATTTTCTAGAAAAAATATTACCTTTCATCTTATATGGTCTTATATAACATTGATTTTTTGTTTTCTATGCATTAACCAATAAATTTTTATCGATGAAAATTTTCATACGTAGATTAAAAAAAGGGTTCACTCATACTCATAACCACCAACCCAATGGAATGGCATAATTATCATATAAAAATAAAAAAATTTAATAGTATATCACAATTTGTTTTATGATTTGTGTTGTATTTGGTGCCTGAATTTTAATATAGTGTTCTTTTTAAACTAAAATGTAATGGTTTAAAATCATTAACAATGTATGTGTTATTTCATAGTTTATGAAACCTCTTATAATTATTTCTATCGATCTTCATACATAATATATAGGCATATTCACCCATTTCCTTCTTTGAGAAGAATTTTCCTAAAGAAAACCTTATTGAATGTAAATTTGGGAGATTATTTTTCATATTTTGTATTAATCCACATACAATATCCTAAATACCTCCACATTTCCATTAATAAAATTATATATAGAAGAATCATCCATACATTAACGAAAAAACTATTTGATTGCATCATCAAACATTATATTCTAACTCCATGAAGCATGCTTCAAACTATAATTATAACTTAGAAACATTGAAAACATATCAGACTCATTCATCACCTCAAATACTCTAGGTTCTGTCATATATATTTCCTTTATTGGATTCACAATAAATCGTTTTGTTTTCATAGCCATTTTATATATCTAATGATAAAATTGTTCTAATATGTATGTCAGTTCGTCCAGACCTAGAATCTCAGGGTTGCTGCTAAAAACACCACATTTAAACAGTGGATTTGATAAAAACAAAGTTATGAATATCATAATTCTATATTATTTCCCATATTTAATCCATTACATTTCCTAAATATTCAGAATCTAATGAAAATATGTTCTAATTTTTTTTGCAATTTGTAATATAAGAAACATATTTTACAATACATGTGAATATTTATCATTACTTATACAACAATGGACTCCATTCATTATAATTTATACTCATCTTAATAACAAATGTACTATAAGAATATGTAAGGGGTAATCTCAAATTATCAGTAAGGGAGAACTCATCAATACATCACCAAGGGTTATATCATAAATATATGATAAATTATGATCATAATAGAAATATCTTACTTAAAAGTGGATGGAATAAAAGGAGTTGTCCAAAATGTATAATAAAATGATATGTATCCTCCAATTTTCAATCATATATCAAAACATATGTGTAATTAAACAATAGAAAATAAAAATGATCCTTTATAGAATATAAAATAAAAATGTATCATAATTGAAAGAATATGAAATCATAACCTAGTGCAGAAGTCATTGTTATCTGAATCTAACAACATTGTGGCATTTGGTTAACAACACATGTACCTTATTTGGTTCAAGAAACCTACCCATGTACCCTCTTGGTCTTGGGATACTACCAAAGTAAACAATTGATCTTTAGAATCTACCTATTAATCCTATATGGCTTTGGCTACAAACATTATATAATAATGGGGTTGGGATTCTACCTGTGTACCCTCTTGGGTTTAGGCTACAACTCTAGGAACCTCTAGGGATTTGAATTCCACCTATGTACCCTCTTAGTCATGTAATACAAATTGTAAAACCTCTTGGACTTAGGTTACTAATTTTTTACACTACTGGGATTGGGATAATATATTATTACCCTCTTGGGTTTGGGATAATATATGTAGACTGTCATAGCATTGTCCTATAACTCCAATGCCCTAGTGGTTTTGGACCACTACACATGTACCCTCAAGAGAATGGGGCACTACCCATGTATAATATGGGTATTTGGATACTACTAGTGTATGTAACAACACCTACTCTAGTACCTTGGGGATAATGTTCATTTAATTAAAATGGCACAAATAATGATGATCCAATTGTTTATATTTCACAATAACGAAATATACACTATAGAGTTTTACATTTCATTGATAAATAATAATTTATCAACTAAAAAATATGAAAAAATATTATCCTTGTGACCCCTTTATCATATGTAGTAATACTCTTGCTTAACATGTGAAAATTTAGACAATAAAATGTGATGGTCTAAAATGATCGGTAAGGGGTTTCATACAATAGAAGAAATTATATATATGACATTATGTCATGAAAAAAATTATTTATTTCATATCAAATGAAACTAGAAAAATAAAAAATATGTGTCTAACATAACAATTAATAATTTGATTTATGACAATAACTGATCATATTGTGATGGTAATGCATAATTTTGGACGTCATATACATATCATGGACGTATTATAAAATAAAATAACATATAAAGGGAAATGATTATCTCATTAAACTATTATAATGGTCTCATGATACCCAACTCCAATCTAAGGTAATATATAATTTCAGGCTGCACCAATTAATTAATATTCCAATAAATTCCATCACACATAAAAAAGATAACAAGGATTAATGTTTAAGGAATAAAAACCATAGATACTATTCATAATTTCTCAAAGGGGCATATCGTACAGATTTTTCCCACATTTAATAATGAATTATATGGTAATAATTTTTTTTCAAATACATTAATCAATAATTATATATGAATATTACATGGTTGAAAAATAATAAAATTACATATCAATCCTTTATAATGTGTTATATGTGTTATATAGATCATAAAATCATATTACCCACGAGTATCCAACCTCGATTGTAGTAAGGCTGACTTTTGTTCACCAGGTGACATCAAGTAATATCCCCATTTACACCATTTTCATTTTTATTATCCCTAGGAACAGTTAATCCAAAGCCACAATAAAATGTTGTTTCTTCAAATGGATTTTAATTTTTGGAAAACCACACACACATTACATCACCAAAATTTTTGGATGTTTTTATGTTTATGAGTTAGTTTGATCATTATAATGGATTATAAAAAGTCTACAATGAGAGGTGAACCATTATATATTATTTGGAATAATTTAAATGGATTTTAATAACATGTAATTTAAATTTTTTGTTTTTATAAAAAGGAATCTTAAAATACAATATATCAAATTAAATTTACTTTCAAATTATAGGTGTGGAATTTGGAAACAAATATGTTCATTGAGATTATCAGTTTAGAGATGAAACACTGGACCAACTAAAATGCTCAATCTTGAAGAGAGAGAAATGTAAGAGGCTTCCAGAGAAGTATATGATGATAAAAATTCTAATTGGGTGTATAATAATTAGGATATGGGAAGGCTGTTTATACCCGAGGAGGGGCGATGTTAAGAGTTCCAATGATAGTAATTATTCCATTAAGGCCATCAAATTTTGAATGGAATTAATTAGAACATTTTTTGGTTGAAAATTAATGTTTTTTCAATTCTAGTTATTTATTTCCAATACTTGAATCAACAATATGATTTTATGTTATTTCTTATTTCTATTTTGACCAAGTATAAATATAAATATATTATAAATTTTCATGGGAATTCCAATTTTTCCCCTGTCAATCAAACACTGTATTTTTCTTCTATAATTTTAATATAGACATATAATAATTTTTTATGTATTTTAAACTAATATATCTACATGTTTTAATTTAGATAATTAATGTTGGATATAAATTTTTTTGGGCTGATAAGTGGCCATGAATTCAACATTGATGATGATCTGACCATTACTCCCCACCATAGTAATTGTATAATTACATTTTCCCATTTTTTATATTGGCTTTATAATTATAAACATATTAGGTGACTTTATTTTTCTCACTTCAAAAAAATATAGTAACATATAGTTCTTTGTTTACCATGTTAAAAATAAAGTATGAAATCAATGATTCTAGATTTAATGAATCTCTCAATAAGGTATCCGAAAAATATATTCTACATTATGTTCATTTAATCTAGATAGTCTCTCTGGGAAAAAATATTTTCAATATAGATAAAGACATAAAATCTTTCATACATTTCCATATAAGATTAATCTATAAGGGAGAAAATTTAATACTTGGAAAAAATATTTACTAAAGGAAACATATCAAGATTCACTAATTTATTCTAATGACTTGAATACATTTAGAGGATATAAATGAAGAATGTTTTTTATTAATGGTTAAGAATAAATTTTATTAAAAAAATACTCATAGATTCACAATAATAAACATAGTATCTAATAAAATAAAAACCAAAAAAATGTAAATGTTTAATACATAAAATATATTTTTAACATTAAAATTTACATTATTTATTGAATTAAAAATATTATAATATGTTTAAAAAACTTGGGTAATTAAATTTTCCCACCCCTTATGAAATTACATTCTTGAAATTGAGTTTAATACCACATGGTGAAAAAATTAGGTAATTATAAATCATTTCTTCTTTAGGATCCCATATTTCCTCTTCTAACAAGATATATCTCCACAACATATTCATTATGCATGTTTTTCTTTTACATAATAATTACTCTCTTGTGGAATGAATCCAGACATGCTACTCAATATAATAAAAATCATTTTTTAGATCGACCCATCTATAGAGGGTTCTTGTTTTTTATATGGAATATATTCCTTATGATAAACATATGGAAGACTCCACGACCCTTAAAGAGATTAGGAGGAATTTATAAAATGATAAGCTATAACACTTACTCTCTCTAGGACCTCAAATGACATGATATACCTTGAAACAATATTTCCCATCACCAAAAAACTAATAACCCATTTTAACGGTGATAATTTCTACAATACATGATCAACTACATAAAACTTTATGTTCTTCCATGAGTTATTTATATTGATGTTATGTATTCCCAGAGAAGCATTGATACGATTAAGGATTTCATTCACTATCTTAGTTGTCTCATCAACATGTTCTACACCAACTAGTTGCCTATCTCCTACTTCATCCTAGATAGTTGTAGTATGATATTTTACACATAGAAGTCCTCATATGTTTCTATCTTTATTCTTGAATTAATGAAATTATTATATGAAAATTTCACTGATTGTATATATTGGTCCCGCATTCCATGAAATTCAGATGAACATGACATCAAAATATCTTATAAGGATTGGATAGTCCATTTATACTTCCCATGAGTTTGATTTTGACATCAATCTCATAAATTTATTTCAATATATGATACCATTTGAATACTCTTCCAAAACATGGATGTGAAACCTGGCTTGTGATTAGAAAAAATAGATAATTGTGTACAATTAAGTAAATAAAGTTCTTTGATATAAAGTCAAGAAAGAAGATTTTGGGGTAAAGTCTCCGATTCTACTAGATAATGTTCATATTTTGTTAGATAAAAAATAATGAACCATATAGAATATTTTATCTTCTATTATTACTGTAGCGGAGTGATAAAGTCTACTATGATATTGTCCCACTCCTACATAGGTATAAGGAGTGTTTGTATTACACATTTTTATATGTTTCCTCTCAACCATTGCATAGTGGAATACAAATAATCTATACCCATAATCAGTAATTTATTTATTCATTTAAATCCACCATATGTTCTCTTTTACATCCCTATACATCTTGGTACTACCAAAGGGTATATAGATATTTTAGCTATGATAATAATCTAGTAACACCCTATATTGAATAGGTACTAATGGAATACCAAATCTTCCTTAATATTTTCACACACCATCACAACATGTGAATCCTATATAATCATATGTTTGATTCACTGATAAGTAACTAAACCTGAGAGTCACATGGCATCACGAAATCCTCCTCAAATTCGAGAGGTTGTCGACATGTAGTGTGGGTCTCAAATGCTACATTGAAGAGACTGTATCCTCATGATTAGAGTTTCATGTAATGTTTATTATATATAAACGAAAAAAATCTAGGTAATATAATTGTTGAATTATAAAAATATAAATTACTATATAATTAAATCATCCAGATAAATAAAAATAATCAAAAATATCAAGAATTATATAAAAAATTATTATGTTTTGATGTTATACCAAAAGGAGTGAATAAAATTATAATGTGGTCACATGGGAAAAAATTAAATGATATAAATAAAAAAGAAAAAATATGTTTAAAATAGAATCATGATATCACACTCGGTCATATACTACAATAATACATTATATTATAAAAATCCAGCCTCCATAGATGGACACTTTCCCTTTTCCAAACCTACATCAATAAATATTTTCCAATTTCCAATTGGAATCCCATTCAGGGTGTGAGATGTTTTCAATATGCTACTACCGATGGTTCTTATAAGAAATATAGTCCAACAATGTATGTTTTAATAGTTTTCAAGAATTAAAATAACATGGTTTTGAATTATAATTAAATTCATGTGAATGTACAACTATAGGATATATCAAAAGTAGTATTTGGTTGAATGTAATTGTACACAAATTTAATGAATCATCCATGGAATATGTCCAAGGTAACCTGTACTAGACCTATATGGGATAGTACCCAAGGATATTAACCCAATCATAATCGTTGAGTCCATACATCTCATCCATATATAACATGGTATAATGTATAATTATAAGGGATGAGAACCCAAGGCCCATGTCTGAGGTGTCATCGTCGTTTCAACGAAGCTCATTCATATGAAACTCGATAGAGGATTTGGTTTTTCAAAAGGAATTAATTAATGTTGGTCCAGGAAAACCATATCTATGATAATAATATAATGCAAAAAATTATGAAATATATAAGTATTTGATCAGTTCCATACTGCAATACCCCACATGGGTTCCATACCAAGTTATCCATTATATACTATCATATATACAAGGGATCCATGAGTTTAAATTATTGTCCATTCCCTTTATCAATATTACTCATAAAAATAATATCATTAATCAATTCACTTAAAATTAATTAAGAGGATTCATGTTAATTTCCATGACAAAATACACTCTATTTTCTTAACTAAGAATAATCTCAGAGATTATCAATTTTATATCACAATTCAAATCCATTCCATTTCAGTTTACCATAATTTATAATTTAAAATGATTAAAAATAGGGAATATAGCTTTGAAAATCCATCTATATTATTTTATGTACTCAAATCACAGGTGGAAACATTAGTTAACCCAAAGGCATGGATAACTATAGGGGATTTAATCTAACCCACCTAATGGGGTGCTATTGCTGCCAAAATGCGGAACAAAGAAGAGGCCCAATGAACTGCCTCGTGAAGCCCCTTCACGGAGTTCCCTAGCACCACGGTCGCCACGAAGCGAGGAGGTGGGGGGATCCATGAACGCATTTGACGTTTGTGAGCCCACCATGAAGTGAGAAGGTTGGAGGATCCACGAATGCATTTGACATTTGAGACCCTGCAACGAAGCCATGAGGCGGGCCGCTCCGTGAATGCATTTGACGTTCGCGAACCTCCATGAAGACTTTAAGTCCCTCTTCGCACTGCGTGAGCTCCGCTCTACGGTGCCTCTTGCCTATAAATATCGGGCTCCACCTGAGCCCAAGGGACGGACGATCCGACCTTTCAGCTTCCCAGCTCCTGAATCATGAAGCATCCAATCTCTCAATGAACCATGAGTTGTGCCAGGTACTTCTGATCCATGAAGTGCCTCCCCTTTGTCTCGTCTTGATCTCCATTTCCGAGATGGATTCCGTTCACGAAGCCTAACAGTCTTCGTGAAGGAAGGGGATCCCCAAGGGAACCCGGGTCATCATGGAGCATTTGTGTTTCGCAAAACACCCTTCATGTACACATGATCCATATGGTAAGGTAGGTTCAATGTCCTTCGCAAAGCACATTGCTTCCTGACACCTTTCTTCGCAAGGAACCTTTTCTCCGTGATGATGTGCTCCTCTAATGCCCTTTCACTTAATGAAACACCTCCCATTTTCACATATGCACAATCTTAAGGCTAAGGCACCCCACTTCGCAAAGCAAACCCCTTCTTAATTGCCCTCTGCCACGCTGAGGAATAGAGCTCCACAAGGCCCCAACCTATGGACCCCTCGACATGGAAAATCCATTTCAAGTGCGACCCTCCAGGTTTGCAAGATGTGACTTCAAAGTCCCATGGATGATACCACCGGTTGCGTTACTTCTCCTAATGCTCTTCGCCTAGGCATGCTAATGGCTATTGTTTCTTTTCATAGCCACACTAACATGGACCCATCAACGGTTCACTCCGCGACACGCCCTCGCTACAGCATTGCCGATACCTACCCTCCCACAAGGAGAAGAGGGTACCGGTTATGTAAGTCCTAGTGGTGTGGAGCAAACCCACCTCATCTGAGCTGCATGATGTTAAACTACTAAGCACCATCGTCCTCATCACATGATATTAAAACGTGACCTCTCCCCTTGCCTCACACGCAGGGTGCCCCTGCCTCAGACATTCACCACACCCCCTGGTCATCACAGGGGATGATATCCTCCTTCTGAGAGTAGCGTTTGTCTATAGGGGAAGGGAATCCACCTTGGTGTAAGCCCCATGATTTTCTTGCTGGAGGCAGCATCCCTGCTCCTCCTTTCATATTCGATCCCCGAGGCTAGAGGAGGGCGTGATAAGGAAAGAGACTCCTCCTTTATTCGGTCCCAAGTCCCTCTCTCGCTGCGCTTTTTCGCCATCGGGCCTCTTTCATAGAGTAACCCCCGACTTTCGGGGCCTCCCCATGTGTAAGACCCTCTTCACATCCCACAGGCGTACCTTTCATGACGTGGTCGTCAGACCTTTCTTGCCTCTTGTTTCATACACCAAGAATGACTCACGTAGGTTTAGACTAAACATTGACCAGGACATCACCCTCATCCCGCATGACTTTAAACTGTATTCCAACCCAACCGAACTACAGGGACATTGATCCTTGTCAAGGCATGGAACGTAGGAAGCCTCCACGAGATTCAATCCCCCACCACCTTGGGCCGCCCCAGACCGTAAGCCCCACACCCACCCGAACTACGGGGACTTTGATCAATGTCAAGGCATGGTATGTAGGAAACCTCCCTGAGGTTCAAGGTCACCATCCATTGGACGCCTAGTCCTCCTTCGCACCAGTTCATGGAAACCATGGGAAACCTAGAGTTTAAGCCCCAACCCATAACTAAAATACATGGACATTGATCCATGTCAAGGCATGGTACGTACGAAGCCTCCACGAGGTTCAAACCCACCACCCGGTTGTTCTAACCTTATTCATGTCGGTTCACCCACCACCTTGGGCTGCCTCTGAGTGTAAGCCCGAATGCATTCTAAACTATGTAGACATTGATCCATGTCAATGCATGGTATGTAGGAAGCCTCCTGTGGTTCAAGACCACTACTCATCGGACCCCCGGTCCATCATCAAGTCAGTTCTCTCCCATCCCGCATGACGTTAAACTATATTCGCCACCCAAATTACAGGTAATATGATCCTTGTCAAGGCATGGTATGTAGGAAGCCTCCGTGAGTTTCAATCCCACCACCACCTCGTTGTTCCAACATCCTTCACATTGGTTCCATCCCATCTAGTGGTAAGCCATTGTGATCCCATCCAGTGGTAAGCTGTTTTTACCTTATTCAACGGTAAGCCATTGACATCATTATTCGGTGGTAAGTCGTTGTCAACCTCATTCAGCAATATTCCATTGCAACCTCATTTGACGGTAAGCCATTTCCAGATGAACTACGCGGATTTTGATTCTCTTCCATGGGGATATGTAGGAAGTATCTTTCAGGCTCAATCCAAAAATCATCGTCCATCCTGATTCTTACCTGGGCCATCACATCCCGGTGAGATCATGCCACCTCATTCCCCTCATCATTATTTCGGAAACCACTCACATACCTGCCCCATATCGGTGTTACCTCCAAGGGTTTCCTCTATCTGATCCACTCTAATCAGTGTTCCGATTAGTCCGATCCGTCTATGCTAGACGTTAAACATGCGGCATACCCTGTGTTAAACACATGAAGCTAAGGAAAACCCCAGATACATGCCCATGGAATATGATTCCCCATGCTCGATGTAAGAAACCTCGGGCTTCCACGACCTCGAGAAGCCATATAATAAGGGAAAGAAGAGGGACACACCAAACCCCAGTGTCCAGATATGCTAGTGACTCCCAGCGTGACAACTCACCTAACCGAAGGTTGCTGCCCGGACCAGACTGCTTGGAAAGTCCTGAAGGAAGTAGTGTAATTAACTGGTGTCCATGAAGATATGGTGCTAGGAAGAGTTTCACAAACAACGTATTAAATCAATGAGGGAGACCCGGGCAAGGTGATGAGTTCTGAGGAGGAATCCCCAGAAGGAAGAACCGACATCCAATCATCCTTTTTCAATCAAGGAGAAAATATCCCTGAACAAGGAACAAATTCCACCCACATTTGGAAAGCAGGAATGTGGGGTAACGAAGCTATGCTTGTCGCACTCAAGCAGACGGATGCGTCCGCCCTGGAGAAAGCGTCGGAAATAGAAAAGGTGAACCTGACATGAACATCTTCTCCTCAATATAGAGATTAGTAGCGCTTGAGGCATCCACGGATTGACGTGTCACTCTATCCAGCCATCCGACGATGGGTCCCGCCAAGCAAATAGCGGGCCTGGCGTGAAACTCACCAGATGTTGGGGTAGTATAACGTTTGAAATCCCATTCTGCGATGTAGTCTGCATGGATCCCTCTCACTGGTCATGGAAGACGGGAAGACACTGGGGTGTTGGTCGTTGATTCCTTTTTTCTTTCAGTACAGATGAGTTCATCTATCTGCTTCTCAGGTATCAGGTTGCTACCACATGAACACAATCATCACCCACCCGCCTACATAGGGGCATAGGCAACACTAGAACAACTGCTCTGCGTAGCTTCACTAATTCTGCAATGGCTTCTGCATCCACAACCATGGGGTGCCCACGCCCCATGTACCCTTGAGAAGTTATCCAATGAAGGGTAATTAACGACCTCATACTCCGTTATGAGGTGGAGGGAATAATACCAACCCAGGATATGGCCTGCATGTACCTGGAGGATTCTAGGCCCCGCCGTAAATGCCGCCCCCAAGGGCCGCGCAGGGAGCCACTACTCTCTACCCCAACATTCAATCATTTCGGGAGTCTGTACCTGGAGTGCTTTGATGACTCCCTGACTTACGATGATGAGGTGGGAGATGTCTGGACTAGCCCTGTCAGAGTATCAATCCAGGGGCTCCCAGCAAGGTCCCCCACCTTGCCGTGTCAGCGCTGCCACCTGACCTTACCGGAGGACCAGGTAAGCTATGCACCTGCACCACCAACACTGGCTCATGCGACCCGACGCCAGCATCGAGCACGAGTTGAGGACGCCCGCCAAGGGGAGTCAACGTCAACAGCTACTATGGTATAAGCCACCATTGATGCATATCATCAAGTCCCAGCACACACTAAGCAGGGGCGCTCATATGCCCAACTGGGATCGAGGCCCCAACTGCCCCACAGGAAGGCTGGGTAGACTCTCCTGGTCACAGGCATGAGCGGGGGTCGTCGTGAACCAACCTGCAGCGATGCCACCCCATACAGAGGACTTACCCATACCACCACCATATAGAGCATGGGTCTTACCCACTTCGAGGCAAGGCATGGAGGTCTGCCCCTTGATACCCCCAATCCGAATGAAGGTCTCCCGCACGACAGTGATGTTTGGTACGGAAGCCTCTCTCGTGCCAATCACACTGGGTATGGAGTCCTTCCTCCTGCCCCCACTATCGACATGGAGATGTTACCCATCCAGTATCTCTCCAATGTGGGGATCCTCCCTACTTCCTCTCTGTAGCTGGAGAAGGTCCTTCTCACCCCGGAAACCATAGGGGTGAAGGCCATCCTCGCTCCACCCGCACCATGCATGGAGGTCCTCCCCATTCTCCTGCTGGTTCCGGTGGAGTTTTGGCCCAATCAGGTGCTGTTCATGGAGGTCTTTTCCATGTCCCCTTCGACATTTGTCCTGGTTCTCCTCACACCCTGACTTTCTCAAGTGGAAGCCCTCTCCTCCATGGAACAAGTGCGGCCAAAGGACTACAGGTCAGAAATATTCCATGTCCCAAGGAGCTACCCAGGGATAGGAGGGTGGGTCGTCGTCGCCACAAGAAGAATCTTGGGATGGCTTAGATGGAGATCAAAATAGTCCACTTCTCATAATCTAATGTAGAGTGTGACTCGGCTCATGAACCCTCCCATCGCTCATCTGAGTCCAGGGTCGGGTCAGGGATGAGGCACACCAGCTTGGTGCTCCCGGAATGTGAGGTCCAGAGGATTCCCACCTCCCTCCACAGGTTTATGAAGGAGGATGAAAATCTGGCGACCTCGCAGTTTACGGTCGTTCAATCACCACCATCATTATCGGAAGCACTTTCTACCTCCCCAAGTGTTCACGAAGAGCTATTATAGGGACCAATGGTGGGTGAGAAGCGGCCGACCCACCACCAGCAGCCATGGACCTTGAGCCTGGAATGACAGTCATCAGCCCTTCCTACCGTGACATAGCGGCTAGGTTGCTGCACTCTTCGGAGGACAGCCCGAGAATCGGTGGCCAGTCAGTCTGTTCGCCATTTTCTCCACTAGCCGACCAGTCATCCCAACGATCTGTCTCTATACTGATGCCAGTTCCTCAACCACCCCCAGTTGGCAAGTGGGGAAATAAAGGGCCAAAACCTTAATTTGAGCCGAGGAGATTTTGGAGCATCCTTGCAATGGACCACTTCCCCCAAGAAGTTCTGGCCTGCAGTAGTGTGGGATTTCTTCATACCAGAAAATCTCACCCCGGAAGAAGTTGAGTGACTCTGCTACACCCTCTGGGCGATGAATTCCAGTACCTATCATCAGCACGTGGTATATCCAAGGATCCAAACACATTTCGATAACATTGCTGAGTTGTGTCATCTAGTCGATTTGGTCGCACTCCATGTGGCCCCATGCCCCGAGTCACCAGGCCGTCGTGAGGCCCTCCAGCAGCAATGCATTAAGAGTATCAAGTTACTCCGCAAAATTATCAGGGAGGCTACCCCCATGTGAAAATCCATGGCTGGGGGTAGTACACTACCCTCCTCTTCATTCCTATACAGTGGAAGCCCGAGTCACTCTGTGATATTGAGGACATGCCCCAGAGAAGGGTCACGGTCCACATGGCAGATGTTGGGGAAAAGGAGGACAAGCTGGAGTTTATCAACGGAGAAATAGACACAAATGGTGCGCCACCACTATTAGACCCATTGGGGAGGATTACTCATTAGTAGAGGAACCTATTAGGTTTCCCAATGTCCACCGAGGTGTTGGTACTCAGCCAGAATGTTAGTAAGGATAAAGATCATGTCGGAGTTGTCAAGAACTCTGAACCATTTGCCTCATTGCAAAAGACAATGGAGGACCCCGAGAAGGTTGCGTTGTGCCAAAAAATTGATGAGAAAAAGAGGTTGATCGATGAACTCATTCCTAAACACACTGTAGAGAGATGACCCGACTATGGTGATCTTACGCAGGGGTATGAACAAATTACCCTTGGTGAGGTGCCCCAAGAGAACCCTGACCAGACCACTCCAGCTGACATGGCTAAAGCTAGAACTCACGAAAAGAGGGCACGGTAAATCTCACCAAACCCTTCTGAACAGCACGACAATCTAAGGAATCCGGCCCGGGATCCCCCAGCTACCCTGCAGGCCGTTCCACTAGTCACTCCATGAGACACTAAGCATGTATACCATGTTGAAGAGCCCATCAACACACTTGTGGTTAGGGATCCCCATCAAGATAGGGACCCCTGCCCAGATGATTCTACGGAGGCACTCATAGCCCTCCTTGAGGTATTGGAAATGAGTTAGATGGAAATACCATCAGATGGAAAGCCATACCCGGCCTGGGTGGATGATATACCGGTGCCTCTGGGATTCTGGAATTCCACCTTATCCCCCTTTAATGGGCTAGGGGACACCATGCAATATCTTTCCCACTTCAACTCAAGGCGTGGCCCCATCTTGGGGACTCCAGTGCAGTAGGAGGCCTCCATGCTCCGCTGTTTCGTTTAGACACTAGAGTGGCCGACATTCGTCTTGTACAACTAGCTCCCCATCGGATCTGTGACTGGATGGGAGGACCTTCGCATGTAGTTCCTCTACCATTTCAGATCTACCACCAGGAAGACTAGCATCACAAACCTATTCAAGTGAAAACAAAGGCCTGATGAGTGAGTTGCAGACTTTATTGCCCCGTGGAAGGGGCTCACATACTCCCTAGACATGCCACTAACTCAGGATAAATTACTAAATATATGCATAGGGAATGTCAAAATGGAAGTGGTTCTCTCCCTAATCACATAGAACTATCCCGGAGGGCTTCAAGAATTCTCAGATAAGGCCCAGATCTTCGAAGAATCCATGCAACAGTCCAATTAGGCACGTCCGCTGCCCCTGTAATCCAAGAAAGGGGATCTGCCAGAGTAGACCCAGACACAGTGGACCAAATATAGGCTCATATGTAGATAGAATATCCACCACTAGCACCGGCCCTGTAACCGCGCAGAGGCCCCCCACCTCAGGAACAGCCTCCGGCTCCACAGCGTCCTCATAATTTGTAGGCACCTCCACGTAATGTGCCACCACCTCCTAGGTGGGACAATTAGGGTCCACCTCCTCGATAGGCCCCTCTGGATCCTCATCAAGGCTAGGCTCCAAGGTCTCATTATACATAAAAAAGAAACCCAAATTACTCATTTAGTGAGAATAAGCACCATGGTTTCTTCCATAGCACCATAGAGCAGGGGATTATACGCTTGCCTGAGTATAGAAGGGCGGAAGAGGAGAATATCACTGATCTCCCCAACTAATACAAATATAATAATATTCTAGGTCACACCCTCAATCAGTGCATTGTGTTTAAGGACTGGATCCAAGACCAAGTCGATCTGGGACCGGCCCCAGCACACGTAGTGGGTGTCTTTGTAAGGTCAGACAGTGTTAGCGACATCGAAGGTCAGTAGCAGCAGGTTCCCAGCCACGGATCCCAGAAGTACAATGACTGGATGGCTCATAAAACGGTTTCTTGTTCCCATGGCATCATTCGGGTGAGACAACATCATCTTAAGCCTTCAAAAGTTATGGCCAGCACTTCTACGTCATCGTCTCAGCCAGCCTCTTCCCATAAGAGCAAGCGTCAACGACACAAGAAGAAGCAATGTGTCCCGCCAACGCCATCGTTGTCCCACACTCTCGGTGACTTCATTCCCCCTGAGATGGGGATTTTACCAAAATCCTCGTAGTAGTGGATGATTCTTAAACTGACAGTGAAGGGTACGCTTCGATTAACACCGTCGAGTTGGTAAAACCCGATATGACTCTTGACGAGGGGGAATGCTAGATGAACCTCCGCAATGTCCCCAGTTGACGCCAACGTCGGTGGAGCCGTGACTATATGGGTCATCAAGGCATTCCAGATAGCACTTCCATCCATGTCGTGCATGGCACTGAGACAAGGTAGTAGGCCCAGCACAGAGCTCAACTCTGACAACATCTTCATCCGGTGATGTCTCGACTGCCTCCACCACCGTTTGTACTACTAGATCAGGTAGAGACACTTTAGCCATGTCGTGACCATATTCTCCCTCCTACAGGCTGATCTCAGTCTTTCATACTTCATCCGACAGCTACTCTTTAGGATTCAACTTGTGGGCAGCAGGATATGCCTAGCACCAGCCAGTCGTCGGTCCAGCCGACAGGGCCCGTCGTGCCTCCAATCGTAGAGTGGCCTCCTATAAGAAAAATTTCACCATTGGCATGGACATATGATGTCCTCATGCACCTTTCCAGCATCCTAGCAAGACATTCCATCCTTTAAGCCCTCCTCCTATCATCAGATATGCGTGAGGCCCTCTCTAAGGCTTTAAGGAGCCCCCTCCAGTTTGAGATGGAGGTAATAGATGCAGAGTCCTTTATTATGAAGTAGTTGAGACTACTGAATTCAAGTCCATCATTTCATTCTATGGAGAGGATGAAGGCTCTCCCATATAGGGGCACATCTTCCCACTGTACATCATCGGTAAATTTAACGGTGTTGGGGTTCACCGATGTCTCGTTGACACCGGCTCCGGGATCAACCTTATCCCGACATGGATACTAAGGAAGCTGGGGCTATCCGAGGATGACCTAACTCCCTCCGATTTAAGGATCCAGTGATATGACAGGACAAAGTATAACCTAGTCAGTAAGATCTATTTGAAGACCCATTTTGGTGGCCTAGTTTCAAGTACAGAATTTATGGTCATCTCTCAGGACACCACATACAATGAATTGATGGGTTGGCCCTAGATCCACCTGCACGCAGTAGTCCCCTAATCATATCACAAGTTCCTCAAGTACTCCCTTACTGTTCGAGTATGTGTACTCCAAGGTGATGAATCTCCTTTCGCATCTTGTGAAGCTCGTTATCTGGATGATGACTATCATAAGAGCAATGATAAGAAAACTATGGCAAGAATGGTTGAGCATGCCACGGTCACCAGTGACCCCTGGGCAAGTCTGGATGACGCCTACGTCTTACCAATCCATCGATTAGAGTCCACGACCCCTGACATGCGGCAATGCTTTGTTGTCTCTGGTATAAGAGGAAAGCATATTCCCAAGTCCAAGTGAAGGTAGAAAATCATTTCGTACTCATACACAAACTAGGATCTTGTGATCCCGGAACCACCTACCCTCATATGATATCAGGATGTCCACCCCATGGAAATGGAAATAAGTCATACATGTCTATTCTTTCATGCTGGAATTAACTGGATCAAGCCGACGCCCCACTATTTCTTTGATATCATCAGGCATGGCCCTCTTGGGCCGAAGGCCAGATGGTATTGGATCGACTGCCTTCATCTCTATGGTCTCAGCAGCGCGTGAATCTTCTGATGTGTTGTCCACTACTGTCCATGCTGGTACCAGCCTCCCGTCAGGCTCCTCTGACAAAGGGGAAGCCTCACCCGCTGGGAATCCCTCCTCCACAAGTGAAGAATGGGATTTAAAGGATGCTCCCCCCACCATTAAAGAAGGCATCTCTGCCATAGTTGATTAACTGGTACAGGTGAACCTTTGTAGAAAGGCAGATCTGAGACCCACATTGATCAATGCCGCCATGTCCCATGAGGAGCAACAATGGTATGTGTAATTCCATAAATATCTCCATGACATGTTGTCTTGGAGTTGCGATGAGATTCTAGGACTAGATACTTAGGTAGCCATCCACCGCCTTGGTCTCCAGACAAACCATTGCGGGTTCAAGAAGCCTCCCAAAAAGATGCACCCTTCTCACGGTTCCATCATCGAGGCCGAATATGAAAAGCTCATCAGATCCATCTTTGTCAAGGAGGTCCAATACCCCACATGGCTAGCCAATATTATCCTAGTCAGAAAAATGAACGGACAAATCAGAGTCTGTTTCATCTACCATGATCTCAACCGTCACTGTCTGAAGGATGATTTTTGCCTTCCAGTGACAGAATTGTTAATCGATGCTACGACCGGGTTCCAAGCCCTCTCCTTCATGGATGGTTACTCTGGATATAATCAGATCCGGGCGGTCCCCAAGGGTGAAGGGTCCACATCTTTCAAGGTTCCCCAAGGTACTTTCTGTTAGCAGGTTATTCAATTTGGCCTAAAGAATGCAGGTTCCACCTATCAGCGGGCCATGCCTCGCATATTCAAGCCAATCCTCAGGACACTGGTGGAATTATATGTGGATGATATAGTGATCAAATCTCACCAGTGCATATACCATCTCAAGGACCTTGAAAAAGTTTTTGGCTTCTTCTACTCCCTCCACTTGAATATGAACCCATTGATGTTTGCCTTTGGGGTCACTTTTGGGAAGTTTCTTGGATTTTCTGTTAGGTACCGAGGCATAAAGATCGACCCAGAGAAGATATATCCAATAAGATTGATTCCTCCCCTGAGAAATATGCGAGAGCTTCGAGGTTTTGAAGGCCACTTAGCCTATATACACCGATTCATTGTGAATCTGGATGGCTAGTGTAAGCCCTTTTCTCAGCTAATGGAGAAAGGATCTGCGTACGAATGGGACGAAGAGTTCCAGACCACGTTCGAGGAAATTAAGTAGTGCTTTCTATAGCCTCCGGTCTTGATGACACCCATCTCCAGCACGCCACTAATCATATACGTGACTTCCCTAGACTAATTTCATGGCACCCTTCTCACCTAGAAGAACAACATGGGGATAGAGAACAGTCTCTACTACCTCATCCGCATTCTGATCGATATAGAGACCAGATACTCCCCCATATAGAAGAGCTATCTTGCGATCATATTTTCTATACAGATGTTGCGACATTACTTATAGAACCATGAGGTACAAATACCCTCTCGGGTAGACCCGCTGAAGTACATTCTGAATCGCCCCATGTTGACTGGCCATCTAGCACGGTGGGTGGTAATCCTCCATCAGTTCGACATCAGGGTCATTCCTTATAAGGTTATCAAGGTGTAGGCATTGGCGGACTTTCTAGCTTCCCATCCAATGTCCACAGACTAGTCCCTAGACCTGGATTTTCCCGAAGAGGTAATCCTCTCGGTAGATCATGGCATCCCATGTTGGAAGATGCACTTTGATGGTGCCTCCCGAAGCCCCACAAGTATGAGGCTCAATGATCCTAGGCTCAACAGAGTAGCCCTGGGTTTCGTCTCCATTACCCTAGTGCAAGATGTTCTGCCGTACTCATTCCTGTAGTCAAAAGGCTACAACAAAAGCGAGGCAGAGTATATGGCTCTTATCACTAGCCTCGAGCTGTCCCTGGAGATCGATGCGCCCCATTTGCATGTGAAAGGGGATTCTGAGCTAGTCATCAAGAAAATCAACAGTGTCTACATAGTCATAAAGCCAGATCTTGTACCATTTTTGGAGCGCACCCTCCATCTAATGGCCCAGTTCCCTTCTCGACCGGAAGTTACCCATGTCCCTCAATCACCGAATCATCGAGCGGATGCTTTGGCCAGCATAGCTGCGTCACATGCGGAGCCCGAGCAGGATGATCTGATAGTACATGTGGCATGCCAGAGAGTCATTTCCCCCATCACCTCGGAGGATGATGATGAACTGTGAATAATCCATCATACGGCCGGATCCTCCACGTTAGGACCGCTAGGATATTCAGATGCAGTGTTTGAAGCGACTCCTGACTGGAGATCGCCGTTTGTTGAGTATCTCCGAAATGGTTGCCTCCCGATTGATCGGGCCTAGCGTGAGAAAATTAGATGCCGCTCACTGTAGTTTACCCTCTAGGGTGGTCCCAGTCGTGAGTAGATCCTCTATAAGCGCAGTTTCAATGGTATTCTCTTCCGTTGCATCCAAGGAGTCGATATTCCACAGGTCATGCAAGAGGTTCATGCTGGTTCCTGTGGTGCCCACCGGGCTAGGCTAAAGCTATCCCATCAAATCCGGAGACTCATGTACTATTGGCCCTCCATGATCCCCGACTACATCGAGTTCACCAAGAGATGTCACTAATGCCATGTTCATGCTAACTTCATGTATCGGCCTCCAGAACCTCTCCACTCCACAACATAATCATGGCCATTTCTGGGTTCCAACATTATCCTCTGGTTTGGAGTCCCTTATGTTGTCCTCACTGATAACGGCACCAACTTCCGAGCAGTCGAGCTGAAGAAATTGTACACCATGTACAATATCTGTTCAAACCATACCTCCCTCTATCACAACCAAGAAAATGTATAGATTGAGGGATTAAAAAAACCCTATCAAACATTTTGTAGATAATGGTTGTCTAGAACAAGAAGAGTTGGTTAGACAAGATCCACAAAGCCCTATGGGCTTATTAGACGAAGACTCACAATTCCACCCAGGAGACTCCATATTCCATGGTGTATGGGGCGGAGGCTGTCCTGCCCATCGAGATCCAACTGCCTTTGTTACGCACTGTGGTCTATGACAACTAGGCACTAGATTAGGTGGCCGAAATCCGTCTAGATGTATTTGAAGTACATGAGGAGAATAGGCTCTGCACCCTACACAATCTGGAAATGCATCAGAATAAGATGGCTAGAGCCTTCAGCAAGATGTTTCACCTCTTCTTTTTTCTACAAGGCGGCCTTGTATTGGCCCTCTGAGTGTCAATGATCTATGGTAGGAAACCACCCAAGTTCGAGCCCAAATGGGAAGGACCATACATAGTCCATGTGGTTTACCCTAATGGAGTGTACTCCTTGGTGACCACAGATGGTGAGCGCATAACTCCTCCAACCAATACCAAGTTCCTCAAATAATACTTTTCCTAATCCTAATGGTCCTGCATGACCTTAAACTGGATGGTCTGGCACGACCATATACTGGATGGTCCTGCATGAACATAAACTGGATTGTCCTGTATGACATTAAACTGGATGGTCCTGCACATCCTTAAATTGGATGGTCCTCTACGACCTTAATCAAGATGGTCCTGCACGACCTTAAACTGGATGGTCCTGCAGAACCTTAAACTGGATGGTCGTGCATGACCTTAAACATGAGGGTCCTGCATGGCGTTAAAATGAAATGTCCTACACGACTTTAAACTGGATGGTCCTGCATGACCTTAAATTTGATGGTCCTACACGACCTTAAACTGGATGGTCCTGCACAACCTCAAAATGGATGGTCGTGTATGACCATAAACTGTATGGTCCTGCATGACCTTAAACTGGATGGTCTTGCACGACCTTAAACTGGATGGTCCAGCATGACCTTAAACTCGATGGTCCTGCACGACCTTAAACTGGATGGTCCTACATGGACATAAACTGGAAAGTCCTGCATGACCTTAAACTATATGGTCCCACATTACTTTAAACTGTGCATCATCCATCATGACAATAAACTGCATTTTGAGAGCAATGTATTGATTGATCCCCATTCAATTGAGATATGTAGGAATACATAGATATTTAATCTATCGGCCCAACCCAAATTTCAGAATCTTCCCCTCGGGTCAAGACATATGGTGGGGGTGTAGAATCATGCCCCAATTCACGTCAAGCTAACCTCAATCTGATTGTAGGTCCCACTCCCTGGAGACTTTTACCCCTTTCATAGAAGGGTACAGTGATTCTTCACTCACTTCTTGACTAGGACTCCATCAAATTCCCCCTCCGAAATGGCCCTTGAATGGTATGGGTGCCAGGCCCAAGGATCCTCTTACCAAATCGGGCCAATTCCCTCAAGGATGTCGAGAAACCATCCAATACAAGTATTGTGTTTAGAATAGGATCAGCGGTCAATGATCCTTTATTACTCCCATTTCAGGTGACTATATGGATGTTGTGTTTCGAACATGGTCAATAGCTATCCTGGATCGTTAGGGCCACTACAAGATATCCCAAACATCGATTGTAGTGGTTCATTTAGCTGAATTGTACCTCCAAGGGATGAACTATCTCCGTTCGATGCCAAATATCAGGCCCCTTCGACTTTTCGGGCCCCGGCCCAAGTTCTCTCTTATGGGATTTTGTGGTGTGGTATGGGATTATGTCATCATTAATGTCGGGTTGCTCACTATGTCGTACACATCCCCAGATGAGACACCTTATCCTCCGCCCTCATCCTCACTATAAGATGTTAAACTACAAACTGGTCAGGACTCTCTGATCAAGGCCCAGCCTCAGGCCCCAGGCCTTTTAGGGCCCCCGAACCTCATCCTTACTACAAGACGTTAAACTAAAAACTGGCCAGCCACCCTGACCGAGGCCCAACCTCAGTTCCATTGGCCTTCCTGGGTCTCGACCTAAGTTCATTCCCTTACCTGGGGAGGGGAGTATATTGTGTGTGATGGGATTATTTCCATGTTCACATTAGGCTAGTAATGACCATTCCATGTGCCTCTCCCTCCTAAGCACCCTCATCAACCCTCTTTGGCAGTTCACCAATGGGCCTAAGGGTAATCTTGTTTAGTACCTGGAATGCCAGACTCTACTCGGATATGTTTCCACTGGCTTTTCATGAATTTTGTTCCCCTTCATCAGGGATTCCATCAGTTTTCAAACCCAAAGGGACCCCCAAGTGGAATAGATGCTAGGCTTAAGGGCCCTCCAACCATTATGGGCCAACATCCCTTAGGGTCGCAGACAACAAGACAATACAAATCCCACGTTGCAAATACAGTAAGCAGTCAATGCTCATTTGTTGTTCCCATTTTAGGCTAATGTGATATGGATACTATGTTTCGAACACGGTAAACAACAATACTCTATCTCCATGCCAACCCCATTAAGCCCAAAATTTTGGTTACATGATTCACATGCTTCTCCACCTAATCATGTGCAAGTTGAACTTTGAAACTCTAAGTACTATTCCTCAGTGCGCATCTGCGCGTTAGGACGACCAAGGCCACAATAGGGGCATCATTCAGGGCTCTGCACCGATTTCCCTTTGGCATGTGTTCTATGTATTACAAAAGAAATCTTCCTCCCTTATTTCCCACACTGATTTTCACTCACGTGGGATTAGGGATCTGGTTGAGGTCTGCACTTACTTGGAGGGTTTTCATTCCATCCATGGTTCGAGCCCTAAGACAATAAACTAATATCTCGTCTAGAACTACATGTGGCTTGAGTCCCATCCTTATGGGATATGTAGGAAAACCTGGACGTCTTGTTTTCGGGTCCATCTCTGTTGGGAGCTAGTCTCTCCTTCCCCTTTTCCCTCTTACCTCTATGTAGGCCCATTGGCCTAAGGATCCTTTCTCGGAACCATGTATAGTGTAGTGTAGGATTATTTCCTCATTCACATCAAGTACGATGTACCATGTTGTGTGCATTCCTTCATGTCCAAGCCATATGACATTAAACTATGCCACCTGGTCCTATCACATGACCCGAAACTGTGATATTTTCGTCCTAGCCGCATGACGAAAAACAGCATGGCATCTTGATGTTCTCTCTCAAAGAGAAACCATGTTTGGTATTGGTCACATGCCCTAACATTTTTCAATGCCTACTCTGTCTTGATATTTGTGGTGATGTCAGGGCCTGCTACCCTAGGCCTGTCGCTTCACAAAAAAAACGACTCACCTTAAAGGGAAAACATGATTTATAAAATACCTCTTCTCTTGGTGCGAGGTCCATGCCCGAACGCTCCCGTTTCCCTCGCAAAGGTACCTTACCATTAAAACTAAAGAACAATGCGTAGTTTGATCCCCATCCTCATTCAGTACATAGGAACTCCTGCACACTTTTCCTCGGGCCTAGCTCAACTCTCATTTTCGGTCCCTCGACCTAAACCCTCTCCAAGGAACATGTGGTGGTCGGAAACTCTAGTTCCTATTCGTGTCTTGTTTTTGTAGTAACCTCACCATGCGTCTCTCGTGTTTCCTACCACCTATTGCCCAAGTTCTAGGACCCAAAACTACGATCTCCCTATTGGAAGGGACTCGACCCCCTCTATCTAACATGTCTTGTTGTCTTATTTAAATACGTTTCATAAAGAGCCCGAAGTGTGGAATATTCATGGGGACATTCCCCTTATTCCATGTCCAAGCTTCATGAGCTCGCTATTTGGATCCTCATTATCTTCCACATCCAAAAGGATCCCCGGATGGCTTGGATTCTAGACCTAAGGGCTCTCTTACCATTTCAGGACAACGTCCCTAAGGATCTCGGACCACATTTGTTATAGGTCCCATGTTTCAAACATGTTCAACGGTTGAACCTCATTTGTTTGTCACCATTACAGGATAACGTGATGTGGATGTTGCATTTCCACCACGATCAACAGTTATCCTCCATCATCACGCTGCCATCAGTGTGGTCCCGATTTCAAGCATCATGATTCACACATCTCCACTTCCTCATGTTCATGTGGACTTCTGACATACTTGGATTTATCTGTTCACGCATCTAGGTGAGCTACTTGGATGGGTTGGCATCATTGGTTCGGTATTCACTGAGTGTCACTTCACCCTAAAATGTTCCTTCCTATGTCGGGAATGTCCAACCACCACTTCTTGTTTCCCACATCGGGCTCGACTCACATGGGCTTAGTAGTTTTGGTGGGATATACACCAGTGGGAACAGGCATCTCATCGTGCCACATGATCTAAAAATGTGCTTCTAGAATTATGTATAGATTGATTCTCGTCCTTATGGGATATGTAGAGAGACCCCGGAATTTCGCACAGGGTCCTCCCCCAAGAATAATAAAGTCTTGTCCCTCCCCATTTCCAGACCCCTGGCCTGACCCCTTGTGGGGAACCATGTAATTGCAAATTTTCCCTGAACAAGTTCGAGATGCCCCAAGTGGACATTGGGAAGTGAAGACTCCCTCCCCAGAGAGGCCATGTCTAAAAGTAGGAATGATCCATGATCAAACTGATGCGTCCATCCAGTGTGCATCCACCACGGTGGTGTAATTTAAATAGTGTTGGATTTTGTTTGAACAAACCCTCACTCCACATTCCACACAATGCGTGCCCCTTATTTGGACCCTCATCCCTTTTCACATCTAGAGGAACCCCATAACAATTTGGATGATCGGCCTATGACCTCTATATTGTCCTGGGACAACGTTCCAGATGTCACACGGATGATATTTTGAGTTTGGTCCCGTGTTTCGAACATGGTCAATGGACGACCTTCATTTGTCTGCCCCCACTCCAGGATAATTCAATAAGAATGATTTCTTTCAAATGCGGTCATCATCAATTCTTTATTGTCACGCCACCCCCACAATGTTCCGATTCTTGGGTATCATGATTCAAACCTCCCATTCCCATATTTTCGGATCAATTTCAACTCCCCTGGCATTACCCCATTTTTGCCGAAGAGGATGCTAGGAAAACGGTAATTTGATTGTTCTGAGAGCTTATTTCTTCAGTCAGGTCTCCCATTTCCTCCTAGAAATCTGGACCGATTGTCCAAACCTCGGATGTCCAAATCATCATTTGCACTCCTATGTTTCGATGGGGTGATAAGGTGGCCATCCCCTATTTCTCACATCGGTATTGACCCACGCGAGTTTGGGGAATGATCGTTGGACGCTCCGCGAACATCACAAGGATGCAGTAAACCAATGTAACCAATAGAACTCATACATGCTACAACATTCAAACAATAAAATCATGAAAGTACATTTATGGGTATGTAATCATTACAGTACCCTGGGATCGACTCCCTCCATGGATGGATTGACCTCACCAACGGAACGTTGCAGCTCCACCACCCTCTGGTTGGTGGCATCCATGAGTTTCTTCCACTTGTTCATCTCCTGATCCTCCTCGGCGGCAAGAGGGAGCAATTAATTGGCTGAAATTTGGGCCCACTCCACATAAGCTCAGATGGCGATCATCTCCCCAAAGGCTCGCTTCAGGCCCTCTTCAGCTTCTGCCAGTTGGGCCTTCAATAATAATATTAGCTCCGATTGCACATTGAGGGAGGTCAAGTGATCGTCTCCCCGATTCTGTAGCCGTTGGACCTTGTTTTCAGCCTTCTGGAGCCTCTTGATGTTTATCGCCTTCCTCCGCTACCACCCCACCCCATGGACACAATCATACTCCCGAATCATTTCAACCATAATATCTCTGATGAGCACATGAGGACGCCGGGCATCCACTCCCCCCAGCACACAGTTTGCACAGTCGTGAGTGAAGTCTGTACATCTCATGCAACCATAGCACTTGGGGTGTCATTGATTAAGCACATAATCAGATTCCATGATCGTTGATGGACAATTTTGATGTCCTCCTCATCAGAGGCAGTCTCGTCCTAGTCGGCACGATTGGCAGGCTCGTATGCAGAAAATGACCATATGAACTCCTTAGTCGGGTACACATCTATCGTGGGATCAGGTGTGGAGGGGCCTGAACTATTTGGTTGATCCTCATCGTCAGATCCCACATCAATAATATTAGGCACAGTCCCACTGGCATTCCTACCAGTGATCAGAAGTGTTGTAGTTCGGTCAATACAGATTTCTACCTCGACGACCATTTTCATACTCCTAGGAAGGGTGCTACCAGAAGACCCGACCAACTTCTCCACAATAGCCCATGCCAATTGAAGGACTATACATTCCAAGAAGGGGACATGAGTGTTAGTTAACATGGTCAGGGGATGGTAGTTGTAAATTCGGTAGAGAATAATTATAAAGGTCAAATATGTGGTCTCACTCGTGGGAAGATGTCATCGGAACCCCGAGATACGGCCCCCCGTGTATGGTTCGCTGGTCTGGAGACTCTGGGGGAGCCGCCTCGAGTGTCCCAGCCCTGCCAGACATGGAAGTGGATGCTACCACGGGTGTGGATCTTGTAGGTCCTGCATTGGCACCCGCTGAGGGGCGAGAACGAGGTCTATGCACAAGGTCCTCCTGTATAGTGCAAATGCTGATAAGGAATCTAGAGTAAACTAAGGTCACACTCTGAAGAAGGAACTTGTGATTTTACCTCAAGAGCCTCCGTGAAATCTTCAAGAACTGAGGACTGATTTCCGACTTCACCCTCCTTCGGCAGACTCTCCGTACCAGCCTCGTCTCCCCATGAGGACTCATCTAATTTTTCTGATAAAGGGAAGTGCCACCTAAGGTCATCAGCTGATAGCTGCGGAGGGATCGTACGACCTAAAAACTCCCTGACTCGGTCTTTCATTGGGTGCAGGGTTCCCAGAGAGTGGATGAAGTCTTCTAGCAATACTATGTATTGCTCTGCCTCTGCCTGGGATACTACAAAATCGGCCCTAACAGGGCCAATTCCTTGTACGTCCATCCTGAGGAGGTTGAGGTGCTTCTGTAACTTGGATGAGATGAGGAATTGCTGGTTGAATTCCCAGATGTCCCAGGCCTCCGGGAATATAGAATTCTCTGGCATGTCAATGTGGCAGAACCGTTTCCCCAGGGCCTGATTAGAAAACCTGCGGAATCCCCTCGGTGGCCGGCCCTCTAGATGACTCTGTTCTCTCGGGACCACCGACTCTGCTACCGCTGCCAGATCTGCTACCGCTTCTCCCCCCTCAACTGGTGTGGGCATCACCGCTCTAGAATCCCCACTAACATTGGATTCCCTTGTCACATTTCAGCCTTGGCCCCAATATTGGGGATACTCACCCTCACCGACCAAGACAGTTGGCCGCTTCAGCATCTCCCATGGATAGGCCGCCTCCTAGCTCGGGGCATATTCTTTTATCATCCCAAGGATAGTGGTTGGTGGAGGCAATACATTCCTCATCTTCCCATCTCCCCATGTGAACATGAGCCACATCTTCCTCATCACACACGGGTGCTCCTTGTAGCGCACCCCCAGGTACACCGACGAGGTCAGCCGCTGTAGGCACCAAAATTTCCTGGTAAACCAGTGTGGGGTGTATGGCTCGCAGAGATTCTCGTAGTCCACCCTGGCTACCAAGAACCCTCCACAAAAGGCCAAGAGGGAGGTTTAGTGCTCTTTCGTTCCATGGCCATCATCCGTGAATGCCCCCATCAGCAGTTGGAACAAGTGGAAATTTAATTCCTCCACCCTCCACACCCAATTTAGAACGGATGGTGCAGTGAGGTTAGTCAGAAAGCTCCCTGTGACGTTCAAGATCGAGGGATGGGAGTTTTACCATGGTGGCGAGATGGTTTCAGGTACTCATAAATCCCCCTGATGTGCACTAACATCCATCCATACAGGTGTTGAAATGGCCTGCAGACCCTTTATGTCCTTTTCCCCTCACAGATGTTCCACAACATTTCGTACAACTTGGTGAGCAACGAAATCCCTAGGTTGACCCGCCCTCATCTCACCAATGTGGACGCCATGATGAAATTGCGTGACCACACTCCCATATTTGTATCCCTCACCAGAAGGATCCAACGACAGATGAAAGCTGCGATGAATGCCACCAGCTTGACTATTTTATGTTGTTCCGTGCTGACATTGAACCCTGAGGTCTTCCCCTATCTATTCCCCAAGAATCTCCAGTATGATTTTTCCTTAATCTGGTCCCCCTTTGGTCAAGTTCGAGGCCTCACTAAGAACTGGCTATTTTCTTAGAAGTTTTGAAACTTCTTGAACCACCGCCTGAAGTGGAAATCCCTCACGGCCTCCTTATTCTTCCCAGGAACAAGGTCCATGAATGTCATCACCATATGCAACATCTGCTCTAGATCCTCCCACAAACCCATATTTGGGAGGAATTCATCGTACATCGACCCCAGTATCGGGACCCCCGAGATCTGATGCACGTCCCATAGGCTGATGTCGACCTCCCTGTGATGTAGGTGGAAGGTATTAGTCCCTGGTGACCACAAGCTCAACAGCTCCGACATTAAGTACTTCGGCTGGTAGATATGGAACCGAGAAACCCAAGATACCTCAAAAATGCCCACTCTTCTCAGCTCTTCTCCGAACTCCTCGCACGAGGCACCTACCCTGTAGGACCATGCCCAATCTTCCGTAAAGTGGCCACCCTGCTGCAGGTCCCATTCCTTGGACCACCCCTTCTTTAGGATCCCCAGTGCCGACTTGAGGATAGTTCAGTACAGTGGAGGGGAGGCCTCCAACTTTAATTCCATCTGGTCGACATTTTTCAGATGATTTTACAAGAAGTCGATAATGACTGTCGTGATGTCCAACCGGGCATGACCATCAGGTGCCCTGAACCATCAATGCTGACACGACGTACTCCAGAACCAGTAAGCTAGCTCATCCCTGCCTACTTCAGGGATGAAGACGTCATCCCTCAACCTGAAGCCATACAAGGGAAACCTCCTCCACAGTGGGAAGTTCTTCTAGCTATCCAACAACAGCTCCACCAATGAACTATGTTCCGAGTTGCTACGGACTAGCTCTCCTAGCCCAGACTACTATCCATTTCATCCCTCCAGGCAGCAGCTACAAGAACCCCTTGGGCAGATTTTCGGTGGGCCATTCAATTCTCGAACATGGAAGTTTGGATGGTTGGTTCGTGAAGATCATGTGAAAAGTGCATTCATGAATCCCATTCGCGAATACTGTTCGCAAAGAGCTGCTGAGGCGCTCAGTCGCAGGATCGCGGAGCTCAAACGTGGAGTCGAGGACTCGATGTGTGCCATGAAGACTCGATTCACAGAGACCACTCGTGGAGTATGACAAGCTTCACGAATCGAGAGAGCAATAAGACAAATTTGCGGATAAGGGAAAATACAAAAGACACGACATGCTCCCTATTTATAGGCGAGTGCCTTCAATGCTTCAGGGCACATCCAGTTTGCCCCGAGATTCGCGACGCGCTCTTCCCGCACATCCCCTATCCGCCTCGCGAGACCCCTTCGCGAGTCAGAACCACGAATATCAAAATATTTTGGTGATTTCCCTTATACATTGACCCTTGTTCTCTCCATGGCTCCAAGTCTGAGGGGTTTCATTTGTTGATGCCAAAATTCGGGACAAAGATGAGGCCCAAAGTGGCCCAATGAACTGTCTCGCAAAGCCCCTTCGTGGAGTTCCCTAGAACTGCGGCCGACATGAAGCGAGGAGGCGGGAGGCTCCGTGAATGCATTTGATGTTTGTGAGCATGCCGTGATGTGAGGAGGATGGAGGCTCAGTGAACTCATTTGAAATTTGTGACCCCACTGCAATGCCATGAGGTGGGCCGCTACACGACTGCATTTGACGTTCGTGACATGTCGCGAAGCCATCGAGACCTACTTCACACCGCATGAGCTCCGCTCCACGGAACCTATTTCCTATAAATATCGGGCTTCCCTTGAGACCAAGGGATGGAAAATATGACCTTTCAGCTTCCTAGCTCCAGAATCACGAAGAATCATTTCACTCTGCGAACCATAAGTTGTGCGAGGTACTTCTGCTCTGCAAAGTGCTGCCCCTTTGTCTCTTCATGATCCCCACTTATAAGAGGGATTCATTTCGCCACGCCTAAGGGTCTTGATGAAGGAATGGGATCCCAAATGGGACATGGGTCGTTGTATACTATTTATTCTTCGCGAAACACCCTTCATGTACACATGATCCATATGCAAAGGCAGGGTCACAGTACTTCCTGAAGCAAATTTCTTCTCGACACCTTGCTTTGTGAGGCACCTTTACACCATGAGGCTGTACTCTGCGAATGCCCTTCCACATCGTGATGAACTTCCCATTTGCACCTCTTCCCCATGATAAGTCTAAATAAACCATCTTCATGAAGCACACCCCTTCTCAAGTTCCCTCCACCATGCAGAGAAAAAGATCTCCACAGGGCCACTGCCTATGGACCCCTCTGCTTGGAAAATCCTTTTCCTGTGTGACCCTCCAGGTTTGCATGACGTGACTTCAAAGTCCCCTGGACGATACCACCTATTGTGTTTCTTCTCCTAATGCTTATTCGCATAGGCACGCTAATGGATATTACTTCTTCTCATGGCCACACTAACATGGACTCCTCGATGGTTCGTTCCGCAACACCCCCTCGCTACGGCGTTGCCGATACCTTCCCTCTCACAAGGTGCAGTGGGTACCGATTATGTAAGTCCTAGGGGTGCGGAGCAAACCCACCTCATCCAAGATGTAGGGCGTTAAACAACCAAGAAACATTTTCCTGAGCACATAACATTAAACTGTGACCTCGCCCCGTGGCTCGTACGTAGGGTTCCCCCACCTGGGACATTCTCCTTGCCCCCTGGTCCCCACAAGGGATGATATACTCCTTCTAGGAGTAGCATTTTTCCGAGGGGGGAGGGCATACACCTTGGTGTAAGCCCCTAGATTTTCTTGTCGATGGAAACATCCCTGCTCCTCCTTTCATCTTTGGTCCCTGATGCTAGAAAATGGTGTGATAGGGAATGGGGATCCTCCTTTCTTCGATCCCAAGTCCCTCCCCAGGTGCGCTTTGTTGCCATCGGGCCTCCATCCAAGAGTCTGCCCCGATATCCTGGGCTCCTCACGTGTAATCCACTCTTCACATCCCACAGATGCACCTTTCTCAACGTGGTTGCCAGGCCTTTTCTGCCTCTTGTTTCTCACACCGAGCATGACGCACGTGGGCTTAGAGTAAGCATCGACCATGACATCACCACCATCCCACATGATGTTAAACTATATTCCAACCCACCTAAACTAGAGGTAATTTTATCCATGTCATGCCATGGTATGTATGAATCCTCCACAAGGTTTAAGCCCCCACCACCTTGGGCCGCCTCAGAGCATAAGCCCCACACCCACCCGAACTATGTAGACTTCGATCCATGTCAAGGCATGGTACGTGGGAAACCTCAATGAGGTTCAATACCACCATCCATTGGAACCCAGGTCCTCCTTCATGTTAATTCACTGACACCCTGGGACACCTAGAGTGTAAGCCCCAACCCATATCTGAACTACATGGACATTGATCCATGTCAAGGCATGGTACGTAGGAAGCCTCCATGAGGTTCAAGCCCACCACCCGGTCGTTCCGACCTCATTCATGTCGGTTCACCCACCACCTTGGCCCGCCTCCCAGTGTAAGCCCCAAAACATTCCAAAATACTTGGACATTGATCCATGTAAAGGCAAGGTACATAGGAATCCTCCTGACATTTAAGCCCACTACCCATCGGTCCCCCGGTCTATCTTCACAATGGTTCGCCCCCGTAACGCATGATGTTAAACTGTATTCTCCAACCAAACTATAGGGACTTTGATCCATGTCAAGGCGTGTTATGTAGGAAGCCTCCCTGTGGTTCAAGACCACCACCACCCAGTCATTACATCCTATTTCACATCAGTTTGACCTCATCCATTTGTAAGCCATTGTGATCCCATACAGCGGTAAGCCGTTGTGACCTTATTCAGTGGTACGCCATTGAATTCCTTATTAGGCAGTAAACCATTGTCAACCTCATTCAGGGGTAAGCCATTGCAACATCATTAGATGATAATCCATTCCCAGATGAACTACACGGACTTTGATTCCCTACCACGGGGATACATAGGAAGTCTCTTTGAGGCTCAAGCCCAAAACCATCATCCATCCTGATTCTTACCTGGGCCGCCACATCCTGGTGAGATCATGCCACCTCATTCCCCTCCACATTATTCAGTAAACCACCCATGTATTGGACCCAATATTGGTGTTCCCTCCAGGGGGTCCTCTGTCTGATCCACACTAATCATTGTTCTGATCTTTCTGATCCATCTACGATGGACGTTAAACTTGCGGCATACCTTGTGTTAAACACAGGAAGCTGAGGAAACCGTCAGATACATTCCCATGGAATATTATTTCCCACCCTTGATGTGGGATGCCTCGGGATTCCACGCCCTTGAGAATTCCTATAATAAGGTATAGAAGAGAGACACAATAATCCCCAGCATCCAGACACTCCAGTGATGCCCAGTGTGACTACTCCCCTAACCGAAGGATGCTGCCCTGACCGAACCCCTTGAAATGTCCTGATAGAAGCACCATAATTAACTGGTGTCCATGAAGATATGGCACCAGGAAGAGTTTCACGAACAATATATTATATCAATGAGGGAGACCCAAACTAGGTGATGAGTTCCGGGGAGGAAACCATGGAAGGAAGTACCAACATCCCATCATCACATTTCAATCAAGGAGAAAACATCCTCGAACAAGTAACAGATGTCGACCGCCTTTGGAAGGTAGGAATGTGGGGTAACAAAGTCGCACCTGTCACACGCAAGAAGACGAACACGTGCGCCCCGACGAATGCATCAGAAACAGGTGCCTTAGATTGAGGATGGAGACCTATAAATTTAATGAAGGGCCTAATTTTATCATGACATTCATCTAAAAATATAATTTAACATTTTAAACATCCTAAAATAAATACATTGAGGTATCATCACATGATGCGATGGTGAAATATATAAATGTCAATAAATTTATAGAAATGATATCGATCAGCTATATTAGATGGTTAAAATAATACACATCATATATTAGTTTTTAATATGTTCTAGAATGGTAGAACTCAGAGAAATGGAAAAGTAAACTCAAAATAGGGAATATCACCTTATATAGATTTAGCATTCCATAAAGTGAGATAAACAAAGAAAACAAGGAAGTTGATTAATGATCTTATTGTGGAAGATCTTTTGTAACTAAAAGTGAGTGATTCTAATCCTGAATAAAAAGTTTATCAAAATACCTAGGAATTTAAAAGGTATTGTTTCATGCTTGGGGGTGCCGCTATAAAAAATGGAAGGAAAAAGGGCTGAGAAGGTCTTACTAGTAATGATGAAAAAGGTAATTTCAACTTCATTAAGGAAGCCCATGGTTTGATTGCATGGATTGTAAAACAATGAACCAACCATGCACTAATACAATCCAAGGTGGAACACCCCTCTAACTATTATGCACTCAATTAGACAATCTGTGTGCAGTTCATGTGTGATCATAATGTAGATCCTCCATCCCACCTCATATTTAGGCACATAGTAAGAAACAATGTGACCAAAACATGAATTTAAACTATGAAACACATCTATACCACCTCTAAAAATCATTTGGTATCAATCTCATGGTTTACAAAAATTTTCTCCTTCATTATAGTGTCACATGGTTTGACTACAAGGAAACTATTTGTCATGCACCCACCATGAGTCTCTATATGTTTCTCAAAAAACCATAGTTTTGGGTACCAAAAATTATTAATACATTTATAAACCCTTCTTTACTACCTTATTCAAATTTATTTTGATAAAATGAATGTTCAAACCAAATGGTATATGATTCTTACCTAAGATTGAAATTTTGAAATTATCAGAACCCATCATTTAAACTACTAATACTAGAGTTTCCCTTATGAGGGTGGTCAGCATTATCTATGAATTAATCATTACACTAAGCAATTATTTCTGCCCCTCACCCCCATGTATTATCCTATACATGTATGTTCAACCATAGCACTCAGTATATATGAACCGAATTTCCATGCAGAGTCTTCATGCTACAAAAAAAATACATAGAAGATGTTAATAAAATGAATAATCACCTTAAAATTATACTTAATCATGATGAATTATATGAGATGGGTCTGGAAATTAATGAAAAATATATAAAACAGGGAATATGTTAGGCATGTCTCGATACCTCTGAGTTAACAAAAACCAACATTTTACCTGCCCAACTGTATCCAAAATCATAAAGGGTCAATGGAACATGGGGAAAACAAAAAATATTTCATAATATGTTGATGCCAAAATCTAGATGTGGCATTAAAAAAACCTGATGTAACATCATGAGATTTTAGAAAATAAAATTTTCAATTAAATTTAATTTCTTCGATAGATCATGCTACATGAAACACCAGATTATAACAAACCACAATATTATATTGTTATTATTATTAAAAATGGATTTAATTGACATGACATTAAATAGTGAGGGATTGTTATGGCCTAGACCTCTCTTGTACATTTCACATTAGTAATCTAGTGGTTGAGGTGTTCTGGGAGGTAAAGGTTTTTTATCCCCAACACTTTTCTAAATTTCAAATTCTGCGAACAGTTCCATTGGTGAGACCGATGTGAACAGTTCCCCCGTGAGACCGATGGGAACATTTCCATCAGTGTATGCAGTTGTCACGGGAGGAGGCATTCATGATCCATTCTGTGGATCATTCTTAAATAAAGAAAGACAAGAACCGTTTGAGGTATGAGATTCGTTTCTTCTCTTTTCTTTTACGTGGAACTGTAGAGATAGAATGTTTTAGCCTACTGGATAACAATGGAATTGACATATTAAATATTTGAACCGGATAAAAAAATTGATATCGATCGTATGTTATTGCCTCTTGTTTCTCAAGATATTTTGATATCTGTGATTTCTTTATTTTTTTCATCCTTGATAGAAATTGGTAATGAATGTAAAGTTATAATTAATTGATAATTGTTTAGATAATGATAGAGAGGAATGTAAATGAATCTGGTTGTAGTATTTGTAATTTTTTGTTAACCAAATTGATGAGTAAGAATGTTTAATGAATTTGTGATTGCTTACTATTTAGTTTTACCAAATTTGGAACCTACGAATGTAAATTTGGTTAATTAAATATGGATTAAAGAACTGGTAGTTTGATAAAAGATAATTCATTGTAGTGTTCTGAGTTACCAACTTTCTTATTAAAGGGCCAAGTTCCCAATTGATATGATGTTTATTTTCCTGCTACTTGTGTTGTGATGTGATCTTGGAAACCTATTGCGATATGTGGGGGCATATAGGCCTATTGGTTGTGGCCTCAGATGACGCCTAGAGTGGAGAGATGCATTAGTTTATGCATGTGGGTGTCAGGGAGGACAACAGTGATAATGGAGGGGGTTGGATGTGAATGTTTGGATTCTTGATGATTCTTGTTGGTTGTTTATCTTATTTACTTTCCTCGCTTCTCAAGGAAGCTAGTCGTTCTTACCCTTCCTCCAAAAGTGGGAAAGACACATCGGGAATGCCACATGATTTCCCTGTTTATCTTCTCAAGGGAGGATGAGTATACTCTTTTGATATAGGAGGCAAAGAATCAACTGGTAGTTCACCTACTCACCGTGTTGAGCACCTTGTGTTTATTAGCTTATAATTATTTTCTAGAATTCTTGGGAATATGGGAATGAAATAATTATATTAATAAATGATTTAATAAATGATGTTAACCCATGGGTTTAGAGCTTGCTGGGGCCCAATGATGAGGTTGAAATTTAAAGGAACAATGGACTTTGGGTGTGATTCTAATGAAATATAATGCGAAATTTGTTAATAGTTTATTAATGTTAAAGAATTAATTAATGTAAAGTGTGACAGATAAAATGGGAATGAAGCAAAAATCTCTTTAAATTGTTCTGTTCTTATAGGATACATAGTCTTAGAAGTGGCTGTAGGGAGTCTGAGAGACCTTAGCTGATGTTGAGTCTAATACTATGTTATTATCCTATTATGGTTGTGAGCTATAGTATATTACTTACTTTTTGTGTTTCTATAATCTAATACCTCCCAATAGGTAGGTCAACTAACACCTCGGGGATTTTAAGCCCCAGTGGGGTGCTTTCCCCAACATTTTGGTGGGAGGATGGATAGATGACTACCCCCTTTGGCCTCCCTCTCTTATCTTGGCAATTTATTGTGTTGTTAGGTAGATCAGTTAGTTCTCCCCACACATGTCTATAGAGGGAGGTAATTGATTGTGGTTATTCACACACATGTATTCTGGATATATTTTCATATGGACTACTATATGTGTAACGTGTATAGGTTGTGATGGCTTGGGGATCCTTACTCAGTGTGTAGGCTGTAATGTCTTGACGTATAATTCCTGACGTATGATACGCATTATGAAAGATGCGGTGGATCCTAGAAACTACCTGGTTACATTGCTTATGTATAAATGGTGTTTTTTTGCCTTAGGTTCGTGTTGTGGTGCTTCACCCTAGTGTCTGCGGGAAATCCTTTTTGGAGAGATATGTCTTAGGACGTGCGATGTTGGAGAAAAGAGGCAAAATAGCGGGGAAGTAGTAGCAAGGTAGCCTTGATATTATTTATTATATTTTAAACTCTTGTATACAATTCAGGGTGAGAGTTTCTAGGGTGAGGGTGGGAACTCAATATACCTGTTTAGGTGATGACTTAGTTTCAAGTTTTGTTTACTGTGCTTTAGCATGCTTTCATTAATTTTTCAAGAGAGGCTCCAGGGAGGATCCTACTAAGTATAGAATTATACTCACCCTATGTATATATAAACTATTTTTTACATCACTTCGAGTTAGTTGAAAATCAGGCAGGTTTCTACTTTCTTGGGGTTTTAGGAGCTGTTTTGGATTTGTGGTTGTTTCTGTTTTTACATTATTTTGGGTATTTCTAGTTTTCCCATTTTAGTTGTAGGAGTTTTTCATGACATTGCATATGTGTACTTGGGATTTATTTTATATTTTAGTCTGATTTGGAGTTCGTTGGTGTCTATCTTATCTATCTATTTCCCTTGTGTTCTATTAGAGGATAATGCCTCCCATTTATCTGTTTATTATACCCTCATTTTTAGTCGCCAACCGGGGGCCTACTGGAGGTGGGAATCAAGGGTCATCATCTCCCTTCTCACATTTCTAGCCCAGTATGGGTACACATTGTGGGGAGGGGGTCATAACATTCATGAATAAGAATAACCACTTTTTTATTTTACTTATAATTGAATGAAATTATATTGATAAAAGAGTACATCATTTTTGGTAAAGTCGAAATATGTTTCTAAAAAAAATCTTAAAAAATGATTTTATATCCCGTTATGGATGAATATATAAAATATCTTTTGAAAATTATATAAAATATATTTGAGAAAATTAAATTAAATTTTGGAATAAAAACTACAAAAGTGTCTTAGGGTGAATTTTTTTAATTTCCCTGAAAATATTAATTTTTAGAAGAATAAGGAAAACTACAGGTTTTTATTCAAAAATAGATATTCATTTAAATAATTTATAAGTTCAATTTTATTAAAATTATTCTAAACGTAAAATTAGTTTACTTGTATTATATTTAATCCAATCTTGTTCACATTATTTTAATTAATATTGAATTTTTATAGAAATACTTTTAAATCATTTGAAATATTTATCTTTGTAAAATAATTTTTTCATCACGTATGTGGGTATAATATAAAATTATAGTATATAATTTTATGAAATTATTTTCTAAAAAATATCCCAATTTTTATAATCATCATAATTTATATTTTAAAAATATTTTCACCAACTTTTTTTAAAATTAAGAATAGTTTATTTATAATAAATTAATTACCCCAGTTAAATTGAAAATATTATTACTATAAGGTTGATGTAAAATGAAAATGGGGAAATAACATATAAACATGTCAACTAACCATTCAATGACACTATTTCAAAATCAAATATAATATTATTTATAATTTTTTTTTTCAAGGACCGTGGCATGAGAGAAATGTGGGTACACCTATTTCTTTTAAGAAAATTCAAGTGTGTCCTCTCCCCCTTTTTTAAAAGGTCACACCACTTATATCATGTACACACTTATAAACCCCATTAAATAATAAATTATCAACCAAAATAACTTAAATAGTTCCCTTAAATCATCATATAATCCTTATTTTTTCACAATACCAACTAAGGAAGTATTTTGGTTTCAACCAAAATTTTTTTTCCAATGATGATGTGACATCCTAACCCCATGAATATTATTTTATTTATTCCTCCTCCACCTGAAAATAATATTAAATAATGATTAAATATTAAAATAAATATACTAAATATAATTATATATTATTATTTTAAGATTAATACTATTAACCAACTCTTCCTCCATCGAATGGGAAATTAATCCATTGACTGTCTATATGGTGGAATATCACCTTGAGAATCAATGAAATTTGTTTTCCATAACCATGTATCATTGATATATATATCATAATGTATATATTATTTATATAAAATATATTTTGATATAATAATACTTATATAACAATAATATCATATATAACTTCATAAATTCTATTCCATAGATAATATGATAACGTCGTTCATATGTAGGGTGGACTCCCGCCTCGTGAAGGGGTGCGACTCATTTTGCACTAATGATTTCCATGGAAGGTAAAAAAATTGAGTTAAAAAAAATATATTTTATATAACTTAAATAAAAATTTATTTTTAAATGTAATATATTATTAACAATTATTTCATTTCATCCATTAATATATGGGAACACCGTTCATGTTTATATACTAACTACAGTCTACATGAATAGGGTATTTTATTATAATCTCTAAATTTAATGCATTAAAGTAAATAAATAGATAATAAATATATATGATATTTATATCAAGTTTATTATTATTTATATGTTTAATCATAGATTAAAATAAAATCTAAAAAATAACAAAGAAAAATATATTCAAAAATTGATCCAATAATTACCCGAAATAAGATATCAACAATGAAACATGGATAAAAAGGCAATGAAATTAAAAATTCAATCATATATGATAGGATATATATGATTGTTTTTAATTAATAATTATATAATAAATTCATATTTATTATATAGGATTTCTTAATGTATTAGAAGGATGTTGAGACTTAAGGAAGGGGATTTTTTTTCTCAAATTGCCTTCTTTGGGGCATAAGATATGCTACGAACCCATATACCTTTATGAGGTGTATATATTTTCCTTTTTAAATGATATATCATGAATATAATTCATTCATTATATTTAAAATTTCACCTTATGTTAATATATAATGGTTCTTATGATTCAAAATATAACAATGTGGTAATGATTGTTTTGTTACAATCTCATCATTTATCGAGATTATTTAGGAATATGATTAAGATGACGAAATATTCTATATTATCTCTAATGAAAACTATAAATTTTATTGTCCACTGGTTATTTCATTAGAATACACTTTTTCCTTGTTTTCCCCTCTTTATATACTAAATATTTCAAAAGAATGTTGTTTATGATAAACTGACTTTATTTATCACTTTGGTCAAATATTATTTTTCTTATATATAAAACTTTTAAAAAAATTGTATTGATTTTTTGTAAAAATAACCTATTAAATTTTAATTCCATTGGTACCCTTTTTACATTTTACAAAAAAATATAAAAGGAATATTATTCTTTTTTGAATGGTGTTATTTTTTATATTTATGGAAAATTTCATAAGAATATTTTTTTATAAATTGTACGGAATGAACGTATTTTTATGACACCATGACGAGTGAATGATTTCAAGAATAATTTATATGTTTCGAAGATTATTTTCAATCATTTTTATTTCTTTTATATTTAAGATGTTTTTAAATTTTATATTATAATAAATAAAATTTAATGGATATTTTCGTAAAAAATTATTTATTACTTTTTTTTGAATCAAAATTCATCAATAACAATTACCTTTGGAATTGCTTATCTTCTACAAGGGGTGTAATCCTATTGTATCATCCTTATTATTTATCTGGATGGTTTATGATAATGATTTCTAATTTATTTCGCGACTGATTTGTTTTCAAAAATTTATGCAATAACAAAATGTATATGAAATCCATTTCTCTTCCATAAGTTATTATATGATATAATTCTTATGAAACCCATTAATTTTCATGGGATTTGATGATATAATTGATTGAAGATCACGTGGAACACATTTTTAGGATATTTTTTATATTATGAGTGGGACCTATACCTCAACCAATTCATTGGGTAATTATTGAAATCTTATGAGATAAACAAGAGTACAACTGGGAGAGAGCCAAATTCAGTAATGGACATTTTTCACTATGATAGTCTTGGGGGCGAAACTTGATTACTAAAATATTTTTGGGAGGGAACCCAATAAACTATAATATACCTAAAAATGATGCTTGACTACTCTTGATATGATTTTTTATTAATATGTGTATTCCATGATTCTATGTATTATTATATTATTATGCTCTCAGGGATAATTCTATTTTATTACCTAAAGATTCATGACTTATGAACAATCGAGATTTATTCCATGAACCAAGATTATGATATATGGTATATTAGGTATATTTTTCAAATATTATTATAATGTGTTCATACCTTTATTGTCATGTTATGTTTACCTAACTCCCTTTTTTACCCTTACTGATAATCTGATCTCACCCTCTCTTATATTTCATTTCCCTGGGCTATGAAGAAATGTATTATTTATGAATAATCTATGAAGGGTGATAGTTATGAAGTACATGGAAGGGTATTGTGTAGTTTAACAATGAAACAACTATTTATGTTTCTGTGCTTCTAAAGGCACTTTACGATTATTATCTTTTTTCATGTGTTTGTGTAATATAATAAATTTTCATCATAAAATATTTAATATATTTTTATGAAAATTTAGGTTTAATATAGGTGGTATCAAATTATAGTTTTTTTAACCTTTGGAAAATCCGATCAAAATTATTTATTGAAAACCCAAAGGACAATCCTATGTATAGAATAATATCTTAATGTTTTTATAAGAAGAGATTTAGTGGTTTACCTAGAAATACATCCCTATTTCTATTCTCTTAGTGGATGATGTTTTATCCTAATATGTACCTTGTGATTAAAAGACCTAAAAAGGAACATCAAGATTGACTTGAGAATTTTCGACTATATGAAAATTGGCCTTAATATGCATATAGTTCGATACACCCATGGGACATTCATTTGTTAAATTACAATTTATTTACAAACCAAAAGTGAAGGATTTGAATATATAATGGCCTTCAATGAACGTGGGTAAACCAGAGCTAATATTAATTTAAAATATTCTTCATTGATTTAGATAGTCTATAAATTATTCTTCATGACTATGGGATTTAGAAATATGATTATTGTTTCTCATACTATGATTTTTTGTTCAATAAATGGATGAAACACAAGTTATCCTTGTTAATCATGAATTAAATAGAAAATTCAATGATTTTACACCTAGGTCACCAAATGTTATGTGGAATTTTATACAAAATTTCATTTTTATGATCACAAAAAATTATTATGCTCTAAATCATTATGAACGTCCAAAATAATAATTGATGGAAAATATTCCTTGATTTCTTCCTGAGGAAACATCCAAAATAATTGTGTATATGTAGAAATATATTTGTTTTTGAGTAAGGGATTAGTAATACAAAAAATTTATTTTTTTATTCCACAGTGTTAGGAACAATAAAAATTTAATTTGTGGTCTATAATTTGTAAGGTAAAGTAGATTAATTTTGGAATATCGTCATGTATATAATGTTACAAGAAAAAAAATGAATTTTTGGGGTGGGATGAGTTTTAGATATTATTTTTCAATACTTCAATCAATTGGATTCCTCCTATGAAAATGGAGAAGTAATTAATTGAGAAAAATTATAAGGATGATGAATATTTTGGTACCTATGATGTAACTTTTTCAAGACTAGCAAGGTGAACATCTAGAATTACAATCCAGCAAGAAATTATGGCTAAGTTATTATTTTGTTTCTTAAAATCTTAATTTGAATTGGATTATCCTTAAAGTATTTCATTAGCTATGAATAAATTGTTTGATGTACTATCATGGAGGAAATAATGATTCTATTTAACCATCAATATCAAGGTTTTGATAAGAAAAGAAATATGGAGGTCATTATAAACACTAAGAACCATGGAGAGAAGAACATTATCTTTTATTCATGATCAATGTGTGGTATGAAAGATGGATTAAATTTTATTGAGGTTAATGGTAAACTTTTTATATATGTAAGGTAATATCATCAAAAAATCTAATGAAAATGTTATAAGAAAATGTTAACTAATGATGTTAATGGATAGAAATACACATAAAATTTACAATACACAATCCAATATTTCAAATGTAGATAGTATGGGACCTATGCTAACGAGTTTGTAAATCATACGGTTAATGATGATGATCGAAATTTGACAACTTTTTATTGGATTGAAAAGTACAAATCTCATGTGATCACTATCTCTAATGAGGGATGTGATAACAATGTGTTGAATAATACAATTACCATCTACTCTAGTATTTATAATGACTTATTTGACTTTGGATATTCCCATTCATTTTTATCTGCAGAAACTTCTAATGGTATCAATATTCGACTCACACGGTTATATGTATAATTAATATTTAACACCCCTAATGGTACAATTATCAGATCTCAAGGTTATTATTCCTCTCTAGTAAAAGTTTCTAGGAATTGTCTTCCTTCAAATCATGTTCTTCTTCATATGGTTGAATTTGATGTTATTATAGGAATGTATTATATTTCTATACAAAAATATACATCAATTATTGAGGAAGGGGATTCATGATTGATATTCCAAATCAACCTATGATAGTCTATCAGTGTGACAATAAATATGAAATTTTTATGAATATCACGTCAATTTTATAAGTTTTGATTACTATTAAAAAGGGGAATTTTTCATATATTGTAGGGTAGAAACTCTACATTGATGGTATGGTTATTACTTGTTTTTTTGATAATGTATTTATAAATATTTTATTAGTCTTACAAGGAATCATCAAGATGAGTTTTTAATTCAACTCATACTTAGTTCCACACTAATTTAAAATAATATATATATAATGTCATGTTTGAGTAGCAGGAAATAAAGATGTAACTCTTGGAGAATCTTGAAAAGGGATTTGTTTGGACATGTTTGTAACATGGGGTGAAACTATTCACTTTACAAAAAAGAAAGATGGAATGGTGAAAAAGTTTCTTGATTTTCATGACCTAAACTCAATCATAATCAAGAAAAATTATCTGGTACACTATACTGATGACTTGTATAATCAACTTTGGGGATCTAAATATTTTCTAAAAGTGTCTTTAATTCTATATATCTTCAATTGAGGTTCATGAAGGTTGATATACCCAATATTTAATTCCATAAAAGTTATAGACACTATTAGTATACAGTGATTCAATTTTTTAACTAATAACCCAATAATCGTCATGGATTTGAGGAATAATGTCATTAGAGATTACCTTGAATAGTTTTCTATAGTAATTATAGACGATACTCTTATGTATTCAATGTTAAATGAAGGGAATGATGATAATATTTGAATTTCACTAATGATGTTGAGGAAGGATAAGATGTATGAGTAATTTACAAAGAATTAATTATGGATTTTTTTTAATTTTTCTGTCATTTTGTCTTGGGATAGGTCTTATCGGTGTATCCATCAAAGATGAAGGCTATTGAATATTAGAAAAGATAATCCTCAATGAATGTTATATTATGTTTTCTCTGTTTAGATAGATATTATCCATGTGTTTTTGAGAATATACATCATTTATCAAATACACTGACCATGTTAACCCAGAAGGCATTAATTTCCTTTGAAAAAATGAATGTGATATAAATTTCAAGTAACTAAGAAATGATTATTTATAGTAGATATACATACATTAAAATTTAGTCGAGAATGATTTGTAATCATTAGTGATGAAACCATACATGGATTGGGATGCATTATTATAAACAATTACATGGGTATATATTCATCCCCATGACAATTTAAGGTTCATGAGAATAATGACACAACACATTATTAATATTTTTCTATTATAATTATTGATTTTATGATACAGAGACATTGTCTTTACTAGGTAATGTGAGAATGATGTACTGATAAAATTGGAATAATGTATATATTCATATAAAATTAGTTGAACACGTAGAAGATGATATTGTTATATCTAATTAAAATTATGAATCCAAAAAACATTACCACACATGTAAATATAACAAGGTGTTCAATGCATTGAGTCGAAAGAATAATTCTATGTTTTCTATGATGAGGATAAAAAAATGTATAATATTTCCATATTTATAATGGATTCATCTTGATATCCTAATGTAATGGGTGAAATATTATCCTTCTCAACAGAATGTTCAACAATCTATCAATGTGATGATTAAAAAGGTTCATAAGGAATATTTAGAGGTAAAAAATAAGGTGAGAAATGTTATAGAGTTTAACCATGATTTTGACTGAAGGATAATGTTTAGAAAACGATTTTTTGTTCCACCCATTCCATATTTGACGAATTTTATAGATGAGGCACAAAGTTATCTATTGTCAATTTGTCCTCGAAGTAAAATGATGTATATAGATTGGAAATAAAATTTCATGTGGTATAGAATAAAGGGAGATATCACAGAGTTTGTATCTTGATTCTTGGTTTTCAATCCGGGTAAGACCAAGAGACAAAATTCAAAGTTAATTTTACATCCATTACCAATAGAAGAATTGAAATTTGAAGATATGACCATATAAATTGTAATTAGACTCCCAAAAATTTATAAATGGTATAATGTTGTATGGGTTAAAGTCGGTGTCCATAAAAATTCAGCACACATCATCAATATCAGATAACATTTCACATTGGATCATCTTTCTAGGATACACATTATTTTTTTAAGTTCTCGTGTAGAATGACATTCCATTTAGTGTGGTTGAGATCAATTTTCAAATCAATATTTTGGAGAATTATTCAGTAAGAATAAGATACATAGTTAAATTTGAAAATTTCATATCACCCTCAAAGAATTGGTCTGTTTGAGAGAACAATTATCACCCTAGAGGACATATTGAGATCTTATTCATTGGATTTCATTGATGTTTGGAATCAAAAGCTTCCTCTATTTTATCTATTATACAATAACATCATTCAAGAAAGTATTTAGATGAACCCCTTTGATGACCTCAATGGAAATAAATATAGAGCTCCAATGTGATGGAATGATGATGAGGAAATAATTCAATTGGTACCCGAGATAGCTGATGAAATGGGAGCGATGGTTAGAGACATTCAAAAATAGATATGGCTGGAAAAATGTTAACAGAAAATTATTTTGATAATCAACGACTTGATCTATAATTTTATTTTTGTGAAAATATATTTCTATGAATTTATGAATGGATAAATATAATGATATTTCAGATTAAAGGTAATCTAATCCCTTTGTATATTTTCAGCTATTAAATTCATGATTGTATCATGATGGTTTTCAATTAGTGAATGCTTCCACAAAACCTCTCTAAAGTCCAAGATTATTTCCATGTATCTATCACAAGGAAGAATAAAAATGAAAATTTTTATTTAAAAAACACAAAGGTCATACAACTATAGGTTCATCATTCTTATGAGGAACAACCAGTTTAGATTTGGGATAAAATAATGAAATTTCTACGAAACAGGATCACTCACTAAGTAAATCGTTTTTACAAAAACAACTAGTTTATGGAAACAACATTAGAACCTGAGGATGTATTGATGTATAATTATCTTTGATTGATTATAATAAACAGAATTAATTTGGTTGGAGAAATTAATTTTAATGTCTTATAATGTAACACTGTGAGATTTTTTGAAATATTTTTTTGATTAAATTTAATTTTTTCAATATCATACACTACACAGAAAGCTAAATTCTAATGAAAAGAAATATGCTATTTATATTATTATACAACATTGATTTGATGAAATATTTATTAAAATTGTATAATGAATAGGAATAAGAAATTAAATGTTAACTATAATGGTTTTATATAATGAATACATATTGATAAAAAAGTACACAATTTTTGGTAAATTCATTATATGATTCAAAAATACCATTTCCTAAAAAAAGTATTTTGTTTATTTTTTTAAAAAATAATAATTAAAATTTCTTAAAATTTTAAAAATTTATTTGATAAATTTAAATTATTTCTTGGAGTCAACATATTAAAATTTTATTTGGGTGAATTTTTGGGATATTTCTAAAATGATAAATTTTTTATGAAATATTTAAAATACTGGTTTTTATTTTAAACTACCATTTTTTTAAAATAATTGATAAGGATAAATTTATTTATAATTATTTTTAAAATTAAAATTTGTTCTATTATATTATAATTATAAAAACATAGGTCAATTAAATCAAATTTTTTATAAAATTCATTATGTAATTTTGATTCCTCTTTCATTGGAAAACATCTTTTCAACATTTCTACAGGAATAATTTTAAAATAAATGTTACCAATTTGGTGAATTGAATTTCTATAAATTTAAATAATTATTCCAGTAAAATTAATTTAAAATTTAAAATAGATATAACATAACTTTTGAGCATTATTAATAGTGTATGTAGTAAAAATTAATTATTTTGGTTATGGTTAAAATTGTTTTACTAAGGGTTAACCTAAAATGATGAGGGGTTAATTGAACTAAAAACTTTTCGAATTTCTTTTTTACATGTATATATAAAAATTATTACTTTTTTATCTTTAATGGTACATTTTTTATCCTTGTATCCTAAAACAAAATTGGGTACACCTTTTATATTTCAAAAATTCCATGTGTGTCCTCTCCCCCACATAGAAAAGAAAACCCCATCTCCCCATTAATTAAAACATCCAAAATCAACTGGCTTCCCCAATACCTAGAAAAATTATTTAACTAATTCGATTGAAAAATTATATAAACCTATATTTTCTCAAAAAAACCTACCTATGATGGATTTTAGTGAAATCAAAACATGTTTTCTAAAGAATTGGTAACGTCCTTAAACGATATATTTATATAATTTTTTCCTTATCCTCTTTAAATAATTATTAATAAAAAATGATATAATAAAATATCTTTAATAAATTTAATGTAATTTTTTATTTTATGTTAATTACCTACAATCGACTCCCCCCCCCCTCAAATGAGAAACCAAATCGTTGATCGTGTGCAATACAGACTACCTCCTTGCGAACCGATGAAATTTATTTTCCGTCCATGATTTAAAAAGAACGAAATAATGATCTAAATAATGATTCTATATGATATTTATTATAGATTAATAAATTTTTTGTTATAGTAGAATACGTAACTTCTTACATTTTATTCTGTAGAGAATACGTTAATGTCCTTCGTGTGTATAGAGGACTACTGCCTTGGGAAGCGATGTGATTTGTTTTCCACTATTTCATTTAATGGATGTTAATAAAGATAAAGTTAATAAAAATATTTGAACTATGATCTCCATTTTATTTCTTTTTCATTTAAAGATTACTATAAATAAATATGTACATAAAATATATAAAATTTGTATCATGGTTAATTTTTTTTGTATTATGGAACTATGATAAATTTAAAAGGATCAATAATACCAAACGAAAACACACCCGAAAATGAAGCAATTATAACCCGAAACCTGATTTTAACAAGGAATAATTGATAAAAAATGTAAAAATAATTAATTAGTAAATAATATATGATTTGATAAAAATTATTATGTTTATTAAATATTTTCATAATATACATATAATCATTATAGAAAAGGTTCTAGTGTGTATGAATGAATTTCGTACTTAAGGTAATAAATTTTTTACTCAAATTTCCATCTGTGGGACATAAGATATATTATACAACTATAATGTTTTATAAGGTTTATATATTTACCCATTTAATTTTATTTCATGAATTTCATTATATTGATTATATTGATTATTTCAATTGATTTTAATATTTAATGTTTCTTATGATTTAAAAGATACCAAAGTGGTAATTTTTTTTAAAATATAATCGTTTATCGGGATTGTTTTTTATTATGATTGTGATGATAAAATATTAATACCCATATACCAAGAAAATATTGAAATTTATTATCCAACATTTATTTAATGTGAATAAATATTTTACATCAATTTTCATATCTTTATGTAATCAATAGTTAAGAATAATGTTTTTATAAAAAATGCTGTTTTTTCTCTTCGATAGAAAATAATTTTCTTTTTGTATCCAGTTTTTCAAAAAAAATGTTTAAAATTTTTGTTTAAAAAATATCATAATATTTTTTTGTATAATTTGTTCCATTAATTCAATTTTCCCTAATATTTTTAAAATAAATCTTCTTATAATTTTCAAAATGATTTACTTTTCGCATTATCTAAAATTGGGAAAAGAATATTTGTTTAAAAGTGTGTGATAAGAACATAATTTTTCACCATCATGACTACTGAATGTTTTAATGATTCCATTACTTGTATCCATGTTTATTTTTAGATAAAATAGTTTCTTTAATGCTTGCTCTATTTTTATGTTTTAATGAATTGTTTTCAAAATGAAAAATATATTTTCTTCATGAATTTTTATTTATTTCTTATGGAATTTATATTCATCAGGGAAAATAACCATTACTGTTGCTTATATTTTATTTCGGATATAATCTAGTCATACCATATTTATTATTTCTCAATATTTATTATGATTATTTTAATAATATTTTTATGAAACACATTTTATTTGATGGGTTCTTATATGATGAATGTTTTCTAATCATGTGGCACAACTTTTTATGATATTTATTATGTGATGGGTGGGACCTATGTCCCACTCTAATGAATTGGGAAATGATTGAAATATCATGTGATTAATTGGAAGGGAGGGGGGAGTGAGCCCAGTTCAGTAAGTTTCTATTTACACTATTATTGTCTTGGGAGTGAACCAAGGCCACTATGATAGATTGGGGAGTGAACCCATTATAGTATGATAGACACAAAAATGGTCCTTGTCAATAGTTGGAATGTTTTTCTATGCTTTAGTGTATTCAACATTTCCAAGTATTATTTCATTGTTATACTCTCATGGATCATGTTATGTATTCCATTATGAATCTTGAATTTTGAAATACCAATATTTATTCCATGACCAATTATAATGAGATTTTATATAGAGCATATGGTTTTCAAATTTTATTATCATTTTCTAATAAAATTATTATCAAGTTATGTTTAAATATATCCATTTTTACTCTTACTGAGGATCTAATCTCGTACTATATTAGGATACGATCCCCCAAGTTATGGAGAAATGTATAATGTTAGAATTTTGTAAGAAGGGTGGTAGTTATTATGAAATTAGTTTGTTTTTTTAACACATGTGAACCAATTGAATTTGTTTCAATGTTTCTAATGGTGCATTACCTTTATGAGCCTCATGTGTGTGTTTTTGTGATGTAATGATTGTTAAAAAAAGATAAATATATGTATGAAAGGCCTGGGCTGTCCCCACTAATCCACAACAATGAAATCTAGATTTATTATGTGGTGATCAATATTATATTAATTTATTACAAATAAATAATTATTTGCTTCATGAAATGTTATACGTACTCTAAAGTATCCCTGAATGAGATTAGGTCGTAGCAGTTCTTCCACTTCTACCTGTAACCAACATAATGGTGAATAGAATGGTCTACAATATACAACCTCATAAGAAACCATATTTATAGTGTCATATAGGATGGTATTAAAAGAAAAAATCTAGCATGGGTTGATATTAATTTCAAGTTAATCCAAAATCAAGGACATATGTTCAGAGAAAATACTCTAACACAAGTATCATATTCTTATACTGTCCTTTGGTCATTAGGTGGTAGGATTTACTCTGAAGTTCCTATGAACCAAAATAATATTACAACCCCTTCCTGAACCACAATTTGAATTTATTTCCCAATTCTAATATGATGGTATGTGGCACTCTATTAAGACTTTTTATCTAACTTTCATATAACCTACATAGATTATCCACTAAAAAGGCATCCCTGATATGTATGAAGTGGGAGACCTTTTTCAACCTATTTAAAATCACCCACACTATGTCATGCACTATGGGAATATCATAATACCCTTCTGTAAATCCATAGTGTCTTTATCCCATTTCCACTATAGAAACGGTGGGGGAAGTAAAATCCCATATGTTCACTGGTGTTCATCCTTCACCTGGTCATCAGTGGAACACCAATTAACAAAATAACATATCCTTTACCCCATCCATGGGAAACACTATTAGTGCATTATGCCTTGATACGTGTTTGTAGGATATGGATATACATCCCAATAATAGTAATAGTACTTTTGTATAAATTCCACCCATATGTTTTTTGGAACCTCGATGCATCCATGAATGTGAAATACCTCTAATCTGTTAATGGACTCAGAAGGCATAAGGTCCCCACCTAAAGCACTCTCCATTTGGAAGAATACATCAGGTTCTGAAATTTACAACATCTTCACTCTATCCATAAGTTAAAATGTCACTTCTAATGTTATAATAGTATACTACCCATGAATTTTATGAACATCAAGATGCAACTTGGAAAGAAGGGTGATCAACTACCATTCACTGTTGGCCTACTAAACATCATGTGTCTGAGTTATATGGCCCAAAGCATTAGAAATTAAATTTCTATTCTCATGAGAATTATAATGATAAAATTGATACAAAATTAGGTATTCATCTCCACTACATTGACTATGATTGAAATCATGTTGTGTTAATATGTGTCTAAGGGTGTTATTACCCCTGATTATAATAACTACCAATCTAATGTAGGCACCCCCTGCATTAACATACACTTTCTAATTAGGTCATTATTGGAGTGTATAGTTTCATCACTCAACATAAATAATCATCTTCTGTCAAAATACATTCCATGATTTGCATATATTTTAAATATTTGGGAGTTCTTATATTAAATAAAGAAGATACTACAATATAGTGTAACAAAATCATACCTCGCAAGAGATATGGAAAAGAACTATTCTCCTCATGTATCAACTGCATTATAAATATATATTTCCTAGTCTGCGACCCTGAGATAAATCCAGACTACCCAGAGTGGGCCTACTCTACTAGTGTTGTTAACCTAGGTATAGATCCCAAATCTATGTCCACCTCCTCTTCCTATAATTAAAATAGATCTCTAGTACATTTCTTGATGATTGAATACCAATATTGTTCATAAAATAAAATATGGTGAAAATTAATTCCTCTAGAAACATGTACAATGATAAAAAAACTTTTAATATAGAGAATTCTACCACAGGTTCTATAATCAAGTGGGTATCTATCATACCGAGGCTTCATATGACCCTGTTTACAACATAGATAACATATCCCATGTCTAGTCCAGAAAACCCGCAAACTATTTTCAAATAGAAGAGAAGTCAAAAAATGATGTTTCCTTCCACTTGATGAACAATTTTTCTATGAATTACTAAAATACCCTAATCCACACATCTATATTCCCTGAGGATATTATTGATGATATGTGTCTCATTCCCTATCAAAGTGATGATAGTAAAAGGAATGATTATCACATGAGTCCATATGTAATATATGATCCCAACATCAACATTTATAACTCTAAACAACATTCCTATAGTAATATAAGGGAAAAAATTTGATCTTTCATAAAATTAATGGATTAATACCTAACTGATAAATTTACTATATATTAAATTAGAAAATCTCTAGATCATTTATCGATCAATGTACCACAAAATATGTAATATTGGAATTATGTTTTGAAATATCTCCAAACCATAACTCGATGCCAGTTATCCTGGATCAAAAAATTGCACCATCTCTTGGATGAACCAATAAGAATATATTAATAATGATTGAACCAACCCTCTAAAGGATTCAATAGATAATCAAATATACATAAAATTTCCTCTAGTGATGACTCAGCATAATGAGGGCCATCATCCACTAGAAACATGGGTGGATGTTGTAGAGGAAATACTAACATCAACCCTTCATAGTAGGGGAATGTCTCAAGGATTTCTTAATGTTCTGAAGGAGTTGTAGAAAACCCTCTTGGAACTTATCAGTATTTTATATATCATGAAGGATTTTAGATTCCACAAGTTTCACTAAATGATCTAAATTTGATGCCTTAGGGAATACCACCTCAAGATCATGGTCATCGCCACTCTCCATGAGTAAGACCTTAATCTTTTATAGAGAAATATCTCAGAAATTATAATAGAGTGCCTCCAAAATGATTTGATAATAGAAAATATCATTGATAAAAGAATTAGATATGTAATAGGCTTCCTATAAAGGGGTCAACAAGTCCTTTAATATTCTTATGTATAGGTCTATGTGATATAAAAATACACAAATAATCACAAGACACACTTACAACTTCCCATTACTAATGATTTTTAAAAGGTGAGTTATCTATTTGATGTAAAGGGTTCCAGAATATGGTCTTTCAATTGTAGGTTATATTGGAAACCCCCCTTTATGATAAATCTTAAATCCCCATTCAATGGAAACATTTTATTTTAAAAATTAAGGGTTAGTATGTTCATACTTATATTAATATAAGGGTCTAGTTATATGAGTCAACATTCCATCCCTATAAATTCTTATTCATTATAATTTATAATTGGAACATTGTGTAACTACATAAATAACTTTTACATTCATCATCATAATATAACCACAATATTTATGATAGCTCTATTAAATTGATCTATATTAAGATTTTATAGAAGAACTATATTTATATAATCTAATGAGTTTCCTTGAAAACATAGAAAATAATTTATGAACTCATGTAACCACAATTACATCACTCAGACATAAAATAATTTGAAAATTGATGTTCCACCATAATGATATAAAGGAAATTACCATTTAGGTTGATGCAAAAAATCTAATTAAATAACTATGTATCCTTTTCTACATGAAACATTATCTATATAACATATATAATATCAATAGAACTACATATCATTATAGGAAATTCATATATTAAAATAAATATTGCATGAAATATACATGACAAGTGATTCCACATGAGTCTATAAAGAATTATGTGATAAAAACATATTTTCATACCAATCATAGATATAAGAATGACTATTTTAGTATTTACGACACCACAAATCATGTGTTTCCCCTAATGTGGAAATCAATAGAATTTTCATCAACAACAACCAATGATTCACTTCCCATTTTAGGAAACATGGATTATTTTCCAGGTATGTGTGTTAGCTACTCCCATGGACAATATTACTTCAAAATAAGGACACAATACTATTATATTATCTACCAACCCAAAACAGTAAGATAAAAATGTAATTAAATGGCCTCTCACACCTTTTCTAGCATCCAATTTCTGATTCATTGACCAATAACCAAAACTGAGAGCCACCTAGCCTCAAGTCTACCTCTTTATAATCCAATGGTTTCCGACTAGCAGAAAGAGTCTCTTATTGTATGGTGGCGATATTATACCCTCGTGATTAGTTTGGAACACATCAATAATAATATATAAATCAGAGTAATGAAGATAATATAATAATGGAAGAAAAATAATGTAAATAGCTTCAAAATTAAGTCACCGAAATAAATCCAAATAGTAAAAAATATTTAGAATTATATAAAAATTGACATTATTGTGATTCTATAAAAAATATTTAAATATAAGTGGAATGGGTAATGGCTATAAATAGTGCATGCTATAAAAAATAAAAAGTCCATCATCTATATATAATAGAATCACATTCTCAAGATCGGTCCTCATATTCCATAAATCATCCTAGTAAAGAAAACATGCATCCTAGATCTGGATTGCTATTGTTTTCCCTATGAAAATAAAAAATGTTTGTGTGGGAACTAATTTTTAGCCTATATATCATGTGAGATAAAATGAGTAGCCCATCCAAAATGGTGTCTACAACAAATCATGTATATGCACATATGATGAAACAATGTGAATGTATGATAGGAATACACTTGAAATTGATAATGATATACAACCCAATATACATGTGAATGATGCTTCAGATAAATTAATTAAATTTAAATGAACTATTCATCAATTTAAATCAGCATCCATGTCATACATATTAGTTATAAATGAGGAAATATTTAGTGTCTATGAGCCATGTTCATTGACCAAATAATCCACATTGTGTCCATGGATCTCACGTATAGGAAGTGCATTATAATGCACACCTAAAATGGTTATAAACCAACATACTATGGTAGAGGAATCCTCAACAATTTCATAAATCTCATCAAATGAAATATCACTAGAGATTTGGGTGTATCTGAAATAATAAATATATCATGGTCCAATAAAGCCGAATCGTAGGTAATAATCCAAGGCAACATATTCTGAAATATCAATGTGGGTTGTCAGAGCCATACTATGATACCCCACATTGGTTCCATACCATGTATTATATTATTGGGAATTAAAATTAGAAGGGATCCAAGGGGCCATGTTAGTGTCCATTAAAGTTTTAAATTTAACTCATCGAACAATTTAATTAATAAATTCATAAAAAATTGTAGAAGAGGATTCATGTTAATGTGCATGATAAAATAAAATACAATTATATAATAAAGAATAACATATAGATTTTCCATATCACATCACAATTAAAATCTATTATATTTTATTTTCCCATTCATTTATAATTCAAAATGTTCCCAAAGTATAATTAAATATTCAAAAATACATTTAAATTCTTTTCTGGATTGCACTCACAAGTAAACATCATGTCACACCGAAAGGAGTGGATAACACATGCATAATTAATTTATCCCACCATAAGGGGTGGTTCAGGATGAGGGAGGTGACCCCAAAACATAAAAAAGGAACAATTGGTATCATGATTATAGTCTAAAAAATAATTTAATGTGTTATACATATTATAGGAGACACATGGAGGGTCTGACTTGTTGCATGAAAATGCATGAAATGGGCAACAAAAAATTTACTGAAAAGATAGATACCACGGACCTTATATATGATATATAATCCTAATATATTATTAGTCTTAAATTAAGTAGATATTGTTAGAAATTATATAAATGAAAAAATACCCTGAAAATATGGCATATAGGTCAGATGGAATTAGTATTCCATATAGAATGATAAATGAGTATAGGAAGGAAGAGGATTGATAATCTTACCAAGGAGTATCCAATGAAATTAATAATGAGTAATTAAAATCCTAAATAAAGAATTTATCAAACTAAATTGGAGGGGAGAAGGAATATATTTACACATGGGGAATCATTTGTGAAAAAATGGAAAGATAATCGGGTGATAATATCATAAAAAATAGAGAAAGGGTAATTTCAACTTCATTAAAGAGGAGAACAGTTTCCAAATATGGATAGATGAATCATGTTCCAACTATTCACTAGTACTATCCAAGGTTTAAAAACCCTCACATAGCTAGGAACTTGGTTAGATAACTCGTACATTGATTCTAAATGCTTATAGTGAAAATCCTTCATCCACTTACATGGATAGGTGCATTGTTAGAAAAAAATGTAATGACAATATGGTTCATCTCTATAATAAACATGAACCACAAATTATGAGGATTAATCCTCACATTCAGAGTTTTACCATCCATGATACACCACTAAAAATACACATGGTTTAGATACATTGTTACTATGATGTGTGAAATAACTGTGTGCCTAATATTGTTTCTGAAAAAACCAATGTTCGATGCTCTGAACAAGATCTAAATGCTTCCAAAACCTTCCTTATTCACTTAAGAAAATTTATATAGATAATACTAATATTCCAAATAATATTTTAATGATCTGTGCCTAATGAGAGAGATCGAGACATTAGAAAATTTTCAAATGTACTGTATTCTATGGAATTGGATTTTTTTAATATCCTGGTAATCATACTAAGACTTATTTATATTTTCTTGTATATAAGGTTTAGAAAAAAAAATTGAATGATGTTTCCACTTCCAAAATAATTTCAAAAACTATATTTTCCAATTCATTGAATATTGGATCTTATTTTAGCGTAAAAATTGATAGGGCCCTATGATCCTTTATACTCAATGTGTCTTCCACATTATTTTCATTCCCCCAGTGGTATTGTATTTCACCATAATATTCATTATGTAATTCTATCCATATACTCAACCTCATTATAATCTCTTTATATGTTAATATATACATCAAACTTTTTTTATCAGTATATATTTCCTACCTTTTACCATTGGTATAGTGTCTACATATCCTTAAATCAATGGTCACATAATAATGCTCAAGATAATGTTTTGGATCATTTTTCTCATGGGATTTCAATTTTCTTGATTCATAAGAAAAAAATAACATTATGCATTAGTTAACACCCTATATCTTTTTTCAATGCATCAATGTGAATAAAAAACATAATTTAATTACTGGTAAATTTAATATTGTAAAATTGATTAAAATATTCTTTAGTTCCCCAAGGTTTTCCTCACATTCCTTAGAAAATGATAATTTAAACCCATTATGTGTCAATATGGTTAATGTTTTTTTTATTTAGAAAAAAATTGAAAAAATCTCCGATTGTAAACAAATAATTAAAGGAAACTATGTATCCATGTTATATTCATTGGTTTTTCCCTTCACAAATAGATTTTTTAGTAGTGGTGTCACCAAATATTCTATATTTAAAGACAGCATGAACAAGAAAAGAAATTTGTTGAAGTTATAATTTTCACTTGATAAATATTCAATATTTTCCTTTCACACTTATGGTCTCAGTGGTGATTCAAAAATGATCTTTACTATCTTCATTTGAATTTTAGTATATCAATTTTTCAGTGGTTAACTCCATAAATAATTTATCAAGGTGATTCTCGAATAACATTTTCATTTTTTAGTTAAACACAGATAGTGAATTAGTTAATCAAAAAGGAATTAGCAAGATCTCATAATGTCTATACCTTATATGAAAACTAATAATTTTGTATATTATCATTATTGGATCCCACTTTATGAAATCAATTGTAGATAGATCTTTTAGATTTATTGGGTACCTTGATGTTCATCAAATAGGTCATCAAATCTTGGTCAAGGATACTTGCTATAAATATTAAGGGAATTGATTAGCATACATTCGACAAACAATATCATGGAACCGTCCTTATTCATCAATAATAAGAAAAGTTCCATCCTAGGTTACACACAAGGGTCTAAACCCGTTTTTTTACTTTATTTTCATAGTTTTTTCTAATGAATCATTATCTTCATCTGAGCTATCCTTTAGGGAGGCATAAATATGGTGGTTTCATTATGGATAAGATTATTAGTGAATTAAACTTCATGGTCAGATTTATATCATTATAGATCATATAGAAATAAATAAAAATATTCCATTAAAATATATGCATCCTCTATTCATAGGAAATCCTTTTCAAATAATGAATCATTACTAAGGACATCAATATTATTTCCCAGCAAAGGAGGTTCCAGAGAAGTCTCAGGAAATGAAGTCCCTCCTTTAAATACAAGGTATTTTATACCATACTTATATGTTGTAATATTATTTTCTTATAATTAATTTATACATTATTCTATGAATGATAATACAACCCAATGATTATGTTAAATTCAATGTAGTAATTATTATTAAATCAATAAATAGTCTGCATTCATGAATTTAAATGGGGATTTCATAACATATCATCACTATAATAAGATTTCCACTAGGTGTTATGATTAATAAACCCTAATTATTTTCCTAATAAAATATCTAATGTAATTATCAATTATGGAAGATATAAAATAATTTGTTGTTATAGAATCAAATAATGTATGAGTTACTTTTGATGTTATGAAACATGTACCTTCCAACACATTGTTTGGAACTTCAACTTCATCCTTACTAATAACTTACGCACCTACATTCTACATGAACATATTTTTTGGTATATTACCTTTTCTTGAGGATTAATGATTTCAATAATGTCTCAAATCCTATCAATTAAAGCACTGGATATTATGGAATTCCCTCTTCCCCTTTGATTCATGAGCTTAGTGTCCTTTATTGCTATAATTGTAGCATAATCACATACCCTTAAATAATGTTACAGGGTGATTTTCCACAGTTATTTCATTTTGTAAATTAATTTTATCCATTATTTTATTTTTTCTAATTTTGTCCATCATGGTTCTTAGCCACCTTCTTCTTATCCTACCTTATATTGAATATAGGAGACTTGGAGAATTAATTTTCAGTCTTTATAGAACTGATAACAATATCCTCATATAAATTAAATGTTTGGGAGAATAATTTTGATCTAAAATTTGTTTTTAACCCATTGATTAATCCATCAATATTTCTCTCTAGGTTGTGCACATATTCATCTAATTTTATAGTAACCATGTAATGTTAGATTTATACCCTGCCATAACTTTTTCATCTTTCCTCATTGTGTTTAGTAATTTCAATTCATGGTACTATCATTCCTCATAAGTGAAGAAATATTAAATTACTATATAATTAGAAGTCTACTAGTCTATATATATTTTTCATTAATCCTTCTTAGTATTTCAAAAAAATGACCTCTAGTGGCCAATATCGTCCATTAGATGACATGCCTCTATGGAAATATTCTCATTCACATCATATCCCAATGTAATGAAAACTATCTCTATTGCATTGAACCATTTTTCAAATACCAATAGATTTTTGGTTCCACTATAGGATAAAGGTTTTTAAAACATGAAACAAACCAATATTAATTAACCTCACTTTAGAGTAATAGGTCGTTCTTTGTGAGAATGGTTATTAGTAATAATCTGGGTTAACAGACATAATATTTTCATAATCTACTCTGATCTAATATGAGATCCATTGACATTATCTAGAGATAAATTCATACATTTATTTCTAGTGTTTTCATAGTTTTTCATACCATTTGGTTCCATTTATCGAAAATTTTATACATTAAATTAATCAATTAAGAACAAAATGATTTTCATTTCTTGACATATTTATAGAATTCTAGGGGTATCTCACATGGTTCATGTTTTATTACCATGTTCTTTTAAATCTAGTTCCAAAGGATTAAATTAAGATGTCCTATAACACAAACTATAACAACCCCAACTCCAGTACCCGAGAGTCGGTGGATATCTTATTAAAATATTATAAATAAAAATTATCTGTCAGTTTAATAACCTTAGTAAAACAAGATACATAGCATGGTTTTACCTTATATTTAAAATAAAAATATCTCATATAAAAATATGAAATCATTACTATTATCCATGAGTCACTTTTATCATATGTAGTACTCTTATTGGATTGTTGGGTAATGTAAAATAATATAAAGGCATGTGTTCAGATTATCCTTAAGGGGTATCATATAATATAACACATTATAAATAAGACATTTCCATGTGAATAAATAAACTGAGTTATTTAATATCGAATGAAATTATATTTATAAATAAATCAATGGACAACATAAAAATAAAATAATTCTTGGATAAAAATAAATGATCATATAGTGATGTGAATGCATAAACTAAATCATATTAAACATACCGTCAAGGCCTTGTGTCATGATGTTTTATATAAAGGTAAAGGATACACCAATTACGCTATAATAACTATATCAAGAGATATTGAAATTCCCCAAAGCGATATATAATTATTTTCCCCACCAATCACATTATAGTCCAATAAATTCCAACACATATAGAAAAGATTACATATAAAAATTATCATGAAATGATAAGCATATATAACTTGCATAATTTATCAATGATGCATATTATAAAATATTTTTCAATACAGAAGAAATTATTATATGGTAAACAATTATTTTCCCATAACACAATAATAAATAATGAAATGTGACTTTTACAAGGTTGGATACCAATTTAGTAATAGATAAACCATTTAAAATGGTTAGTAACTTTCATGTAGATCATCCAATAATATCCACATAGACTATAAATGTAGGAATGCATCAGGGGATGTTGTTAGGAACCAAGTGATGTTCATGTCAAATATCAATGCCCCTTTTCACCATTATTACCCCAAGGTACGACTATAATAGATCTACAGTCACATTTAACGTACACATAAGGATTTATTTTCGTGAAAAACAGATAAATATTACATCAAAAAACTTTCTGTATGTGTATATGGTTAGATGATAGTTTTAGAATTATATCAACATAGAAAAGGCACTAAAGAGAAGGTTTAAATAATCATTCATTTTAAATAGTTAAAATGGATTGTAATAACATAGAATTCCTTTTTTTCATGTATTAAAATGAATCATAAAATAGAATATAAAAATTCCATTTCAATTGGAATTTAAAAGGGTGGATTGGGGAAACCATTACCTATCTTTCTATTTATATCATAAAAATGAACATTCATGTTAATAAAGAAAACCATGTTTGAAGATAGAGTGATGGAAGAGACTCCTTATGAATTGTATGATGAGAAAAATTTCAATTAGGTTTGGGAGAAATTGAATATGTTGTGGGTATTTATATTTTATAAGGGATGTTGTTAAGTGTTAAAATAATGATTATTCTTTCCATTATGTCCATCCAATTTTGGGTGGAATTATTTAAAATATGTTTGGATTACAATTAATTTATTTAATGGATGTATAAGGTTATCATATACATCAATCACACATTTAATTCTAAGTTATTTATTAAATATATTGGGATCAGGGATAATTATTAATAAATTTTGAAATTTCCTTGGAATTTCATTTTATATACTTTCAAGCTATCATAGGTATTTTTATTATAAAATATTAATATTATATTATATTTGTTTTTCTATGGATTCTACACTAAAATATCTATATTGTAAAATTATATAATTAATACTGGATCCACAATTTGAGGGGTGATAAATGGTTGTGAATTAAACACTAATGTGGATCCAACTAGATAGGTCCAGCCATGGTAATTAGCTCAAAACATTTTTTCATTCTTGTGTTGGCCCAAAGTTTTGAAATAAATTGGAAGAATTTAATGGGATCATTTAATACAATTAGAGGAACATATACATTGAACATTATCATTTTCAAATCCAGGATTTTATTTTGAGGTATTCCATCTATATTTTTCTCTTGTATTCACCCCTTGGGTTTTCATAAGTTTTTACTAAAAAAATAGAGTTTGGAACTACTAGTATGTGGGCCACAGTTAGTGCACTGTTAGTGGGAACTATGCACCAAAACCATAAAATAACCATGCATCCAGGATAGTGGCACGGTCACGGTCTAATGGCCTACCATACTGGATTTTTCCCTCCCAAGGAAAATGATTAATTTGGTTTCTTCTTCGATACGGGAGAACGCATGGTTTCTATACAATTTGAAAATACATAAGGGATAACTCGGATTCACATCAATGTCATTAAATTAATGAAAATTACTTTCCAAACCTCTGCTAATTTAACCAAATATCCACCCATTTCATCCCCCACTCAGGGTATTCAAACCAACGTTCCTATAAATATCCTACTTTCTCCCTTGGGCCTTATGTATTTAAGTGTATCTGGAGTTGGATGATTATGATTTATCAAGTAATTCCCGTATCCCATGGTTTCTTCCCTCTCTTTGATTCCTCTTCCTACATCATTGAGTTCTTCTATTCCAGTGGGTTGGATTCCCTAAAATGAATTAAACAATGGTTTCATGGATAAATAATGGTGTTTATGTTTCAATCATGCCTTTATTGGATCATCATGTGGTCTGGATGTAGTTTTCTATTGGATACATGATGACATTCAAGATTAAGGTTGTATATTTCATGATATTTCATTATTAAATTATTTCGGTACACTTTCAATGTTTTTTAAATGAGTACTATGGATCTTCTATGTGGTGTAAAATGTATTTTTAATGTGTTTCATGGAGTGAATGGGATGAAAGATGCGATTTCAAATGGAAATGGTTATGTATCATTTGTACATCATTATGGTGCTTCTTAAATGTGTTTTATAAAATTTTTATGTGGTGAGAAATGAGATTCCAAAAGGATTTTCTATATGTATGGATTTAAAAGGAGGTTTCCTATTATAGTGATTGCTTATAATGTGTATACATATTTTATGACATGTGAATGTGAATGTTATGATCTATGTGACATGGGAATTGGTAATTGGCAACAATGAGAACCTTAGGATTCTAGGTGGGAGGACTAGGACTAGAATGCTAGTAGAATCGATGGGGTCGAGGTTTCATTTCTTATAGAAGTATTGAAGATACAACCCTGATTAAAATACGATGTTGATTAGATATGAATAGATCATTGGATAGATTCATCTCTTGTGTCTCATGCACCATGTCTTTTTCGGTAATGGTTTTTATAACATTATCACAATGAAAATATGTTCCAAGTGTCTGACTTCTTCTAATTCCTTTTGGGATTACTCATGGTGAATTATTTTTATTTGGGTCTCAATGTCAATATTTGGGGGACTTTTCTTTAATTTTAATTATAAATCATACCACTTTCAAAATTTGTTTCCATAAAATATTTTCCATAAATACAATTCCTTTAAAACAATTCCAATTTCTTTCTAGAATCATGTTTGTTAATTTTTCTTCTAATTTTGATGCATGTAATTTTTATTTTTGGGTAGTATCATACTAGAATTTAGATCTCACCCTTGTGTGAATGTAGATGTTGTTATGTTTAACTCAGGTAAATCCAAGATGATCTGCGGCAATGATGGCGGATATAGTTGCTAGCTTATTCTTCTTATAGGTGTTGGACATTGTGGAATGGGGGAGTTAACACTATTATTTCATAAAGATATTGGTGTGTGTTGAAGTTGTATAATTTTATCTATTGGTACATTAGTTTTTGTTTAAAATTGTAAAATTTATCTTGAATGACTCTAATCTCTTTTGGATATGGATATGGTTCTTCACGTGATGTTTTATTCTATTTCGTCAATTATGGTTTTTTATCACTGGTGATATCATTCCCAAATGTATATTTTTGATACCCAGTCACTATTTTCAATCTTTTGGGGCTTAGGAAATCCCTTCATTCCACATCACAGGCTGGGTCCATGGCCGAGTTGGATGGTATCCCAGTTAGGTTTATCAAAAAATGGTTTCAAAGCCTAGTTTCTCCCATTCAGTGAGTCATATTATTTTTGAAATTCCTGTATAGACAAGAGGTAGGATTTTTAGTGATTGATGTTATCATTGTGGGTGGGTTTTCTAGACAACACACCTCAAAAACAACCCTGATTCTCCATGTGATATTGGTAATTTTTTTGATTTATTCCCTAGGAATACAAACACACTAAAAACTACCCAAGGAAACGAGATGGAGTGAAGTAGGTAAGCTTTGTGTTATGGTTTATATGATTATATTTGATTTATGGAAGTGTATGGAATTTTTTATTTTTGCTAAAAAAATTCAGAATGGTATATTTGATGGTTTTTCATTATGGTTGCTTCTTAAGAAGCAAGATTCCTCACAATATAATTCTCGTTCCACCATGAGAATTGACCTGAAATATTTATCTCTCACTGATAGATTACAGTCTAGTGGAACTCGTGGTTCGAGATATCCAATCATTGGGTCATGGAGTGAATACTAATCCATCACATGAGAGAGAAAATGAACAATGTATTGGAAGTGATAGAGCCAATAGTATCTTAGGAACAATCCTCTTATATTCTGGTGTAGTATGGACCCCAAATAATCACAGGAATAGATTGAGAATATTGAGAGTATGATTGGGTATCTTGGCAATCCAGAGGAGATAGTGGTGAAATGTGATTTCATCATGATGGAGGGTCCCATTTGGAGGTTTTGGGACATTGTGGTTCAATATAGAAAGCATAAGAAAATGGGATGGAAGGATTTCATGATCATCTTCAATGATCAGTGCTTCCAATAGAATTGTTCATTCACTAAGACCTAGGAGTTAATGGATGTCTTCTATATGGATCAGACGATGATGGAGTATGAAGACCGTTTTCAATGATTGTTTAGTTCACACCCGAGGTTGTCTCCAATGAGAATCTAATGTCTCAATAGTTCAAGATGGGGTGATGGGTATATATTTTATACAATATATTCTTTTTTGTGTTAAATAATTATACGGAGGTGGTTGACCATGATTTGATGGTGGAGATCATTCATAGTGGATATTCTAGTTTCTATGGAGTAGTGTATGGTGTGGTCTAGGGAAGTGGTATTTCAACTGACAAGAACAAGAAGTGGGATGAGCCAGAGATAAATAAACATGGTAGTTCGGGCCACCCTTCCCAAATGACTTCATCTATGTATTTAGATGCTGGTCGGTCTAGTTTTATTAGTGTGGGTAGGAGGGGAAAGTGTGTTCTAGGTATTTTTATCCACATATACCATTCCATCATTTTGGACACATGTGGAACATGTGGTATTTTTTCATAGCTATAAACCCATATCAGGGTGGAGAATGTTTAATAGCCTATAGAGTAATGTCATCTTAGTCATATCCTTACATGATAGAAGGATATCAGTTTTGTGGTCATTGAGATAGGGATGGATCATATTCTGGCCAGATCTAGAATATGAAACTATTGTTGGCCAGTGTCCATTCTCAAGTATAGGAAGAGTGAGGACTCTTCATGCTCTAGATCATGAACTACTGAAATATGATGTTGGACTGAAAATAGTTTGAGGTCCTATTTTTATTTAATTTTCTATATTTTTTTCATTGTTTGATACTAGGGCCTCTATTTATTTGGTTTCTACCCATTATATATATATATATATATTTTAAAATTTTCTACTGAACTTATGCTTTATTGGATGTAGTTGGTTACACATCTTGGTCAGTGGAATAATTAGGGTCTATGGTTTCCATTATATGCACTCACCATGTTATGTGTCGAGATAGAATGTGATTTCCTAGTTTTTTGAAGAGACCACTTTGACATGATCCATTGTGTAGATTTGATGGTACATTTCTAAGCACTCATCGATTGTTATTAGTTCCATGTGGGTTTCATGGAACCTGATAAAATTACCAAAGTTTTCCATGGTGAATGGATCCTTGATTTGGATGTGCATGGCCTCCAATTTTGGAGTTGAGTAGTATTATTTTTAACATCTCATTATTCGTGATGGGGGAAGAAGATAAAGAATTTATGGGTTCATTACCTCTTATGGTGGATGAGTTCCCATAGGTGTTTCCAAATTCATATTGGCTGTTCCTCCTAAGTGGGATGTGGAGTTTACAACAGATTTGGCACTTAGGGCATAATTGATATTTCATTCCTCATACAATATGGACCCCATCGAGTTTAAGGAATTAATAATATAACTAGAAGATTTAAAATCCTAATTATTCATTCACCCAAGGATCTAACCTTTGCAATCCCCTATCATGATTACAATGATGGTCGATGGATCGTTTTTTTTTGGGAATCAATTACTGGACATTGAATATGGTGATGATCATGGAAAAATACCATTTTTCCAGAATTGATGATTTTTTTGACCAGCCTATTGTGTAAAGGTGGTTATCCACGATTGATATTAATTTTGGGTATCACGATTTTAGGGTCAGAGAGCATGATGTACCAAATAAATCATCCAATGTAGGTATGACCATTTGGATTTTTTTTTCTTTTGGGTTGTCGAATTCTTCAGTGGTTTTTATGGATCTCATAAACTAGATGTTCCCATCATATCTATACTCCATTATTGAGGGGTTTTTGGACGTCATTATCGTCTATTCTAGCACTGAGTCGGAGCATGAGAAGCACTATAGGATTTTTTAGGCACCCTTCATGATCATCACAACTATGAAAATATGTTGAAGATCACCTTCTATATCATGGAGGTAATGTTTCTTGTTCATGATATCACAGAATGAGGCGTTTTAGTGTACCCTGAAATTATATTTATAGTTATTTCTTTGGATTTGACGATTTTTTGTCAGATCAGGAGTTTTTTACTAAAAGGGTATTGCGGGTTATTTTTTGTTATTTCTCATGGCTTTCTTCACCCATGAATGAAATTGCCTAGAATGGGATTTATTATGAGTGGATCCTAGAGTGTCAGAATTCTATTGTGGAGCTTATGTGTTGGTTGACTACACATCCTATTTTGATCATTCGAGAATATACAAGGTTATATTTGTTCAATTTTGATTCCTCATGTATAAGTATTGTGTGTGTGTTGATTAAGGATGATAATTTGGAGGCAAATGAATCATTCCAACTTTTACCACATTAAATGAATTAACCAACCCATGATAGGTAATTTTCAGAAGTGATGCTTTCCTTGAAGATGTGGTGCGGTTATCTGTTTGGGGATATGTTTTTGGTCTATTCTGATCATAAGAGTTAATACTACATGTTCTCCCCAAAAGATATTAATCTAAGGTATTTTCATTGGGGAGAGAACTATTAGGGGTTTGATTTGGATACCATCCATACCCCATGGAATGATAATGTGGTAGAAGATTAATTTAGTAGGAAAGTTTTGGGGAAATATTTAATAGATTACTGTGATTAGTGGAATTTGAGGTCCCATTATTACTAGGTTTATATAGATTCCAAGGATCATAGTTCATGTGCATTATTGGATATGTTTATCTATCACCTTCCCATAAATTTTGATTCAGTATGAGTAGTCTAGGGATGACTTCATCCATAAATATATGTAGTTCCTCAATAGTGGGAGGTGATTTGTGAATGGTCATTGTATCTCGAGGTAGTTCACTATTTTAATATTCAATTCAATGTATTATTCTCATTGGAAATTGTGGTGATGTAGGATAACCACTATTGTTGTGGGCTATTCATCTTGGTATCACCAAGATATTTTAGGATATGTGTGGTTAATTTTGGTGGAAAAGTATGAGATGGTACATAGTTGACTTCATATCCAGGTGTTATACATATTAGCAGGTTAAAAAAGAGCACCAGAAACCATTTTGTTTTGTTCATCCACTACACATTCCTATATGAATTTGGGATGAGGTCTCCATGGATTTTATTGTTGGATTTCCTTTACACCTTGGTGGAAGAATTACATATTGGTAATGATTCACCATTTGAAAAAATAATCACATTTCATTTCAACCATGGGTTCAAATGAAGTAGATGAATTGGGATTGTTTTATTTTTTATTAAGTAGTTAGAAATAATGGCGTTTTATTAGCTATCATTTCAGGCTGGTACCCACATTTTACCTCATGGTTTTGGTAAGTCCATTATAAGGAAATGGGGTCACATATCAGGTTGAGTACAACATATCATCCTCAAATGGTGGTCCATTTGGAATGGGTGCACAAGATCCTAAAATACATACTATGATAATATGGGTCTGATTTTGAAGGCTCATGGGGTATCCATTTGTGTTTGTAAAATTATTCCTTTAATAATAATTACCAGTCCTTAATTTGATGGTATCCCATTGAATCACGTTATGGTTGATCATGCCAACCTATCTTATATTGTGATGAGGTGGGTGAGACCTAATTGTTAAACATGGGCATAGTGAATGAGGAGTCTAATAATTTTTAGTTGATTAGGATATATTTATTGGATGTGTAGAGCCATCGGAAATTGTTTTCCGATCAAGGGTATTGAGCCTTCGAATTCTTTATGGGTGATCAACATATTCTGAAAGTGGAACCTCGCTAGCGTCACTTTCCTCTATGTAATAATGGAAGGATTACACCGTGGTAAGTGAAAAATATTGAGATTAATGAGAGTGTTGGTAAGGTGGAATACAAGTTATCTTTCCCTACCCAGCTGGCGTTAATTCATGACATCTTCCACTTCTCTCAGTTAAATAAGTATTAGCCAAATCAGTATCCAATATTAAATTGGGATAAAATGCAGTTATAGTAATGTTTTTTTGGTGATTGAGTAGCAAGTAATATAATGACACAAAATTTTATCAATGTAAATTCCCTTCTTATAATTACCTAATATAATATAAATCACATAAGATCACATAGAGAGATCAATAAAAAAATTTAAAATTATAAATTACGGAAATAAGATGTACTTCTAGAAATTAAGGAACCTATACCCTTGAAATATTAACCTGACCACTAGAGTAGTATTATTACCATTAGGAAAAGTAATGTATCCAATAGAATAGAATCCATTGCTATTAAATTATATATAATATTTTATTACCTTTTAAATGAAAATATTATTTTTTACATATGTTGGTAAAAGTAAATAAATGATTTGAAAATGATGAAACAAATGTTGTTATTTTTTAAAAAAATATTCTAAATGTTTTAATTAATATAATGATAAAAAAAATTGCTTTCATAAATATATTCATAATGTAATATTCGGTTTCCTATGGATTTGAGTTAAAATTATGGTGCCATAATTAGTTTTTCAACGTGTCATAAAAATCAGTTATAATTTTAAAATTGAAAATTTTGAAATAAATGTTGAATTTTATTAAAAATTATTTTCCTAATATTTAGAATATAATATTAATAAAATGGACTTATTTTTTAAAATTTATACAATTAAAAATTGTTTGGTTGAATTTTTTGGATTTTTCTATACTAGGGAATTCTTTTGTCAATATTGCAACACGACAATTTATAATATTTAATAAATACATGAATCATTGAGTATTGGATGATGTATGTGTAGGTAAGCACCCATTGGTTCGATATTATAGGCACTATTTACTATATATTGTCACAAGAATCATCAATATTGAATTTCATGAGCCAATATAAAAAAATTAATAAAATAATCATAAATACCCCTCCCCTCTCTGTTTATGTACCAGACCTCACCATCTATTCTCCTTACACATTCCATGTGTTCAAACATGTCCAAATTAGGAAAAATCCAATTCAAAAATATATCCCACATTATCAAGAGCCTTCTTTATCAACAAAAGTCAAAAACTAATTTCCCTTGGGAGGTTGTCAAGGATAATAATTTCAAGAGGTACAATCCTCTTTTATTTTCTTTTAATTTTTTGATTTCTTTTCATTTATTATTCTCTCCTCACCGCCACACAACCATTTGAAATGAAAACTAAAGTATCATATATATAAGTTTATTTAATTTTTTTAATGAAATATACATCATCAAACCTCTTCCCCTCTCCCTTTTAATCTAAATATGAAAATATCGTCCGTGATGTGTCGATTTACCATCCTCATGGACGATGTGTTTTAATTTTCCATTACCGCAATCGAGGATGTTAATAAAACCATATTTATTATTAAATTAGATTATTTTATACATATTAAATGTCATATTATTTTCATGAACTGATATATAAACATGATATTAAATAAAATGATATAAGTTTGTGATGGTTGTAAAAACCACCAATAAAATTAAATCATTTTTATTAATATTTAATCTAATTTATCATACTCATAACACATAACCAAATGATATAAAAGGAAATATAAATTTTTTTATTTTCATTAATATCATATAATTTCAATTCATCATAATTATTCTCATTTTACATGAACTTTTGTACTTGCATATGAGAAAACCGATAATGAAAACCACGAAACCAACGCTCCGAGAATGATGGAATTTAATTTTATAAATCCTAAAAAATGATTTATATTACCATAATAAAATTATAATAAATAAAATAATTTAGTAATAATTTATAATTAAATAATTAATCAATGGATCTAATTTTATTATCCAGGATATTAGGTGCAAGTGCAGAACACATTCTGATATATGGTAAGGGAATCTTTATGTACCTTTAGTTTTTACTTCATGTTACACTTTGTCTCGCTTTACCATAATTTAATTACTAATTAAGCTTTTCTAATACTACTAAATAATTTTTTTTCTTAAAAACATATTTACCAAGCTGAATTATTCTTTATTAAATGAAAAATATATGTTTTATAAGGATACATTTTCAATTTCTCATAATAAGAAATCCTGATTAATGGGAACTTACAAATTTATTATCAATTTTAAAGTACACTAAAATATCATTTTTAATAAAAAAATATTATTCTAAAATCACTATTTTATCATGAAATAATAACTTACTTCATTTATTTTTTATAAAAAAAATTATACTTTTTTCCATTTTAGATACTCTTTTATATTTTCCAATAAACTGCCCTAATGTGGCTCATTTAAAAAGTCTCTTAAACACACTTTTACATTATTTATATTTTTCTGCACATCAGTTTTCATCAAATATTCCTAACTTACCTTATTAATGTTCCATATATGTTTATAATCCATTTTTTGATGAACATTATTATGATATATCCAATGCTTATTCCTTATGATATGATTTTGATTCCCATATCATTCCATGGTTAAAATTTATATTTATTCATTATGTTTGATTATTCAAAGAGGAAAAATATTAGTTAACATGTTATTATGGGTGAACCTGAATAGTTCTCCTACTAATTGAATAATTTTTAGTCTCGTGAGACTTTTTTTAGGGACCAAGAGTGAACCTGATTCCTTTTTCGGACTATGTTCACATTGTGAAATAGTCTCAGTAGTTAGCCTTGTATCATGATTTGGTAATGTTGTATATTGTTCCCACATTAATTTGATTACATGATTACATGATCCCATGTTCTATATGATATGATTTTTTATGTTTATTGAAGTTCCCTTCTTTTTTATGTTATCATTTATTTCCTTATAAACCATGTGCTATGAATTTTTCTTATGTTTATTACCTTACTAGGATTTTCTGCTAATCCCTTTGTTCATGAATTCTGCATTTTATCCTATATATATGTAAGATACCTTATAATGATAGTAGCTCATTTTGGATATTAAATAAAAGATTATTTTAATTCATCGTTTCTACATATGTACCTAATCATTAAAAGACACTATACATTGCGATCATTGGTTAGTATTTTATGGCTAGTTATGATTAAAATAATTCAATTTTATATGTAAAAGGAAAGTACTTTTATAGTTTTTATCATAGAATGGTGTACTTAATTTTGCGGATTGGTACTATAAAGCATTGGTAATAACCCCAGGGATATATCTATCACTATGGATAACCTAGATTCTAATTTATGGAATCAAGAGCTCAGATATACATTTCATTTATATGTTTATCCTTTCTAAGTTCAATGTTTACTTTTTTATTCATATTAACTATGTATTAAAACCCCATATTTGTACTTTACTTTTCACATTTAATGGATGGAAAACGGAAAAATAATTCAAAAAATAAAATGTCATAGGAAATGTGATGATTTCCCTAAGGAAATTTCAAATATTATGAGAACATGATCTTGACACATTGTGATAATGAATAATTACTTGTACAATCGGGAATTACCATATTCTCCTTATAATGAGTAGGTATCGATTGAATCCATTATGTGACAAAGTCCTCCCATATATAGTGAATCAAATGATCCCATCAGCATATAATAATGTATAAATTCAACTATGATGATATGATTTTCCATTCTATGCTCAGATGAAGAGAATGTTGTGATAGTGGTAAATCATTTTTTGGGGAAGCTAATCAGTGGTGGAAACTAATCAAATAATAACGTGACAAGGATGAAATTCATTTCATTGAATAAGAATATTTTAAGAAATAGTTTTAGATAACTATTTTCCTTGAACACTATGTCATATGAATGAATGGAAGTTCATATAACAAAAGAAATATAAATAAAATTCTATCAGGGTGTATGAAAAAAAATTTACTTGGATTTCAAGGTATACCTTAGTCATTATTATGAACACAAAAATAATGGTGTATCGATCATTTAGAAGAGTAATGATGAGTCTAAAAAAAATTTAGTGATTCAATACATTGAAAACTATGAGTATATTGGTTATTGTTCACATAAAGTTGAAATAGAGATTAAATACTCATAATAGTATCATCATCTTAGAGATCAAAACTGGAAAATGTTGTTTAATATAGGAGAATCAATGAATATATCACGTGATGGAAAAAAACCTAAAATCTGATGTGTCAAATGTATGCCTAGAATCATCACAGAAACTACCTAAGGGGGTCGTGGGATTCTATAAATGTGAAAGGGAGGGGAATTTGGGTAATAATATACAATGAGAAATGGAGAATCCCCCAAATTTAGAGGAATAAATAAAGTATTATATCAAAACTCAGCTTGAATTTCAATGTTTCAACTATAAGGAATGTGAATATTTTGAGATACAATGTGTTATTCCATGGGATATTGGATGTAATGAACTAAAAAACCTCCAATGTTACAAGGAAGGTGATATATTGTCACTACTACTGCGCTGGATCCCCACAAGGATGCGGTGATATGTATGTTGGTTATTTATAGGAAAATTTAAAACATACTATTTTATTATGGTTTTACTTAATATTTTATATCTTGCAATTTTAGTAGAACTATTAAAACACCACTTCAAAATATGGAGGTTCAGTTATTTATGAGAATAGAAAATGATGAAATTTATAAACTCATTCTATGTTAAATCCAGTGGACTGAGCCTCCAAAAAAATTATCCTACAATCTTTGGTAGATTTTGATTCATTATTAGGCATTGATTGGATATCATTATATAAAGACAACATAAAAATTTCGAAAGGGAAATGAGTTATAAAATTATGTGTAATTCTCTAATTCTATAAATGTGTAAGGATAGGGAGGAATATCCATCATAATCCTCATCACTATTTAAAATATTATTTCCTTTTGAGAAAGAATATTTAGCTCAAATTATTTCAAAAATGGATACGATCATTCTTGAAGACATTCTCGTTGTGAGAAACTACACCAATGTGTTCATCGATGAATTTTGAAGTATTTATCCTAAGAGATTGGTTTAGTTTTATATAGAACATATTCATGGATATCTACCAATATCAATGAGACTGTATAGAATATCCACCATTTATTTGGATGAAATGAATAATGATTTACAACAAAATATGGAAAAGGGTTTTAAACACCAGAATGCTTTAGCATTGAGTGTTTTATTCCTCTTAGTAAAAAATAAAGATGGTTCAATGCACCTCTGAATTGATTATCATGAGAGAAAATAAATCAAGATAAAAAACATGTTTCTCGTTGCATAGATTAATGATATTTTTTCAGCTATGTGGGACCAAGAATGTCTCTATGGAGGACCATGGACTCATATATCACAAATTAAGGGTGAAAAATGAATATATTCCCATGAATGCCTTTCAATTAATGTATAAACACTGTGTTCCTAGTGATTCCCTATAGACTCATTAATGATCCTACAATTTTCATTGACACAATTAATAGAGACTTTTGGTAATATCCTCAAATTTTTTTGGTAGTCTTTATTGAATATATTTTAATATACTCAAAATAAAGGAAGATCATGTTGAGAATTTGAATAATGTGGTAAAAAACATGTGAATGGAGAAAATATATGAAATGTAAAGAAAATGTGAGTACTTGACTGAGGAAATATCATTCAGGGGGATTATTATCACTAAAAATAGAATATATGTGGACCCTTCCAAGACAGTGGCTATCGAAGAGTGGACAATGAAAACATTAGTTACAAAGATTTGTTGTTTCTATTGTCTAGGTAGGTATCATATATGATTTGTGACGAATATATCATGATTATCAAACACATTAAACATGTTTACTAGAATGGGAGTAATTTTTTTATGGACATGTGAATGTGAAGGAATCTTCAATGAGTTGAAAAATAAGTTTTTCACTAGACATGTACTCAAAATTCCAATATGTGGGGAACTATTTTAGGTATACCGATATAATTCAAGGAAGGTCTTAGTTTGTTTAATAATGGAAAAAGATGATGTTATGGATTACACCACATGTTAGTCTAAAGTTGTAGAGTAATAATATAGCATTCATGAACTAGATATGGAAGATATGATGTTCAGATTATAAATATGGAGGAAATATCTATATTGGGACAAATTTATATTCACATAGAAGGTGATTAATATGAGCCATCAAATATTTTTATATCTCATCATGGATTAAAACTTCTAAATCTACTACCATCATGGTAAGGAAAATAATGTCAAAAACTCAATAAGTATAAATGATCCTACAACATCATCAATGATGATAATGGAGAAGGACCCAATCTAAATAGATTTAGAAAAATATATAAATGGTAATCATTAAGGGACATACATCATCAACCCTTTCTCAAACAATTTCTCAACCATCCCCTATTGATAAAATAATGGATGATCAAATAAATGATGAGGAAATTTGAGAAAAGGTAGAATCAATCATAAATTGGAATTCCTCCAAATTTAAAATTAATGAGGATGGAGTCATAAGATTTAGGTTATGCCTATGTTTTCCATAATATTCAGATATAAATAAAGAGATATGGAATGACACACACATCTTATCATTCCGTATTCACCTAGGATGCAGAAATATGTATCGAGATCTCTATGGGAAAAAGTGGTTGGACTATATGAAGAAATAGGCCACTGAATACAAATCAATTTCCTTGGTATGTCAAAAAATGAAGGATGAAAGGAAAATGTATAAGGCTAAAACGAAACCATTCCCCATACTAACATTGAAGTGAGAAAACCTGACTATGGACTTTTTCACTGGACTTTCAAAGTCATCATGTGGAAATAATTATATATGGTTCATTTTGGATATTCTTACAAAGACAGATCACATTATCAAAATTCATGAGGACTTTACACTAGTTCAACATACAATTATATATATCAATTAATTGGTTAGGATTCATGGAGTACTATTATCGATTGTTTAATACTAATATTATATATTTTTCTCCTTGTTTTAGGAATTTATCTATCATTCTATTAAAACTGAGTTTATATTCAATAAATATTATCATCCTAAAAATGATTGCCAATATAATAAGACTCTTCAAGCACTTGATGAAATTTTGAGGGAGTTTTATATGTACTTGAAGGTAGGATGAGAAAAATGTATACATATCTTATATTTCTCTTGAAATAATTGTTTCTTCTTAATTATCTGTATGGATCTTTAAAAATCCATTTATGGGAAGAGATTATGAATACTAGGATACTAAAATGATCATAGTGAATGAATGATTTTGGGACCTAAAATTGTCAAAGAAATAGTAGAAAAGGTGAAAACCATTTAGCAATGTATTTGGGATTCCTAATGTTTACCAAAGATATGTGAATACAATTATCAAAGGGAACTAGATTTTGATGTTGGATAAATTGTATTCCTCCAAATATCACTATGGAATATGATCATTATACTTTGGAAGAAAGGAAAGAAAAGTCATAAGTAAATCCACCCATTAGAGGTTGTTAATCTTCTTAGATCTTTGGAATATTAACTAGAACGTTGACCTACTATGTCTCAAGTACATTATGTATTCCATGTATCCATCTTGAGGATGTTTATAACAAATCCAACACATCTGTTGAATCTTGTTGTGGTACAACTAGAGAACGAACTCTTGTAGGAAGAGCAGTTAATGATGATCTTTGGCTATCTTATAAAGAAAAACATGATATATTTATATTTTGGAAAAATTAAATAACGGTTTTAAAAATGATTGATTATGTGTTGATATTTTTATAAATAAGGTATGAGTAATTAAACTTTTATAATTAATATAAATTTTTTAAATAATATTTATCTTCATAAATAGACTGATATATTAATATATAATTTTATAATTATTAAAACATTATTGAATTAGACCATAATTACTTTTTCAAAGTGTCATAAAATCAATTGGAATTTTAACAAAATTATTTTTAGAATAAATTATTATTTTAATTAATAATTATATATTTCATATTTAAAAAATTATTTTTATTAAATGGAGTTTAATTTTTGAAATGTACATGTCAAAAAATGGGTGTGGATAATTTTTGGGATTTTCCTAAAATTATTAATTTTTTTGTAAATAGTGAAATGTTGTAATTTTCAGTATCTAACAAATACATGAATTATTGAGTCATAGATGATGTATAGATGAGGTTAACACCCAATTTTTATAAATCAAGTGAATTATATTCTAAAAATAGTCATAATAATCACTACTATTATTTATCTTGAGCGAAAATAATAAACAATCAAATAAAATAATAAAAAATTCCACGATTCTCCCACTATAAATAAAACCTCTCACCACCTCTTATCCTTACACCTTCTAGGAATTGAATCTAGTCTATATTTGGAGAAATATTCATCCCATATTACTCCATACATCAGAGAGAATTTGGTATGAAAAAGGGATCACATCCAATATCGAAATGGAGGTTCTCAATTAGAAGAAGTTCCAGAGGTAAAATCCTCTTTTGTTTTATTTTAATTTCATTTATATTATTATCCCCTTCTCACCTCCCCTTATCCAAGTTACATTATAACAAAATTATCATATATATACTATAGATTTATTGTTTTAATGGTAGATTCATCATCAAACCTCTTCCGCTCTCTCTTTTATTCTAAAAATGAAAACATCGACTGAGATGTGATGATTTTCATTCATCACAGATGATGTGTTTTCATTTTCTATTACCACCTTAAAATTAGGTCATAAAACTATAGTTATAATTAAATTAGATTTTTAATAAATATTATTAGTCATTTAATGATAAATAACCAATATATAAATTTTATATTAAATAAAATGTTATAATTTTGTGATGGTTGGAAAAATTTACAAAATGAATTAAATCATTTTAATTAAGGTTTTATAAAATTAATAATTAACATAAAATATATAAAATGATATATAAGAAAATTAAAAATTATTTAATTTCATTAATATCATATAATTTCAATTATGGATAATTATTCTCATTTTATATGAACTTCGATACTAGTCCACATGCGAACCGATCATGAAAACAATAAAATGAAAGATGCTAGAGAAATGGAATTGAATCTTATAAATCATAAAAAGGAAAAAATTTAACATAATATTATTATAATAAATTATATTAATTAAATTTTTTCAATTAATTAATTTATTAATTGATTTTTTTATCCATGACATTATTTCCAAGTATATAACACTTTCAGAATTATGGTAAGGGTTTCTCTCTGGACCATCACTTTTCATTCAGGATATTCTTTCTAACTATTTACCCTAATGTAATTCTTAATTATTATTTTTTAAAAATACTAATTTATATGTTTATGTTCGAAAAAGATGTACCTATCTCAATTATTCTTTAGTTTATGAAAAAATACATGTTCTATAATGTTCCCTTTTCCATTAACCCGATAAGAAAGTCCAATTATCATGAACATTCCAATTTCTTACCCATTTTCTAGTACACTACATAATATATTTTAAGACAAAAATAATTTTTTTTAATCACTATTTTATCATGAAATACTATATTATGTAATTTATGGTTTTATACAAAAAATTTATATTTTTTCCTATTTAAATACTCTTATAATTTCCATTAAATCACACCATGGTATATCATTTATAATGTCTATTAACCACTATTTTTACATGTTTTCACTTCAATTGGGCCTAATTTGTAATATATAGGCCCAATTTCCCTTATTAATGTAAACAAATTTGTAAAATCCATTATTTCATGAACGTCATTATGATAAACCCAATGTTTGTACTTTATGATATGATTACGATACCCATTTATTTCCATGGATAACCCATATGTTTATTCATTATATTTGATTCTTAATGTTTCTCACATATTAAAGAACCTTTTATGATTGATGCATCTAAATAGTGATTTAATTCATTAGGTCATATTTGTTTCAATGATGTGTCATATTAGGATAGGGAGTTAACATAATCCATTTATGGGAAATTGTCTACCATATGAAATAGTTTTATAAGTTATCCTTGACTCATTATTATGTCATGTTAGGTGTTTATTCAAAATTCTTGTGATTAATGAATATATGATTCCATATTATTTGACCTCATGTTCTATATTTTATTAATAATTATGATTATTAATGTTCCATGGAATTTTATTTCATCATTTTATACCTTTTAGCCCATGTGTTATACTTTATTCCTCTATTTATTTCCCTTCTTGGATTTTATCTCATCAAATTTTTCATGTAATAACTAGGCAATCCGATGTCGTTATATGAGCTCAAAAGATATTAGGATCTCATTATATATATTAAATAAAAGATATTTTAATTTATTTCATCAAATTATGTACCCAATCATCAATGGAAAATAGAATTTTATGACACTTTGCTTTTATCTGATGGCTAATTATTATGAAAATGAAATAACAATATGTGTAAAATGATATGGTAATTATATTTATGGATTGTGTATTCCAAAAAGAAATTACATAATGGTATGTCTGTATCATTGGTATGAATCCTTTAGATGCAAGAGATTAATGATCATGAGATGTGGGAGAAGAAGACTTGGGTTGAGGAGTATTACATGTTTTATTCTTCAATCATTCATTGTATTGACATTCTGAGGGAGTAATGTTTTCATAGTTTACATAACTATCTGTTTGTGATTTTATTTTGAGTTATTCCATATTTATGGTTGTTATTGTATTTATCCCTTTGTTTTTCAATGATTTTTATTATAAAATAGAGTTTTTGAACCTCTAAGCAAGTGGCATAAGGTTGGAACACAGTTAGGGGAAAATGTAATCCAACCTAGAAGACCCCATGTGCAGTGGTACTATCCACGTAGCATATCATGTTGCAGGTTCATGTTTCCTCTCTATAAAATGGTATGATTGGTCTCCTTTTGGATTGAGGAGACCAAAAAGTGTTCTTAATTTTTTTGGGAAACTGTGCTGGATAACAAGGATGCATGTCTGTGCCATTAAAATTAAGAAAAATACCATTCTACCTTCCCCTAATATTCCCTAAATTCCACCCATTTCGTCCCCCACTTGAGATTTCCAGTCCCATGTGCCTCCCCTCTCCTACTGTCTCTGTTGGTCAATTAATTTTTTGGATGATTTGGATTTGTATCTTTCAGAATAATTAAGTAATTACTCTGTCCCTTGGTTTCTTCCTTCTTATTGGGTTATTCTTTCTCCCCCATTAAGTTATTTTTTTCAGTAGGTTGGTTGCCATAAACTGAGTGTAACCATAGTTTCATGGGTTTAATATTGGTTTTTATGGCTCGGTTTTTCCTTGATAGGGTTCCTATAAGGTGAGTCTATGGTTTTCTACAAAATTCTAGAATCCTTGAAGACTAACGTAGGTGATTCCATGATTTAACATTTTTAGATGATTTTGGTATCCTTTATTAGTTTTTAAATATATTCAATAGATTTTTTGTGGAGAAAAATGTGTTTCCAAAGGGTTTCATGGTGAGAATAGATTGCAAGATTGCTATTAAAATTGAAATGGTTTTGATTAATGTGTACTTACATACTGTGATTCTTAAATGTGTTCAATAAATTATGAATGTTGTGTGAAATGTTATTCAAAATTGTTTTGGATTTCATATTTATTTGAAAAGAGTTATTCCCATGAAATTTATTTTTTTCTCATGTGTATTAATATTTTTGGAATTTCTAGGTGAAGGTGGTTATCTTTGTAACATGTGAAATAAAAATTGAGAAAAAAGGGAATCCAAGGTATCTAGGTGTGTGGACTAAGATTAGTATCCTAGATGGATCAGTAAGGTTGAGATTGAGATTATTGTATATGTATTGATGCTATAACACTAACTAGACTATGATGATGATTTGGGACCACTATAACATTGGATATATTACTCTCTAGTAGGTCATGTTTGGTGAAATTGTGGGTCATTTGTGATATACCATTATCATAGTGATACAAGGTTCCTCGGGTTCTACTATTTCTATTGCATTTATGAATTATTCATCACGATTTCATGTGATGTGGTTCTAACTGTCTACAAAAGGTGGAAAATTATCACATTTTAATTGTAATGTATTTTTTATTTCAAAATAAATTCCTTAAATTGTTTTCCTTATAATGATTCTCTTTAAATATTTCTATTTTATTTATAAAAAAATCCATTTTTATTTTCACCAAATATTATGGAATGATATATTTAATTTTCGGTGGCCTCCATCTTTCCATTTGTAAATACCCCCACCCTAGTATCTCGAAGCCTATGGATTTGGTAATTATATTGAAACTATGAACATGATCCCGCATCCCAATGGGCCAAACAGTTTAGTAGATTTTAAAAAACATATTTATATACAAAAGTGTTACATTACAGCATGAAAGGAAAAAAACCTATAAACTTTCTTCGGATAACCCATAAACTCCTAGATTATCCTTGCAAGTCATTCATAAAACACATATTCTTATCCCGAGGAAAATAAAACATTGGAAGTGGGTGATCTCAGATACTTAGTAAGGGTACATAATACAATAGACCCAAACATAAATAAAAAGGAATGGTGAATGACTAAAAACATAGAGGATTATAATCTAATGAACAACAAAATATTACTATAATAGAAGTTGGATAAAATATTCTATAAATAATTACATGGGAAATAACCCATACCATGGATATTGTACTAGTCAAATAATCACATAAATTATAAATTAAAACATAATAATGAGGTAATTTATAATGAGGAACATATGAAACATACTAATGAGGTCTTAGCTATGAAATATGAAAATAAATAGTTATGGCCTCGACCAAATCAATATATGAAAATAAATGGGCATGGCCTCAGCTAAGTTGATATCTGTTTTGTCTTACGAGACCAACCAATGCGTCATGAATGATATTAAATTCCCCAACCATAACTTAATATCTCCAATTAGTTACTCATATTGATGGGGTGAATCATAAATAACATATACATACAAAATTTAAATATCTATCTCCAAAATTTAATCATAATCACTAACTATTCTGATTAGTATGGTGGAAAATATTTTGATAACACGTACACTATGAAAATTATCATAATAAATTTAAAAAAATAGTAGATTATATAGAAAAAGATCAATCCCAAATAAGGATAAGATTCAATGTAGGTTGTCAAAAATGATTAAAATACTCTGATAAAATCCTAAAGGAATTATTTAGAGAAATACTAATTTTTTTACATTGCAACGAAGAGTTCATTCAAAAAAATAATTTTCATTTGTAATAAATTAATATTTTATACAAGTATATACCAGAAAATTAGGTTAATTATACTACTCTTGAGTCAAAAATTATATCTCGCTGAATATAAAACATGTAAACGTTGTTTTTAAGAAACATTTCAAATGGGTCACTTTAATGCAATTTTATGAAAATATAAAATTGGGTTTAAATAGGAAAAATGAATAATTGTTTACATTAAACCATAAAATATATAATATATTTTTTCATTATAAAATTATTTATTTTATTAAAATATTAATGTCTTAAAATAGATTATAGAGTTTACCTTATAAAGGGTATGAAGTTAAGAAGTTCCCTTTAATTGGGCTTGCTTACAAGGAATAATTGAGAAGGAAACCATGTAAAACATGTATTTCCCAATCAATTAAAGGTCTGTAGATATTGAAAAATTAGACTGGCACATATAAAAATATTTTCTATGAAGTATATAAAATAATGAAAAAGTAATTTTGGGTATTGAGATAGAAAGTGTAACCCAAAATGGAAAAAGGAAGTTCGTGAATAAACACTTATTCGTTTGCAAACTATCATAATGTATTCCCCATAGAAATTTAGATCATAAAATGAAACATTGAATAACCTAAAGATAATTTTATTCAAGATATTATAAATAAATGGGTATTATAAATACACCACACATAAGAAATAGTGGTGAATAAGGAATATTAGTCAAAATAAAAGATGAGATGAGAAACCCCTTACCTGATGTCCAAAAGTGTTCTTCACATGTACTTAACATCCTATATAAGGTAATTGAATTCAATAATTAACTATTTAAAACCCCTATATAATTTTATTTTTTCTTTTATGATTTTATTATTTTCATTTATGTCCTTTTTAATGAGCTATACTATTTAATTTTTTCATTCGACAATCTTCCTTTCCTTGGATTTCATGATATGATTACTTTCATATGTTTATGAATGATCATGTAAAATGAAAATTGTTATCGATAAAGGAAATGATATTTTATTAATTAATATAAATAATATTAAATGGTTATATATTTTATTCAATTATATGGTATGAGGATGAATCATTATGTAAATGTTAGTGATAACTAATTAGATTATTTTAGCATTTTATGATCATCATTAATTAATTCGGTTTTATTAATTAATTTAATGTATATATACTAGATCTAGAATATTAAATAAAATTTAATATGTATATTATAATATTTTGTTACAATAAAGATTGTTTTATGACAATTCATGAAGGAGTAATTGAAAAATGAAGGCACAATATCCCTGAAGGCGTAAAATTGGTAGCTCTTGGATGATGTATTCATTTTATAATAAAGGAACATGAGAAGTAAAAATATGATGGTTTTTTAAACTAAAACAATAAAATTATAGTATATAAATGATAATGGAGTTATCAAGAATCTTATTTAAGTGTATTTGAGGAGAATATAACAAAATAAGATAATTTTAAAAGATATTAAGAGAAAAATAATGATATTTTTACCTCTTGAATTCCCCTCCTTGAAAACCTACCTGGGGAAATTAAATTTTGTCTTATGTTGAGAGAAAAACCTCCTGGAAGTGGGTAAGATACTGAGGAATATTGTTGGGAAGAAATTGTATATGCTTAATTACTTAAGAGGTTTGAGGAGATGAGGTGGTGAGGGGTGGTATTTATAGTGGAGGATGAAAGTTTTTCTCAGTATTTTGTCCATTAGTTTATTATGTTATCTCAATAATATGATTTATTTTAAAATTATCAACAAATATATTAAAATAATAAATGATAGTTACATATTGTGGTCTTAAATAATCCATAAATATCTATGATTCAATAATTCATGTATTTGTAAAAGACCGCAAATTACTATATTTCACAATTCACTAAAAATAAACTATTTTAAAAAAATCCCAAAAAAACCCATCATGACCATTTTTTGATGTGTTGAATAAAAAATGAACAAAATTTTATGAAAATAATCTTATAAATTGATGAAATTGAATTTTTAAATTAAATAATCATTTACTCTAAAAATACTTATATCAATATTACAACTATCTTTATGACACTTTAAAAAATTCATTAATGACACATAAAGTTTTTTAATAATAAGACAACAAAATATTAGATTATGAATCTCTTTTTTGAAAATAATTCTCTTTCAAATGATAATATTATTTAGAACATTTTAAATAAACATTTATGATTCCCAAAATTGTAAACAGTTTATTTATCATTTTCCAAAAATTTATTTATTTATTCGACTGTATAAATATTCCATATTTTAATTTGTAATAAACACAACATATATTTCTTCATTAATTGGTGAATTTACTATTCTATGGGTCATATTACTACTTCCAATGGTCAAATTACTATTCCAACATATGTATTTAATAGTATATTACTCTTTTAAACACAGTGTCTCATTAAGCCTAATCAATAAAAGATGTTAAATTTTAAAAGATACATACAATTACATATTGGGCAATTACATTATCCTATCTATCAAAAAAATATCATTCTTGAAATTTCTATAATTTCTCTTGATAAAAATATTTGTGTAGTTCCTCATCATAATTTTCCTTGGTTACCACATCATATCTTCAATTTTAATTTTTTTCCCTAAAAAACTACCACTACTAATCATGTAGTCTGATTCTTCATCACCTTGCCTATAGTGCCCATAATATGGAAATGATTTTCACACTAAAATCAATTAGGATTCAATTATATTCCACCAGATGTGAGTACATGCATTGGTTCTATGATGTAATTCCTTAATAAAGTGACGTGGAATACATTATGTACTTTAGAGAGGCTATTTTTCATCACCAGATGATATTCCACAGCTCCAATTCACTGAATGGTTTCAAATGAAAAACGTACCTATGGCTCATATTTCTATTCATTCAAAATATTATAACACCATTTCATGGAGATATCTTCAATAAAACATGATCTATCACTTGAAACTCTGAATCATTGCTGCAGATAGCGAAATTAATATTTTCCTACTTTTTATTTCTTTGATATTTGTGTGTACATTATTTACTATTTCGGTTGTTTCCTCCGCAAGAACATGGCCTACAAGCTTCCTTTCTGTAACATCATCCCTAAAATTTGGTGTGAAAAATCACTTCCTATACAATGCTTAACATTGCACCATTTTTATACAAGAGTAGAAACTATTTTTGTAGGAAAACTATTACAAATTTAAATATTGATCCCACATACCTATAAAGTAAAGTTATCATAATCTCAACATGTCTTCTAGTTATTCAATTTTCCATTCAAAATATAAATAAATTTGAGGGTGATAAAATAAATAAAAGTAAGATCAGTATCCTACACATTATGAAGACATTTACAGAATTTATATTTATATCATGGATCACCATTGGACAAAATTAAATTAGGTTCCCAATGATGTCATAAAAATTCATTAATATATAGTCGTAGAGGGAAATCCAATTTAAAATCCACCTTATTTCAAGGTAATGGGAAGATTTTTTGTGTCATTCAACAATTACAAAAATTACAACATTCATTATTGGAGTTTTTGGAAATCTATTGGAAAAATAACTTGTAATATCATCCCTTTTCCGTGCAGGATTGGGAATAGGTTTCATGAATACTATATGCTATTTTCATTCTGCCACATCTATTTATAGAGAAAACATCTTGATATATAATCATCAATTTCCTACTTCATATTAATGTAAACTAAATTTTTCATTAAATCTATATACAACATAGTGCGACCTGGGTACAAATAGATATTCAAGCTATTATAATCAACAAATGACTCCCTTTCTAATTTATGGATGGAGGGAATATGGGGCCACTTCAAAAATTTAATAATTCCATCCCCATACATAATGTTTTCAAATTCCCATCATTCAGAAAATTATTTTCCATTTAAACATTCTCATAATTATATTAAAAACATTTAATCCATTCCAATAACAATGGTTGGGAAACCAATAGAAAAAGTATTAATGTTTCACCTTCCTTGTTAATTTCGTATCCATATTTTCTACCTCCATGAACATAAGATCCTTCTCAATTCCAATTTTTTTTCCAAACTTCATGATCCTTTAGGCTCTATGCATCCACTACCTAATTCACCTTCGATGGGTGGTATCATATTGAATAATCAAAATACACATGTATCTAAATCCATATCCATTGCCTCATATTCAATTTTATATATGAGATGATACATTTCATTATATTGTGATATTTATATGTATAAAATATTTCACCATAAAGTGTGTTTCCATGTCTCTATTGAAATGAATAATGTTTCTAACTCATGATCATGATTTTCAGAATTCTGTTCAAGAGTTTTTAACTATCTTGATGCATAGGTAATAACTCTATCATTCTATATAAGGACCCAACCAATTACTTTTTGATGCATCAATATAAATCAAATATACACAATTTCTCAATGGTAGAGTCAAGATCATATAATTCACTAATCTCATATTCTATTATTTTATCATTCTTTAAATTTATTTTCCCATAAACACATATCCCTTTTATGATTAATGCTAGTTAGCGGGTTTTCTAATAAGTCAAGATTATGAACAAAACACTGATATTAATATTCTATACCAATTAAACTATATAACATCGTAATTTTCATTAGGTATTCCTTTTTGGATAGCCTTTTTATTCATATGATCAACTGAGATTCAATCCTTATAGAAAATATGGCCAAGATAAGATACAATTTGAGGCTAGAATTCATACTTCATAAACATACCATATAACCCTTTTCCTACAGAGCCTCTAGAACCATCTCGAAATGCTTCTCATGATCCTCATAACTTTTTGAATATATCAAGATATTATCAATAAACAACACAACAAAATCGTCATGATATTCCTTGAAAACTCAATTCTTGTGATCCATAACAATAGAGGGTGAATTAGTATATATGAATGGAATTAGAGTAAACTTGTAATATCCATACAAGGTTTGGAATAATCTCTTATGAATATCTTCCTTCCACACACACAATTTATGATATCTAGATCAAAGATTAATCTTTGATAAATATTATGCTCTATGAAGTTGATCTAATAAATATTCAAAGTGAGTCAGAGAATAAAACCTTTTTTTCAATGGAATTGATTTTATAAAGTCAATGAACATCCTCATGGAACCATCTTCATTCTAGAAAAAGAGAATATGGGATTTGTATGAAGAAACACTATTGAAAATCAATACCTTATTACTCAACTCCACTAGTTATTTCATTATCACTACTACTTCCATAGTGATCATTCTGTAATGATTATCTGATATTGGCCTTGAAAAAAGGATTAAATCAATACAAAACTAAAATTACTAATCTAGAGGATTTCCATGATAATTATATAAAATAAACATATTTATTACTCTGAAATAGGTACATCCCTAATTTTTATATTTCATTACTCATGCATAGATAATGTTTTCTCATCTTCCCCCGAAATTTCATTTAGAAGTGCTACATGAGGTGGATATATATATGAATCAGATGATGAATTCTCCCCACTAAATATGATAAATTATATACCTTCATCAAGAATCATAATTTTCTTCACTTCAAAATAATTTATTGCATCATATTTCAAAATCAAATCCATACGACGGATTATATAAAAATCAAACATAGTTTTTATTATAAAATAATAAATTATATCACAATTATGTTTCATAAAAGGAACTACTCAAAGCATCATTATTTTAATAATCATAACCCTAAGAGTCTTTACTTAAAACCCCCTTGTTATGTTGAATTGAAAATATTTAATATTTAATGAAAAATGTGAAAACATATAAGACTACAGTGATCTAGAATCCAACAAAGCTTTATCTAAATATAATAAGATGATAAAATTAACTTCCACCAAACCATTAGTAAATTTTACCTTAGCTATTATGATTTCACATAGTTTTCCTTCATCCTATGGCCATTTTAGAAGAATTATAACATGATGCTTTAGACAATCATTTTCCTAGTGTGTTTCCTCCCTTAAATATTAGCACATAACGTTTGTAGTTTCTTTCATTCCCTTTCAATCACGAGAATGGTATACTCTTCCACACACTTGTAGAAAACTCCCATTCCATTTCAGCATGAACCATGGTATTTCCTTCTACACATATCATATTTTGGAAAATTCACTTTTTCATTCATCCCATTATCCATTATTTTCTCCTCCTCTATTTTATTATCTTGGTTTAACATAAGTTAATAATAATTATTGAAATAATTTTATTCCGTAAAAGAAGATGAGATTATATCTTTTATATGATGATAATGTCTCGGAGACCAGACCCATATTGAGGAATGGATTAAACAAATAAATAAATAAACCAATATTATTTTTTCAATTTCATAAAAAATCCACAAAATTATATGAAAACATTATAAAGTTGGTTTCAAACATAGAAACATTATCATGCTCCTTTTTTCTCAGATTCAAGAATTTGCTCTCCAAATCGCCACTCTTTTCCTGTGGAAAATATTTTTCCAATAAATTTCCATTAAAATAATTAAATTCCATGTTTTTTATTTCTTCCTCATACTTTTTGTTTTGAATCCATGACCACAATTGATCTTCATCTTCTGAGAGATGATAAATTTCCACGAAAATCATATCCATTTTATTACATCCCAAAGAAAAAAATATCTTATCTAATAAACATATCCATCGCACATCTACAAATGGTTCTCTAGTCTATTTGAATATTTGATGTTGTTGTCACATAATGTAGCCTACCATTTTACTCTATATTTTGGATCATGATGCTCCATATGGGTAAGGTTATTTATCATAACCTATGCTTCCCCTGTATAGTTTTTGTTGATCATCACTAGTTATATCTACCACTCCAACATCATTATCTTTTATAAGAGGTAAATCCCTACATGGAATAGGTTTTCTAATATTGTTTTCATTAATTTCATTATAAACTATTTCTAAATAATATAATACACAATTTTTAGGAATCATAATTCATAATTTTAGACTAGAAAAGAAAATAAAATATATTGGTAATTTCTGCATATCTAATCTCATAATCATAAACCCAGATTCTTTGGGTAAATTATTACTTTTAAATAATTTATTATGGTCTGTAATGAAAATGTGAATTATCCTATGAATATTATTCAAAAGTATCAAATAAGGTGTGTAGTTAGAACCATTTTCATATACCAAGTTATAACGAGTTTGGCCAGACACACTTTGTTATAATTTTTACCCCAAGGTACATCTTTTCTAGAACCATGACCACTTTTACTATCCAAATTAGGATTTATTTATATGAATACCCACATAATCTATAAAATAATAAATTTACAAGAATTTTCTTGTATGATTGTCCACAAAGTCCATCATAGGGTCATGTTACCTAATATTTTTTTTCAATATCTATATTCTATGGTTTCCACTAAACATTTTCTAATAAAAACAATATGTACATTGACCTTAGTACCCCAGAGTCACTGCCTTAATTTAATTGGTACTATCAACTAGGGATCCCATATGGAAGGATAAAATATTTTTATTGATTTTGAAAACACGATATATACATAATTTTTACATTACAATATTAAAGGAAAATATATATAGAAACACCTTTGAGACCACCCATAAACATTTAAATTATCCGTGATACTCATTCATAAAACAAATAATCACATCATGGGAAAAATAAAACATATGAAAGGGGTGAGATCAAATGCCTAGTAAGGGTATGTAATATTGTGAAAGATATCATAAATAACAAGGCATGGTTAGTAAGTAAAAATATATTCCATTAAAACATCATATTTTTCATAACATAAAAGGAATAAAAGATGATTAAATAATACTATAAATAATCATATAAGAATAAAACATGATGATAAATATTCTACTTGTTCAATAATCACATGGATTATAAATTACTAATTTCATAATAATGAAATTAATAGTTATAGACATCTAAAACATACCATCGAGGCTTCCACCAAGTAAAATTAAAATAAATGTTTAAGGCCTCACCTAAATCAATATCAGAAAATAAATGGTGAAGGCCTTGGTAAATTCCCTATTTGTCTTGTCTCATGAGACCTACAAATGCATCAAGGGGATATATAGAGAAAAACACATCACATACTATATCCAATTAATTCCTCATTTGAATGGGGTGAATCCTAAAAAAATCATACCAAATTTTAATAACATTCACTAGTCTGAAAATATAATCACAAACCACTATGAGTAGTATAGAGACTGGTATGAAGAAAACACATCCTCAATCAAACCTATAAAAATCCACTTAATAAAATATGATGGATTCTACCATATAATATCATTCCAAATTAATAATAAGAATTAATTAATCATCATCAAAATGATGATAATACTATAATAAAATTATTTTGGAATTCTAGAGAGAAATACAACTTTTTACATTGTGATGAATAATAATATTTGAAAAATAATTTGAATTTTTCATAAAATAAAAATGTTATATTGTATATACCATAATATAATTATAATTAAATTATTTTTAGGAATAAATAATTAATAATAAATTAAAAGACTTGTAAAAGGGTTTTTTAGAAACTTTATTAATGGGTATCTTTTGTGCGGTTTGAGGAAATATAAATTCGTGTTTAATGAAAAAAACATATTAAGTTTTCTACATAAATACCAAAAGTGATAAGATATATTTTAATTCTAAAATTATATATTATATAAAAATATTGGTTTCTTAAAAAAAATTGTATATTTTTCATTAAAATGGAAATGAAATCCAGATGTTCCTCTTAGTCGGGCATTCTTATCCAAATGTATTGGTTAGAGAACATTTTATAGAATATATTTCCCCATAAAATAATGAATAAATTATTTTTATAATTGATTTTGACACATACAATAATAAATTTTTAGAATTATATAACAAATTTTGAGTTTTAATTTTGGGTAAACAGAGAGAAAGCGTATCCAAAATTGAAAATGGAGGTTCGGGAAGAAACTCTTACCAAAATGTAAACAGTTGACACATTTGCCCGATAAAATTAAGGTTCATCAAATAGAAAATTTAATAACATTAAGATAATTATAAATATGATATTATAAATAAAAGGGTAGTATTAATACACCAAACACATGATATAGTGGTTAAGAAGAGATATCTTTCAAAAATAAAGGCCAGATGAGAAAACACATACATTATGTCTGAAAGCATTCTGCACTTCTACGAAACATCATTGATAATATAATTAGATTAATTAATAAATTGTTTCAGACCCTCTTATACATTTATTTTATTTAGTATTATTTTATTATGTTCATTTATGATCTTTTTTATAAGTTATTATATTTAATTCTATCAGTTGAGAGTGTTCTTTTCTATTGTTTTCATGATCAGTTTACATTCATTCATTTATGAAGGATCATGTAAAATGAAAATAGTATTCCAGAATTAAAATTATATGTTATTATGGAGATTAAATATTAATAAATGGTTATATATTTCATTCAGTTATATGGTATGAGTATGAATCATTAGATAAAATGTTAGTGATCACAGTTTGGATTATTTCATGTTTTTTATCATCATGAACTATATTTTTTTATTAAATAATAATATCTACATATATGTGTACATGAAAATTATATAAGATATAATACATATATTATAATCTATTTTAACTGTAAAACTTGTTTTATGACCAGCATTCAACGTAGAAATGAAAAATGAAAAGTCAAAGTCCATGAACGTGGTAAATTGTTTCCTCATGAATGATGTTTTTATATTTGAATAAAAGTAGTGGGAAAATTAATGTATAACGTGTTTTACTAATAAAAAAATAAAATAAATTTATATTAAAGATATTTAATTTACCATCTAAATTGGATAATATGAGTTTAGGAGAGAATAAAAAAATAAAATAATGTGAAATGAAATGATGATAAAAAGAAAGATGTTTTTACCTCTTGAATTCTAATCCTTGAGAAACTCCTTATGAAATTTATTTTTGGTCACTTGATGAGTAAAAACACATGGACGTGGTGATGGGACATGGGATAAGTATTTAGTAGATTTTGGACAAGCATAAAATCTTAAGAGGTTTGAGGAGAATGGGTGGAGAGGGGTGATATTTATATTTGTGGAGAGGGGTATTTTCTCATTTTTATATTAATTATTTAATTATTTTAGTTCAAGAATATAAATAAATTGAAAAATACCACTAAATTTATTATAATAATTATTTGCAGTTTTTTTGGGTATTACATTAACCATACATCATCTATAACTCAACAAATCATTTCTTTTTTCGATGCTGTAAATTATCATATTTTAGAATTCATAATAAAACTCAAATATTTTAGAAAAATAAAATAAACTTACCCAAAAAAAATTTCAACCATTATAATTAAAAAATTAAAAACATTTTTTGAAATTTTTTTCTAAATTTTAGAAATTTAATTTTTAAATAAAAACATCTTTTACCCAAATATTACCGATATTTATACTGTAACTATATTTATGAAACATTGAATAATTAATATGGTCATATAAGGTTATATTAAAATCATAAAATAAAATAATATTAATATTTTAATCTATTTTATCAAAATAACTTTATTTTAAATAATTATATTAGTTACAAAATAATAAATAAACATTTATGTTTCATAAAAATATCAAAAATTAGTTTAACATTTTAAAAAAATTATTTAATTATTCCATGATAAAAATATACCATGTTTTCATTTATAAGATTATTATGTTTTATTTTCACTTTTATAGTTGAATTGAAAATTCTACTTTCCATATTAAAATTTAAAATGGTCAAATTACTATTCAAATTGTCATGTCTAATAGTATACTACGGTTTTAAATATTATGTTGTGTGAAGCACAAAAAATCAATGATATTAAATATTAAAAAAGTCATACCATAAAATCAAGGTGTGTTACAACATTATCTCCTACCCTAGATACACGCTTGGGTGTATGTAAATATTTTTTATGTTTGACTATGTTGAATGAATGATGTTCTATTGTGGTAATGGTGGATATGGTTGTTAGTTATGTCTTCTTACATGTGTATGGGGAGGTGGAATGAGGGACTTATCACTCTTGTTGCAAGTTGATTTTGTGTTTTGGAATAGTTAGTCCCATTTACATATTGAAAAATTCTTTTTTGGTTAATGTTACAAACTTACATTTTATGAATAATTTTATTTCTATTTAATTTAATTTTGTTGACATTTTTTAACTTCATACAACACTGAATATATCTTGGGTTATATGAAGGTAATAAGTTTTGATTGTGTTTCACTATAAAAAATTTAATCATTCACTACAATTAAAATATATTTTATTGTCTTGTAGAAACAAAACTATATATTTTTTTACACATAATGGTGAGTTTCTTCGATATCTTGTGTTAAACGCAAGACCAAATTTTATCAAGCTACAATGTGCTATTAATAATATTATTAAAATATTATATTAGTTACCATATAACTGTTAGAATGGGATTTATAAATTAAATTAATGAAAATGTCAAAATATTGTTTAAACATATATATCAGTGGAATTATTTGGTGAACAATTAACTAGAAAGGAAAATAAAATCCCTTTTAAAAATATATGATTTTTTTCGAGAAAATATATTTTTATGAAATCAAACAAATTATACCCTAATAACTAAATTTAATAAATTTGATAAAGTATTTTAATGATATATATATATATAATATTAATTCATCTATTTAACATTCATCTTATTTGTTTTCTAGACTATAGATGTGAAATAATACTAAATTATGAATAAAAAATGTATATTTCAAAAAGGTAATTTTACGACCATTTAATGTAAAAACCTTTGTAAATATAATTATTGAGAATATTATAATTTTTTTGAATAAAAAGAACATAATTTTATAAAAATTAATATAAATATTTAAATTTGTTGAATTTATTGAATATTTCGAAGAAGTTTGATTTTTTGATGCATAATGAAAAATAATGATTTTTAATTCAAAAATCATTTGTGTATATTTTATTTACATAGTAAAATTATATATTAGTTTAGTTGTAAAGTAAAATTAGTGTATTATTATAAAATTAATCCAATTTATTTCATTTTAACCAATTTTACATTGAAATTGGATATAAAAAGACTTCAATCCTTTGAACAATTTCTCTTTAAAAACTCATCCTCCTGTCTCTTATGTAGGATTACATTTATAGTAATTTCTACCACTTATTTGAAAATAATTTGAAAAATTGGTTCAATATTTTGAATAATATTAATTTATAATCTGTAAAAAATTTAACATATTTTTTGGAAAAAAGTAGTGAATGTAATTTAAAATAATTACAACGATTATGATAAAAATCAGATTATTTAATGGTTAAACATATTATTAAGGGGAAAATGACATATAAACATTTATTAAATAAATTTTAAGGAAATATTTAGACACGTTATCATATATTATCTGAAATGGGAAATTATTGGAGACACATGATGTATGTGAGACATCTCAATAGGGTTTACCTATTTATATTTACAAGAATGTCACTCCCCCTTTACTATAAAAGGGAGCTTACCCCCCCCCCCCCCCACTCACATACTCACACCTATAAATAGAAACCGATTTTTTCTAAAAAATACCCAAATAAGGTCCCTAAATCCATACATTAATCCTAAAATACTTACATTTGTGAATATATCCAACCAAAGAATCCATTTGGTGCAAACTAAGATGAGATACCTAACAAAGAGGTGAAATACTTCCATAAGATCTTTTTTTATTTTAATTATCATCCCACTAATATACTATTTTTACATGATTATTTAATATCCTATGTATCATAAATATACTAATATTTTTTTTATTATAAGGTTTATACCTACACCTACACAAACTTTCATAAAATGGGTAATGTACGTACCGTTCGTGTGTACAGTGGACTACCACCTCCCGAAACGATGATTTTAATTTTTCTATTACTACCTCTAATGGATGGGAATTATATTGGACATAATGTTTTTATTTTAAATATATTATATTTATGATCTCTTTATTATTATGTAATTATTATATAACACATACCTTCATACATTTCATTTTTTGTAACAAAGATAACTTCGTCTGTATACATGTGTATTAATGCATCCTCAAAGCGATGTGATTCTTTCACACATTACATGTAATTTATTAAGGATTTTTTTATTATATATAAATGATAAATATGAAATAATAATGATAATGGAAAGATAATATATATATACATATATATATCATTTTCTAACCTTCTTTCAGTACTATTGGGAAACAAAAATAGTTTTCATGCATACAAACGTATAACCAACCATCTCCATGAACAATGTATTCCATTTTTTATATCTATATTTTAAAGATTACGGTAAGTATTTTTATACTAAATATATATTATACAACTACAATGTTTCACAATAATAATTTAATTAACTATGGATCTATGAAATAGGATCAATAATAATAAGTCAAAACACGTAAGCTAAACAAATGGGTTATTACCATAAACGTTGTATTAACATGGAATTGTTAATAAATGAGAAATATAAGGTAATAAGTTAATAATTTATGGTATAACATATATGAATATGGTTTTTTAATATGAATAATAGTATTATATTTATAATATATGATTATTGAACGTGTACAGAGAATTTCAAGACATAAGGTAAGTGTTTTCTCATCTCACATTTTATATACATGAGGTACATTCCAAGTTCACACTCACTTATTTTTTATGGTGTATATAATACCCATTAATTTGTTATATTAATATTATAATTAAATTTATGGGTATTTATATATCATGTTGGTGATATTTATTTCAAAGGGTTATGGTTTGAATGATACTGAACTGTAAAAATATTGTTTTTCTCAAATTCTTTCATTGAGTTATATTTCATGTTATGAAAATATATTATTATATGGGGTGTATATAAAAATATTTTAGATGTTATATCATGAATATCAGTATTTTAATTATATTATATTCTTTATTTATTGATTTTATTTCATGGGGTATTATAATTCAATGTTACAAAAATTTTGAATACTTTATTTCTCTATTATCATCGATTATCATGATTATTTACGACTATCCATACATTGATGATATATTTTATTCAATATCTCAATAACTCACATTATTTATATTATCCTATGTTTATACATGATATTTTAATTTAATTTTATCATACATCCCCTCATTATTAATTAATATAATTATGAAAATATTTTATGAAAAACAAGACATTATTTCTCTTTTGAATTGAAAGTCATTGTTTTTCCAAAACCATGTTTTCTAAAAACAAAATTCAACAAAATATCATTTTTATTCATAATTATGCATATTATTTTTAAAGATAAATATTATTAATTTTATTTCAATAATTATTTATATGTTTTAAATGTTTTTTTAAAATAATTGGTATTCATAATGTTCTCAGGATTCTATTATATGTTATCATGGTTATTTTCAATATAAATTAATTTCAAATGGGTTAATGTTTATTCAAGAATTATTAAATTTTAGAAATTATATTTTCCTCATATGTCTTTTTGTTGTTTTTTTAATATCCCATTATAATATTTTCAAATTGGTTTTTAATGAAATGTATCATCAAAATATTTCATGTTTTGAAAAAAGATTTTCTCTGAGTGATTATATTCCTTTAGAAATATTCCAAGTTCTCTATATAAATATTTCCCCATATAAGTTGAAATCCTTCGGAATAGATTATTATTTACTTTAGATATGATCCATGGACACTGTTCATATCCTTTTATTGAATTTTTACCTTAATATGGGATGAATTTTATGATTCCTATTTATCTTCCATGAGTTATTCCATGATAAAATTATTATGAAACCTTATTCCTTTCATGATTTATTATATAATTAAATAATTATGAAAATTGTCTCCTTTATAGAAGTTATTATATGATTAAAATTTTAGAATACAAATTTTATATCATGGGTTGTGATATGATGTTTATGAAACCCAACCATTTTTATTGTTCATGATATGATGACTATTTTGTTATCTTGTGGCACATGCATGTATGATTTCATTATTTGAAAGGTGTGACCAATTTCTTCCTCTAGTACATTGGTTAATTAAAAATTATTTATGATCTAAAAGCATACATGGGAGGGAAATAGAGGCCCGAAACAAGAGGGTACATGGGATGGAATCTCATGTCCGAAACAAGAGGGTACACGAGTGGGAATCCCACGCCCGAAACAAAACATAATCCTAAAACAAAATATTAAGGGTATATTGGAGGCATCCCAAGACTGAAACAATATGGTTCATTAGAGGGAAAAATAGGATACAAATAATTGGTTTTATGGTATGTAATCCCATGACCGAAATAGGAGGGTATATAGGAGGTCTTCCCACACCCGAAAAAAAGAGGGTATCGTCCGCTCTATAAAGGAGGGTATAAAAGAGGGAATCCCAGTCCCGATACAAGGGGTACATGGGAGGGAATTATAATCATGAAATAATAGGTTATATTTAATGGATTACCATGCCTAAAACCAGAGGTTATAGGGGAGGAAATAAAAATCCTGAAGCAACTGGGTACATGGGAAGGTCTCCAAAGCCCAAAATAGGTCCACAGTTGATTATCTATTACCTAATCAGTTAGGATTGGCTTTGTAACATTCCAGATAATTATAGAATAACAATTTTTCATATTTAATAATTTTTATGAATTAGATATTATTTTTATTTTAAACAGTACAATTTGTGGGATTGCATACCCGACACCCAACAATGGGTTTCTCTGAAATCTTACGTTGCACACAAGACTAGGTTATACAAAAAATAATACAATATTAGTATTATTATTTAAAATTGTAGTTAATGCCTAAACATTGTATTGGTGGGAATGAAAAAAACTATCTATATTATATTTAAATGTATTCGTTAAATTTTTTTACATTGATCCAATAAATATTAGAGTCTTAAAATGTGAATGAATACAATTTTGAGCATATAATACTCTAATAATTTTTAAAAGTAATTTTACCACCTTTTGATTGAAAAAAATTATTAATCTAATTTTTGTTACATTTATAAGTTCCATTTGAAAAAATAATCATCTTTTTTGGATGCAGGACATAAACCTTTTCTTTGGTTGAAATTTTGGTATTTTTATGAAATAATCATATTTTAATGAGTAGTGAAAAATACGAAATTTTATTTCTAAACTGTCATTTTATTTAATTTATTTTTATTGTTATATTATTATTCAAATCAGTTTTAAAATATATATTTTTATTATGTTTTTATCATTTAGTTTAATTTTGGTCACTTAAGGTAATTTAACATTGATATTTGACATAAACCAATGTCAATCATTTGGTGTGTTTTTCTTTTAAAAAATAAGTTATTTCCTTTTGAAAACCAAAATTAATTTTAAATTAATTACAATAAATCATATGTTTTTAATTTATAAATATGGAATATTTATTTTAAATCTGATGTTCTAAGTCATGTAAATAGTTCTCTTTTATTTTTTTTCATGTTAAATATTAAGATTAATAATTATTTTTATTTACCACCATTAATGGGTAAATCAGGTAAATAAGGGTAAAATAATAATTTAATAGTATAAAACTACCCTAAAACTTACCCTAATCATATTTTGTGAGATATTTCCAACCTATAAAACCATTGGGTATAAAATTTGGCCTTTTAAACCCCATGGGTTTGATTATGGCACATATAACTTTTAATTTAATGTAAAGGAAAACATGTTATAAACATATATCTTCCTACTAAAAAATTAATATGGCTTTATATAAAGGAGAAATTAGAATATAAATTGTAATTATAAATCTAAAAAGACGTCTTACATCATTTTATTTTATTTACAATTTTTATACATTAAATAATAAATTTAATTATGACACAAAGATGATGGAGTTATTGATTTATTAAAGAAGGAATCATATAAATGATATTATACATATTATTTGATATAATTAATGTCCTACAATATTTTAATCTCTTAATTATACATTTTATAATAGTAATAAATGGTTTTTTGGATGTTATTTTTCTTTTTAAGAGTTATAATAATTTAATAAAATTAATATTGTAAAAATTGACATAATTGATGTTTTATAAAAAAAACTAATTTATTAAATTATTTAAAAATACTAAAAATCCATTAATATCACAAAGTGATTATGATAAGCTCTAAAATATCATTAAGTTTCAAATTATAGGAACTTTACCAAATATAAGTTAAATTAATAACTTTATAACAACTAAAATGTTGTTACCATAATTAAAATTAAAATAAATTTATTAAGGTTAAACTTGAAAGATAAGGTTTAAAATAAAATAAATACATGTGTAAAAATTAATAGATGAGAGGATTTATAATTATACTCCTAAAATGTTCTACATATCTCATATTTTACCCTTTTTAATATAAAAATTAATTTATATTATTTTAATAATTTATGAGTTTTCATGGGTTCCCCTTCCCCCACCTATAAAAGGTACTCTCTCTTCTCTAATACTCACAGTACATGAACCATTTTTTTCATCCATTACCTATCCAAAACTATTCCTATATTATCTACCCTCACCTTATAATCCTCTAATAGGTTAGAAATAATCCCAAGGATTCCTTTTGGTATAAACCAAAAGAAGTTACCCGATTAAGAGTTAACACCTTCTCTCATTATTTTTTGTTTCATTTCCATTCTACACTCTGAAAACTATTCTTATTTTATGATTAAATAAAAAAAGGTATCAAAAATATAATAGGAAATTTTTATGCTATGGTTTCTATATAGATTTACACACACCTACATTTAATGGGTAATGAACATTCTGTTTTAGTGTTTCGAAAACTACTGCCTCACAAAAGGATGATTGTTCAATTTTCCCCCACCACCCCTCATGGTGGCCATTATAATGGAAAAAAAATTTACATAAGATATATATTATATTTTTATTGACTCTATGATTCAATAATTTTTATTTATAACATACCTTTATGCTTTCCATGTTGTTAAAATTTGACAATTTCGTCCGATGATGTGTGGACTACTTCCCCTAAAAGAGATATGACTCGTTCCTCTTATATATTGAACATATAAAGGGTGTCTTTATTAAACCGATGAGACACATATTACATTAATATACAAATAGTATTATAATATACATTTATATCATTTAATTAATATTCTTTTAAAATGAAAAAGAAATGAAACTAGCATTTATGTGTACGTACGACCTACCATCTCCATGAATGATAATTTTCATTTATTATCTCAAATTATTATGGATTATTATTAAGACATATATGATGGATATATATGATATTTAAAATATTATTACTATTTTGGAGTTTATGTACTTTGGAAAAATGAACAATTTACATCAAAATAAGTCCATTATGTACTCAAGTACATAATATTGACAAAATGTTCAAAATAGTCATAAACAGTTATTTAAAAATTTAACCATGGTAATAAGTGATATAAAAGGAATAATAAACATGAAATTGATTCTCCATAAAGTAAAAATTACCCAAAATTTATTTTTCATGAAAATAAAGAATTTAGGGGACAAGTCAGACTAATTGTAAGGGAAATCATAACTCAAGTTCAATTCATAGAGTTATATATTCATGTCACAATTATTGTTTTACCAATAATATATGTCAATGAACTTTGATTTTTTTACACTGAATTTCCACTTATGTTGGGAGTATTTATATTTTTCAGACAAAATTATGGCCTTGATTTATCTTTATTCTAATGATATGAAAATTTTAAGGGACTTCTTCTCAATCTCATTTCATTGAGGCATATTTTTATGTTATGAACCACCAACATTTATAAGGTTTATAATTAACCCCATTGAATTTTCATTTCATTAAACAGTTTTCAATAAGAATATTTTTATACAAAGAGTTTAAATTTCCAATTTACGACACTTCTATTAGGGAATGTGCATTGGTCTTTCGAAGACACACAAATGTTTCCCCGAAATACCACTTTCCAAAGGCGGGCATCATTCGTTGCTTATTTAGGGACATTATCTATTGGATAAAAACGAGATTTTGGGGTGTCAGTTCGTCCTTCCGTGGATTCCTCATCAGACCTCGTTACCTCATTGAGATCTCCCATAAAGATTAATTCAATGTTCTTGAATCTCATTCCTTATACCATAACATTGTGGATGTCGGTTAATTACACTACATCCGTCAGAACATTCAAGGGGGTATTGACATAGTAGCAACCTTTAGTTGGATTAGATGACAACATCAGGCATGATGGGGCATCTCTGGATGCGTGGATATTGGAGAAACTATATTCATCATCATAAGAGGGAATATCATGGGTGTATAACCTGAGGCATTCCACATCAGTCATGGGGTATCTTATGTCGGAGGCATGTCTCTGAGGTTTTCCACAGCTTCCCATGTTTAACACAGCGTATGTTGTGAGTTTAACATCTTGTGGAGAAGGTTAGGCCAAAGGCATGTCTTCTGAGGTTTTCCTCAGGCATATCATGTTAAACTTAATGTATGCACCGAGTTTATTGTCTATAGGTGACAAAATGAGGGTGACCAGAATGTCCTCTAGAGAGGGATGTAATTGGTACATCCCAAGGAGAAATCACCTTGAAGGTTTACCAGGTGTATGGATCAGAACACTCAATAAGAGCAGACCCAAGATGGTGTGTCCCATAAAGAGAAGATGTCACACCCTGAAGGTTGATCTGGACACCATTAAGGGAGGATCTGGGAGTGTGAACCCTAGAATTGGGGAACACTAAGGTTTACCACTGGCTGGGATTGAACCTCGTGGAGGTTTCCTATGTACCCTGTGTAGATGAAAGGGATCAAAACCCACATAGTTCTAAGGGGTGATGAATCGGGGTGTACATGAAGAAAAACAACTCAGATACATGTTGGGGCTTCTGCATGGATAGTGGCCCAGGTACTACTCGGAGCAGTGAGGAGGCGGATGACATGATCCCACTGGGATGTGGTGGCCCTAGTAAGAATCAATATGGATGATGGAGAGTTTAATGAAGTGGAGGGATAATGAGATTGGATCGACGTGAGGACAATGTTGATGTTGGGCTTGATACTTGAAGAGACATCATACATATCCACGTGGAGGAGAATCTAGGTCCGCGTAATTCTTTGAGATGATGGGACACCTAAAGAGGCGACCAATGAGAATGGATACATGGATGGGATCTGGAGGAAATAGAACCTCTAGGTTGGGACATGACCTTTCCGAAACACAGAGGCTCGAGGGAGTGATCACGATGAAACATGAGGAATGGGCTTCAACCATAGGGGGGCTACTAACGTATCCCTGTGGAAGGGAATCGAAGTCTGTGTAGTTGGGTGGGACGATGGGACACCTGAGGAGGCAACCCATGATAATTGACATATGGATGGGATCTAGAGGAAATTGAACATCTAGATTGGGTCATGACCTTCCCGAAACGCATAGTCTAAAGGGAGAGATCATGATGAGACATGAGTGATTGGATTGAACCTTAGGGAGTCTTCCAATGTAACCCATGGTACAGAATGAAATTCCATGTAGTTCATATAACGACAAGTTACCATCGATTGGGGACTTCAATGGATGACCGTCGATTGGGGGAACTCAACTTCTTACCACTGAATGTGGTTGACAACAGCTTACCGCTGAATGTGTTTCAAAATGGCTTACCTCTGAATTGGGTTGATCCTCTAGGAGGAATCTTACATACCCTATTTAAGAGATAGGGATCAAATCCAAAGTAGTTCGAATGGGTACAATTTAGCATCATGCGGGATGGAGACGAGGGATATAGTTTATCATCCTACAAGATGAGGGTGGACGGAAGTGAAGTGGTTGGGACCGATAGGTGTTGGTATTGAACCTCAGGGAGGTTTCATACATTCATTTCCAAGGAGATATGGATCAAAGTCCACATAGTTCAGGATGGTTTGGTGAACTTACGTGAAGGGTGTCAAGACCAACAAGTTATGGGATTGAACCTCAGGGAGGCTTCCTACATACCATGCCTAGGAGGCAATGATCATATTCCACTTAGTTCGGGATGGTGTTTGCTGAGCTGGCGTGAATATGGTTGGATGAACGGGTGTTGGGATTGAACCTCAGGGAGGCTTTCTACATATCTTACATTGGTAAGGATCAAATTCCACGTAGTTCGAGATGGTTGGAACCGACATGAAAATGGCCGGGACTAATGGGTGTTGGGATTGAACCTTAGGTAGGCTTCTTACATACCTTACCTTGGAAAGGATCAAAGTCCACGTAGTTCCGGACGGATCAAACAAACATGATTATTTTTGGGACCAATGGGTGTTGGGATTGAACCTAAATGAGGCTTCCAATGTACCTTTCATTGGTAAGAATCAATGTCCATGTAGTCCGGGATGATTGGAACAAACGTGAAGATGGTCAAGACCAATGGGTGTTCGACTTGAATCTCATGGAGGCTTCCTACGTACCATGCCTTGGAAAAGATCAAAGTCCATGTTGTTCAGGATGGTTGGAACCGACCTAAAAATGGTCGGGACCAATGGGTGTTGGGATTGAACATCAGGGTGGCTTCCTATTTACCTTTCCATGAAACAGATCAAATTCCATGTAGTCCGGGATGGGTTTTGGGGGCATACACTCTAGGCTGCTCGAGTGCCGCTATGGAGCGCAATGGTGCATGGGGCTTACGAAAGGAAGCTGCCCGGGTTCTTATTTGGAGCGACAATGGTGCATGAGGCTTAGGCAAGGACGCTGCCTGGGTGCGGCTATGGAGTGGCAATAGTTCATGGGGCGTACACAAGGAAGTTGCCCAGTTTCCACCATGGAGTGGCAATGGTGGATGTGGGTTACACAATGATGTTGCTCGTATGCCGTTATAGAGCAACAATGGATGGGGATTATAAAAGGAATCTGTTTGGGTTCCACTATGGAGCAGCAATGGGGCATGGGGAATACACAAGGAAGCTACATGTGTGCCACTACGGAGCAGCAATGGTGCATGGGGATTAAGCAAGGAAGCTACCCGGGTGTCGCTATTGAGCAGAAATGGTGGATGGGGCTTACACAGGGAAGCTGCATGAATGCTGCTACAGAGTTCAATGGATGGGTCCTATGCAAGGAAGCTTCTTGAGTGCTTCTATGGAGTGACAATGATGCATGGGGATTACGCAAGGAAGTTCCCTAGGTGCTGCTATGGACTGACAATGGTGCGTGGGGATTACGCAAGGAAGTTGCATGGGTTCTTCTATGGAGCGACAAAAGAGAATGGGGATTATGAAAGGAATATGGATGGGTTCCTCTAAGGAGTCAAAATGGAGAATGGAGCTTACACATGGAAGCTGCTCTGGTGATATGGAGCTACAATGGTGCACGGGGCTTACGCAAAGAAGTTGCTCAGGTGCCACTACGGAGCTGCAATAATATATGGGGATTACAGAAGGATGTTTCCCGGGTGCTGCTAGGGGGCTAAAATAGTGAATGGGGATTATGCAGGGAAGCTTCTCGAGTGTTGCAACTGAGCGACAATGGTGGATGGGGCTTTCGGAAAGAAGCAGCCCGGTTGCCGCTACGGAGAGAAAATGGTGGATGGGGCTTACGAAAGGAAGCTTCCTGGGTGCTGCTAAGGAGCGACAATGGTGGATGGAGAATACACAAGGAGGCTGCCCATGTGTCGCTATTGAGAGGCAATGGTGTATGGTTCATACGCATGGAAGCTTCCCGGGTGCTACTATGGAGAGACAATGGTGGATGGGGACTACGTAAGGAAGCTAACCCGGGTGCCACTATGGTGAGACAATGGTGGATGGGTCTTACGTAAGAAATATTCATGTATGCCTCTATGGAGCGAAAATGGATGGGGATTACACAAGAAAGCTATCGGGGTTCCGCTATGGAGCGACAATGGTGCATGGGGCTTACGCAAGGTAGTTTCTCGGGTGCCGATATGGAACAAAAATGGTGCATGGGGCTACGCAATGAAGCTTACTATGTGATGCTATGGAGCAGCAATGGTGGATGGGGATTATGCAAGGAAGCTTCTTGTATTCCGCTACAGAGAAGCAATGGATGGGGCATATGCAAGATGATGCTCGGGTGCAACTATGGAGGAGTAATGTTGCATGGGGCTTACACAAGGAAGCTGGCCGAGTACCACTATGGAGCCGCAATGGTGCATGGGGCTTATGCAAGGAAGCTTCACTAGTGCCGTTATGGAATGAAAATAGAGTATAAGGATTATGCAAGGATGATGCCCGAGTTCCACTAGGGTTCCGCAATGGCGATTGGGGCATACACATGGAAGATTCCCGGGTGCTGCATTAGAGTGGCAATGGTTCATGGGGCTTATGCAAGGAAGCTTCCCAAGTGCCTCTACAGAGCAGAAATGGTGCATGGGGTCTTACGCAAGGAAGATTCCAGGGAGCCTCTACAGAGGGGTAATGGTGCATTGGGCTTATGCAAGGAAGCTTCATGGGTGCCACTACAGAGTAGCAATGGGGGAAGTGGCTTACGTAAGGAAGCTGCCCGAGTGGTGTTAAGGAGCAACAATGGTGGATGGGGCTAACGCAAGGAGGATGCCCAGGTGCCGCTATAAAGTGGAAATGGTGAATGTTGATTACGTAAGGAAGCTTCCTGGGTGCCACTGTAGAGCGACAATTGTTAATGGGGCTTACACAAGGAAGCTTCCCTGATGCCGCAATGGAGAAGCAATGGTGGATGGGGCTTACACAAGGAAGTTTCCAAGGTGTTTTCCCCATGCCTGGTCATGAGGGAATATCAACTCACTTGTGGAACGAGGCATATAATTGAGGTCTACACTTATGCTCTATTTTATAAGCGGGATAATGCCAAGGGCATTCGAATCAATCCAAACAAAGGGAGATGAAAAGTGTGAATCACGTGATTCATATTCGGAATCCGGTGAGGGCAGCATACTAATGGAGGATAACTAATGACTGTGTTTGAAACACAACATCTATATTTTGTTGGCCTGAAATGGGGAAATGAAAATGAGTGTCGACTACTGACCGTGTTCGAAACATAGGACCTAAATCGATGTGTTGTATAATTCTTTCGGGGCATTGGCCCGGTTTGGTAGGTGAGCCTATGTGGCATGGGGATAGGCCGTTAGGGGGTCCCATTAGACATGGAAGAGGATGATTATCCGAATGATGGACATAAAAAGTGTGAGGTGGAGTGATGGAAAGTATGAACGGATTCCAACGCTCTTTAAATTACACCACTGTAATTATGGCATGAGGAAACGTACTCATAGCACATAAGGTATCTCTTAATTGAAATAAGAGGCATCCTATTATTTAATGATAGGGAATTATATATTTTAAATCCATGTAGTGAGAACTATTGGTGTATTATTCTTGGCACATAAGTCATCTCTTATTTAGAGCAAGATGCATCCTATATTTAGGATATTGGGTATACTACAATTTATAGTCATGTAGAGAGGAAAATTGGCATCTATTACTTAGTGCATATGGTATATCTTATTTGGGGAAAGAGGAATCTCATATTTTTCATTTAAGTTGTACTATAGTTCATTGTCATGTATAGAAGACTATTAGGCGTCCTATGATTAGAGCATAAGGCATCTCTTGTCTGGAGCCATAGGAATCCTATTTTTAGAACATAGGGAGTACTACAGTTTATAGTCATGTATAGACAACTATTGATATCTCATGCTTGGTGCATAAGTAATCTATTTTTTGGAGAAAGAGACATCCTATGTATGTCATATTGGGTGCACTAAAGTTTACATTAATGTAGATTTGACTATTGTACATAAGGCGCCTATCAATGGCTAGTGTTGGGACTTACACAGGAGTAGCCCTTTCTGGTTTATCCTAATATATGAGCCATTTTGTAGGGTTTTGAGGAGTTGGTTGAGGAATGGTTCAACTCAAGGTGATCAGGGAATTGATGATGAGACTCTCAACTCACAACATGGGTAATGAATGAAGAGGAATATGTTGATTCAAGGCGTTTCATGGTGTGGAGAGGAGTATCTCAAATCATGGTATTACATAGGTGGAATGTGGGTGCGCAATGGAAAATGATTATATCCAATCCTGAAACATTCATGGTGTGGCTCTTTATTTTTCATGGGGGACATTGATGGTAGAACATCCCCCGTGGTATGGACTAGTGAGCACAAAGGTAGATGCTTTGTGAAGTATAGGGCCTCACGAAGTAGCTTCGTAGAAGGAAGGTGATCCTAGAGCATGGGGTGTCATGGAGAAGGTTCACGAAAGAAAGATGCTCGCGAAGCATGGACTCACAGAGAAAAGGCTCTCATGGAGAAAAGGTTCACAAAGTAAAGGGTCTCACGGAGCAATGCGACTTGTGGAGCAAAGCGGATTACAGATCAAAGCATCTCATGGAGCAAAGCGTCTCATGGGGAAAGCCTCTTGTGGAGAAAAGCGTCTCGTGGAGAAAAGCATCTTGCATAGCCCATTGCGAAGGGAATCACTTCGTGGAGCATTGGAGCACCACAAAATGGGAGGTCGGCTCCTCAATGGGTGGCGTGACCATAATTATGAAAGGGGGTGAGCCGGGTATTTATAGGCGATGTCGGTCGGAGGAGCTGGTTGTGAAGCACAAATGTGTTCCGCTAAGAAAATTACACTCTGCAACTTGAGGGGGGTCCCTCATGTTTCTCGTAATCATGGAGCCAACTGTCATAGAGCTTTGTGGCACTCACGATGGCTTCGGTCATGTTCCATCAAGTTCGTCGTAACCATGGTGCCGACCGTCATCGTGCTTCACAGTGCTCGCGGAGGATTCAATCATGTTCTTTCATGTTCATCGTAACTGTGGAGATGATCATCATTGAGCTTTGCTATGCTCGCAGAGCCTCTTTTCAAGTTCCCTTTCTCTATGATCATGGAGGGAGATTCACAAATATGTTCCACGAACCAGTTTCCCAGCCCAACATTAAATGTCCATAAATCCTAATCTGTAACTCATTTCATTCCCTACAACCAACAAAATCAAATCTTTCAAAACAGGATATGATCTTGGATCATGTATGAATGAATTTGGAATATTTTGGTGATTCATTTTCCGGTTCCAACAAATTCCTTCCATAAGAATGAGGTCCAATGAGGACGAGGAGTGTGAGGCGGACAGCGTTTTGAGAAAATGACTGTGGTAAACATGTTCCTTGGGGTCCATTGTATCTCGATCACATTAAGGAAATAGTATAATAAATATCTAAGACCTCATGAAATATTCTCGATGCGGGAAAAAATAGATAATAGGAGGGTATTCACCTTTACAAGAGTGGTAAACAAAAAAAATATGTGTTGAGATCGGAATTGGACCTCGATCGACATTGGGAGTAACCTAAAAGAGAGGGGTCACAGTCGTAGAAGATGGATCTCTGGATAGATGATAAGGATTTACAAGAAGAAAGAGAGAAGCCTGACTGGAGAAGGAAGCTCACAGAATATTCCAATTACCATTTTTCGAGTTTTCTCTTGTGCACGAGCGGTGTAATGCCAGGGGAATTAGAATTAATCCGAACTCAGGGGAATTGAAGGTGTCAATTAAGATACCCAATATTTGGAACACTATGGAGGATGGAGTGACAATGAAGGATAATATTTGAAAACATTCGAAACACAGTATTTTTATTGTGTTAGCTTGAAATTGAGATAACAAATGAGGGCCGACTGTTCACCATGTTATAAACACTGGGCCGGACTCAAAATGCTTCCCATTAGTTTTCTAGACTGTTGGACTCATGGTTCCGGGCGAAGCAGAAGCGTGTGGGTGGATGTGACCACTCTTCTTTTTTTCCTTAACAATGATCAATCAGGGATCAATATGATGATAATAGCCATTGTCCACAGATCGAATCATAGAAAAAGACAAAGAAAAGGAATGTCCCGGAACAACAAAGTAGGATCGTTATAGGTTGATTATAATTAATTTAATCAATTGAAAAGAAGTATCTTATGGTGTTCTTTCTTGGTTGATATTCCTAATGAATTTCTGATGTGATTCGTCTTTGCGTCGCAAAATCCAAGTGTAGACATCCCCTAGCGGTGATCCACACGTTCACCTCATATCTCTGGACGTTGCCAAAGGAGTCTCTGGGTGATAGCGTGGAGAAAACATTACTTGCGTTGTCTTCTATAGATCGTCTTGATCCAATGGCAGAGGATATCTCTAGGTATTGAGAGTTTTATTAGAGGAAGAGGTTCTTTCGGCCTTGAAATAATTCTCTAGAATTGTTGTGCACAACGATTCTCTTGTGTTAGGGAAAGAGTTGGGGTTGAAAGGATATTTATAATCAGGTTTGAGGTTGTAAAGTTATGACAATAAATAAACATGTTACATTATTTATTTATTTCATTAACTCCCTTTTAAAAACCCTATGTCGAGTCATTAAATCCTTTACATACACCCACACTGATTATAATAAATATCATTTACTAAAACGATATTTCCTTAAAATCTTACTGGAAAAACTACATAGCGTGTATTAATAAATACATGATGTGTACTTGTTTTTCATTGAAAACTACACGGTGTGTACATTCAATGTACACAGTGTGTATATCTTGTTTTCATTTATTCATTTCCATTCCAAAATGAAAACTAAATGGTATGTATATTTAATATAACACGGCGTGTACTAGTTCTCAAAATAAAAATACACGATGTGTAATCATTAATACACGATGTGTACTTGTTTTGTTTTATTCTTCCTCAAACATTAAAATTATTTAAGATTCCCTGAATTATTATTAAGACATGTACGAGAATAATCTTTATTTTATTTGGGATACTTGAATACACTTAGTGTGTGACCCTCTAGGCGTCTTTCTCATTGGCATTAGGCGGGCTTGCCTAATGTCCAAGATTACTGTCTAGCAACGGGTCAAGGCACCCAAGAGAAAGAAGTTGATGCCGCATTGACGTATCACCTCATACGAACACATACTATTTCATTTAATCCCTTTGTATCAATATCTCGTCAAGCAGGTTTCATGGCAGTTTCATAAACCTATATGCTTGATCTAACATTCTTTGACTTCAAGAAATAACCTCGTCATGACACCATGGCCATTGAATTTGTTTGAAAGCTCTATTTCAATCAAAGGGCCCGAGATATATAATTCCATAAATATGGAAGGCAAAAATCCTTCCTTGACTTATACACTAACAACATGTCATTCATGACCCACCAAACGTACCCTACTTCCCGCCAACTGTCTTCATGACAGTTTCTGTCAGTAAATCTAAGTGTGCAAGTCCTGACCTGAGTTAATGATAATTTTCTAGTCTAAGGACCATTACACACGCTCGTAGATAGTAATGTCCAATGACACCAAGACATGTGGAATTACTACTATCGGGTCTAACTCATAATCTCCCATATTAGAGATTACCAAGTGTGAACTCCATGAGAGAGAGTCTTGTTTTATTATGAGTACTTGCACATGACGGTCTGTATACTATGTGTCCTATCATAGTATGTCATCCAACCATAGAACTTTGTTTATGAATATTGTTATATCATTTGAAGGTTCTCCACATAGTGGGGATATTCCATAACCTTATTAATGCAACAAATATTCTAGGACATTATTATATTATAGTCATGTAGAATAATGAACAATATATAATAAGTGAACATTCATGTAATCAATGTACAAAATAGTTGGTTCTCAGGACACCAACCCTTACATGGCCCAAGACTGTAAATGAGCCATAGGCTGAGTATCCATACTATTAGGGGATTACATTGGATGTGAAAGAGGATGAGGGTCTGAAAAAGGGCACACAAAGATTGAAGGGTGGAGTGATGGGTTGTTCGAATGGACTCCAACAATATTGAAATTATGCCACAGTGGTGAAGAAACATTGGGTTGGCGCATCGGTCTGATTGGGGATCTTACCAACATTCGAATAGGAACTTATTGGTAAGGACCTGGAATGACATGTTGTTTTACGTCATACCAATGAGTATGATAGACAAGTAGTTTAACGTCATACGGTGAGGATGGTGCACATAGTTTTATGGTCATAATTCCAGGACCAAGGTTGGCAGTTTTGACGTAATGTTATATGGAATGTAGGATTCTAGTTTAAGGTCATTGAGAGTGGACCGTGAGTAGGTATGAGGGGCCAGGAGGATTAATGACCCAGGGTCTGGGCGCAAGGTGAAATGCCTGGGCATCGCTATGTATCCCATAAGGATGATAATCAATCCAAATAGAGTTGTTGAAGCACAACAAGGTTAGAGACCGACGCTAGTACTGGGAGTCCTCTCTATCAAGGAATCTGGTGCATCCCATGATTAACATGGGGAATCATAAACATCTTCAGGGTAGAACCACAGTTTAGTCACATGCGTTTAGGACATATGGACCCGTTCTGTTTAACGTCATATGATAGGATGGGGAGTGAAATGGAATATCCCAAGAAGGGAGTATGTGGTGTTTTAGCTACCAACCCAATGTCAATGAGGACTAAAGAGTCTGCACCACACCTTGTATCCCTAGAGGAAGCTCTTTTGGTCAGGGGACCAAAAGTAAAAGTTAGGTTGGGTCCCAAGCAAGGTGCCAGGACGTTCCTACATACCCCATTATGATCGGAATCAAGCCGCACGTAGTTCGTGGCACAAAGTGGTGCCCGAATCAAGGTACCCATTGAAAAGTTCCTCAGGTGTGGTGCGTGGATGTTCCAATGTACCCCATTATGCTTTCCATGTTTTAAAAAAATTATAATTTCATTTGAGGAAGTGTGGAGTACCGCCCCCTAAATGTTATATCACTCATTCTCACTATACATAGAACATTTAAGAGATGGTTTTATTAATCCTATGAGTCACATATGACAATTATATAACAATCATATTATACTATACATTTATATCATTTAATTAATACTCTTTTAAAATGACGATGAAATCAAAGTATCATTTATGCGTATGTAAAACCTATCATCTCCATGAATGATGAATTTAATTTATTATCTCCAAATATTATGGATTGTTATTAAAACATATATACTAGATATATATGATATTTAAATCATTATTACTATTTTGTAGATGATGTACTTTGGAAAAAATGGAAAATTTTCATCAAAACAAGTTCATTATTGGCCCAAGTACAGAATATTGACAAAATGTCTGATATGAACTTAAATAGTTATTTAAATTTTTTAACATGGTAATAAGTGATATAAAAGGAATAAAAAACATGAAATTGGTTCTCAATATAGTATAAATTCCCCTATATTTAGTTTTCTTGAAAATAAAGAATGTTGTAGACAAGTCAGACTAATGGTAAGGGAAATCTTACCTCAAGTTCAATTCATAGATTTATATATCCATCTCATTGTTATTGTTTTCCAAATAATATATGTGAATGACCTATGATGGTTTTACACTGAATTGCCACTTATATTTGGAGTATTAATATAATTTTCACACATCATTATGACCATGATTTATCTTTATTCTAATGATATGATATTTGTTAGGGACTTCTTAACAATCTCATTTCTTTGGGGTATATTTTGACGTTATGCACCACCTTCATTTATATGTAGTATAATTAACCCCTTGGAATTTTCATTTCATTAAATGGTTTTCAATTGGAATATTTTTATTAAAATAGTTTTAATTTCCTTACAAAAAGTCAAAATGAATGTTTTTTTAACATATGTGTTGACGAAAATTTCTCAACCCCATAACCATTATTTCATATTTGGTGTCTGATATAATTCATAATGGTATTAAATGAAAATATAATATCTTATTCCATTTTTTGGAGTTATGTAAATGAAAATGTATTTGAATGTGGATTCACTATGTCAATATCTTGAAACTATTTCAAGTGATTGAAAATTAAATTTTAAGAGTGAAATGTTGATAATTAAAATATTTTATGTGTTATGATTATATAATTGTACTTGGACACATGATGGGTGGTTACATGATAAACCAAAGATTAGTGGTTCCTTGATATTCCAAGTAAAAGTGGTTGTGTTATAACCTCAAATTCATTGGGTATGAATGTCGGTAGTATAGCTATTTCATCTAGTGATATATATTGAAGTCCAACATATGCTTATTCAATTTAAGTATGGTAATGTCTCAAGTTACCTTTATATGGTATATGTTGATTTATATGGTTTTATGGTAATATTTTTGTTTCAAAAAGGCTATTAAATGAGATTATATATAGTGAATATTATTTATTACTTCATAATGTGAAAACTTCAACATTATGATAAAGTATTCATGGTTTACAAGTTTCCGTAAGTCTAAATTTTTTCCTTCTTTGTGTATCCCATACATATATTTTTTTTCTCATCCCAAATTTTGAAATATTTTCCCAAGGATTTAAATAATTATAGTTTCATGGATGGGATCAAGGAAAATTTAGGATGTTTAAACATGAAATGATACCATGTTTATTTTTAAAAGTTTCTATCTTACGAACAAAATGGATTGTGAGTAAAATTGTAAACTTTATAATATTTAATTTGTTATGTAATAGTTATGGCTCAATTTTCTAACAATCCAAACCTAGAGAGATCCTCAATGTGAATTAAAGTAAAATTATTGACTTAACTCAATGTTGTGTAATGATTAGGTTGGCACGTTATAATTGGTATGAGAGGATGATTTAGACAATATTAGTGGTTATGGTGATTTTAAAGCATAAGTTATAAGTTATATATAACCAAAATGGTTATCATAATCGAAAGATTCATATATATTTTTTAGATAAATTAAATGAGTTTGACATAACATGAATAAGTATATCTTAGAGTTTATTTAACTCAAATGATAATATATGATGATATTATTTATATACTCACACTAACCTTTTTTGTTTTCATAAATGTCTAGATCCAACGTCCACCAAAGTAACAATGGATGTGAAGGAAAATGTGGTGTTTTTATGAATACGATATCAAATGAAATGGGAGTTACAATGATAACTATTTTGGTAACTCTAACCTAACTATGATGAGTCATAATTAACCACTAGAACATGGTGACTATTCTAATGCATTATATATTATCCAAATGAATCCTTGTGGATGTTCAGGTAATGATCATAATGTTAAGAATATTCATCAACATATGGGTCAAGGATGAGGAAATAAAAACCTAGGACATTGTTTCAAAAGGATGATAAGGTGTTACATATGTGGTAATGATGGTCATAATGAAATAAACTGCCAAAGAAAAAGGAAGCCTTTAGTTAACTCCATGAAGCAGAAATAAATTATTTTGAAGTTATCATTTGAATTTTTTAAATTTAGGGAGTATGGACATTATTAAAATAGGTTTCCAATGAAGAAGTCTCAGGAATGGTATTAGCAATACTGTACAAATATATGTCTATAAATTCATAATTCCATTATAATTAAAGATGAGGAAACTGAAAATAACCTATGGAAGGCATGGATTATTTCATGTCTCATGTTTTGAAATTTTTGAATCTTAGGAAAAGAATCATGTTTTTTTAGGAAATAAACATCGAGGAATAATATTGAAAATCATGTTCAAAGGATCATGAATAATTCTAAATGATTAAAAAGTCTTCATATAAAGGATTCATTAGTTATGATAGACTGTAGGATGAAGAAATGTTTAGAATTATTAATGCACTTTTGATGATGGGATTACCTATGAAGAATTTTTTTTTTGTATGTGGGACCTTAATGTTATTTATGTAAAAATTTTATTTGATGAAGAATTATCTCTTCTTGTGTGGACATAATTACAACCGTATGGATAACCTTTATGGTTTATGTGATCATTGATTTTGAAGTAAAGACATTTTGGGTTTCACAATAGAAGATATTAGATTAACTGTGAGGTTAAAACATGTAATGGGTTTTTTGAAAATTTTATATCATTTTGGGAATATTTTATGAACTATATTTCTTTATAAAAAAGGATAACCCTCAAAAAGGGAAAAAACCAATCGCATTGGACAAAGCAATGGGAATCAAGCCCATAGCTGATGTGAGATGTAGATTTATTTCCTTACTCTACCATACATGAAGTACCTAGTTAGTAACAAATTTTTATATTTAGTTAAATTATTTTATTGATTATGAATAAGATTAATTGGGAGATATATATTTAATGAATTTTATAACCATGGGATTGGGAAAATAATTAGAGATTAAGTGATTAATGTTATTTCGAAAGGCATTCACCATTTTGGTAACCCATTATGATCATGATAAATAGAGTACTATAAGTCTTTAATGGGGGATTAATGGATGATTTTTATTTTTGAAGAATGTATGATTTTATTTTAGAGTTATAGGGATTTGGGTTTTCTTATGGAAATTGTTAACCTATATGTGAGAATATGTGATTAGGAAAATTATTAATTGTATAAGACATTAAGAATGACATATAGTGATAAATATTAAAACTCTTCCTGGAAGACTATGTGATAAAACCCTTCTAAATATTGGATTTCCATCTTAGTTTGGATTATTTTGAGGAATTTTAAACACATTTTTCCATTAAAAGGTTTTTGTAGAACTTGGGAATAACTGTTGAATTTTTGAGATTAAAATTAGTCCATCTCCTTATAAAGGATTTTTATTCTTGGGGAAATTATATGATCTTTTACTGACGGTTTTGGTTTTGGATAATGTATAAAGGTAGGAAAAATATATAGATCGTATTTTATGGTTTACATGACACTTTTGATATTGACTTTAGTGCTTTAGGTATGAAAATATTATCTTAAATAATCATTTTTTGGAAACAATATGAGTTTGTTGTGTAAATTTTTTCAGTGATGAATCACTTCTTATTAGGTAGGTATATTTTCTTTTTTTCTTATTCTATATAGCAAACGAATTCCTAAAATTTATTAATATGTTCATAAAAAAATTATCCATTTAATTTTCCTACTATGAAATCAATGAGATTTTAACCAATAATAAATTTATGGTTTTGTGATTGTCCTTCCTGATCATGGTGACTATCAGTCTCCCTCAGAATAAGATATTTTGTTTTTCTTCAATATAAATGTGTTCTTACATGGAATCCTAGAATGTGTTATATCATGCATCATTCATACTTTATTTTATATATTTTAATGTTTTTTTTGTTAACCATTTTTATAATGTGTAATTTAAATAAAGGTGTTTTGAAAATTAATACCATAGTTATCGACCACGAATTAAAATTGTGAGGATGAAATTTCTAAAATGGGGGAGAATGTAACATCCCATGTAATTATAAAATTATAATGGTTCATATCTACTATTATTTTTGAATTACATATTTATGTTATTTTAAAGGGTAAAATATGTGAGATACCAAACCCAACACACAACTATTAGTTTTTTTAAAATCTTACATTGCACACACAAGACTGAGTTATACTGAAAGTAATATAATAATAATATTATTATTTTAATAGTTATTTATCTCTTAGTTTTAGTATGGAAATGAATGAACATAACTAAAAATATTATGTTTATAAATGTTTATTATATATCTTTACATTCATCCAATAAATTATAGAGACACAAAATGAGAATAAATCAAAAAATTAGCATAAAATACATTAATATTTTTAACAGGCAGTTTTACCTCTTTTTGATGGGGAAACCATATTAAATATAATATTTCTCACTTTTATACGTTTTATTAAACAAAATAAACATCTTATTTATAAGAGGGAGATAAAAATTTCATTGGATTAATTTTTGGTATTTTTCTTATAAAATTCAGGTTTAAATGAATAGTTAATAATATGGAATTTTAATACAAAACTGATTTTTCGTTTAATTTATTTTCATAGTAAGATTAACATTTGAAGTAGTATTGATGTATATTTATGTTATATGATTATCATTTAATCTAATTTTGGTCAATGGAGGTAATTTCACATTGACATTTGATATAAACACATGTCAATATTTTGAAGGGTTTTACTTTTAAAAACCCAATTTTCTCATTTTGACAATTGAAATTAATTTTAAATTAATTAATCAAAATTATGATTCATGAATATAGAAAAATGGTTTCCATATTTGGAATCATACGTTCCACATTATGTAAAAATCACATTTTATTTTTGGACATGATGAACAGTAACAATATTAGTTATTTTTATTTAACCCGAAGTGTAAATCAGATAAATAATGGTAAAAATAATAATATAATAATATAAAACAACCCTTACCAATTTACTAATCCTATTGGATGAGATATTTTTGAGCAATAAAACTTTTAGGATGAAATTTTATTCCTTTGGAATCGAATTGGGTCTGATTATGACACTTATAACTTTTAATTTAATGTAATGAAAAACATGGTATAAACATATATCTTCATACAATTTTTTTAACATGGGTTTATATAAGTAGTATTAGAGAATATGAATATTAATTAGTTATATAAAAACCTTTAATACATCATGTAATTTTATTTATAATTTTTATACATTAAATAATTAAATTTTATTATGACACAATTATAATGTAGTGATTTCTTTATTAATGAAGAAATCAAATAAATGATGTTATATATATTAAAAAAAAATCTTGTTTGACATAAATTATGTCCTATTAGATTTTTATAAGTATATATGACTTTTTATAAGATCATGAAATTGGATGGTTTGAATTTATCTCTCTATTACGATTTTATTTAAATTCAATAAAATGAATAGTGTAGAAATTGACATAATAGATGTTTTAAATAAATAGGATTTATTAAATTACTTAAATATACTAAAAATCATTTTAAATAGAAAATTTACTGTCCTATGTTCTAACGGTTAATTAAGTGTCCAATTATGGTAAATCTACCACATATTTGTAAAATTAATAACCTCTTAATATTTACTATGTTTTTACAACAATTAAAATTAAAAGAGAGTAATTAAGGGTAAACCAAGAAGATAAGGTTTAAAATAAAATCACTACATGTATACAAATTATTTGTTGAGAGGATTTATATCTACTATAATATTATCATAAAAATATCCCTAGTTGGATCTATTTTAAATAAAAAGTAATTTATATTAATTTAATAATGTAAAAGATTCTTAGGGTGCCCCTTCCCTCTCCTATATAAAGGTACCCTCTATTAACTAATACTCACACTTCATGAACCCTTTTGTTCAGAGAAAACCTGAAAACAACTATTGTTAAAATCGATCCCCTAATCCAAATATCCACCCTTATGTCAGAAATCCTCCCAAGGAATCCTTTGGTATAGTCCAAAAAAGTTACCCGATTAAGAGTTAACAACATCTCTCATACCTTTTAGTTTCAATTCATTTTTTCACCTTGTAATATATTAATATTATATTATCACATAACTAAAATAGTATAAAAAATATACTAGGTTTTTTTTATACTATTTTTTAACTACACTTACATAAACATCTATTTATTTGTTAACAAACATATTATTTCTGTGTTCGGTGAACTACTGCCTCACGATATAATGATTATTAAATTTGACCATAATACATATCTTAGTGGCCATTATAAATTCTAATTATTTTGACATATGATATATATTATATTTACATAGTCTCCATGATTCTAAAATTTTTGTTTCGAATGTACCTTTATTCTTTACAGGTTGCGTAAATAAGATAATTTCAGTTGAGAATGTTCGGACTGCATCCCCCTCAAAATGATATGACTAGTAACCTCAATACAAGGGACGTATAAAGAATGGTTTTATTAATACTATTAGAGATATATTAAATTAATATAATAATATCATTATAATATATATTTATATCATTTAATTATTATCCTTTTAAAATGACAATGAAATGAATGTATTGTTCATGCATATGTACGACCTATCATCTTTATGAACAGTGTATTTCATTTCATATCTTATAATATAATAGATTACTATATGTACATATATACTGGATATATAAGATACTTAAATCATTAATACTATTATAGGGATGATGTAATTTTGACAACATGAACAATTTTCATCAAAACATCTTCATTTTTCACTCATGTAATGAATATCGATAAAACGTCCGATATGATCATAAATTGTTGTAAAATTTTTATAACATGGTAATATTTTAAATAATATTAATAATAAACTGGAAAAAGGTTCTAAATAATTTATAAACTAACCTAAGTTTATTATTCAGGAAAAAAAAGAATGTACGAGACATGTCAGAATCATGTGAAGGGAAATCATAGCTAAATTTACATTCAAACAGGTTAATATCTGTGTCATTATATTTTTTTAATTTTTTTTTTGAATAACCTTAGATTGTTTTACACTGAATAACCACTTATATTGGGTTTGTTTATATTTTTCACCAAAAATTATTTTATTTATTTATCCTTAATCTAATTATACTATTTTTGTATGGGACATTGTATTAATCTCCTTTCATTGAATCATGTTATGCTGTTATACATCACCTATGTTTTTAAAGTTTATAATTAACCCTATGGAAATTTAATTTCATTCAACAATTTTCAAAAGAATGTTTTTATATGAGGAATTTTACTTTCCTTAAAAAATGACAGTAAGAATGTTTTTTATAACGTGTGCAGCGAAAATGATTCCTCAGTTATAGTAATCGTTATTTGATATTTTGAATACTCTGTATGACTTAATGTTTTTAAAAGGAAAAGGAATCTATTATTCCATTTTTCGATTTTATCTTTTTAAAATGCTATTAAAAGTGGAATTATAATTTCAATATATTGAAATTATATTTTGTGAATAAAAATGAAATTCTGAGAGTGAAATTTTGATAAGTGAAATCATTTATGTGTTATGATTATATAATGATACTTGGACATTTGGAGGGTGGTTATGTGATAAACCAAATATGGGTGGTTACATAATAAACTGAAGACACGTAGTTCTGTGATAAACCATGGATTGTTTGATACCTTATAACCTCCAATGGATTGGGTATGGAAGCCCACCGTATGGCTATTCTATTTAGTGATATGTGTAATGCCCCGACACTAGAAGCCAAGAATTGGTGCAATATTATGTATCATTGGCTTGATCTAAAAAGATCAGGTCTTGAACGACTGATTAGTTTAGTAGCCTTGTAAGTACTAGATACATTCATATGGTTTAAATTTTATCATAAAATAGAAAACTACAACAACATTGTTTCCATAGACAACAGTGAGATCCCATAGACTATCCCTATAGGCTAGTCATAATATACTTCTTCGCATCCAAGGAAAATAAAATATAGAAATGGGTGAGCTTAGATACTCCGTAAGGATAAAAATATAGAGAAAACTTTTATAAATAATCATAAATATTTAAGGCAGTGTATAAGACTAAAAAAGGCCTTTTAAACTTGAACTTCTGCATAATAAGGAAAAGATAAAATCAAATAATTACATTTACTTATTCACATGGATATTCTACTACTTTAATAATCACATGCAATATCAATAGCCACTTTTATAATGATGGAATGCATAATGACATACTTTCATAACCACATATTCAAGTCCTTGTTCCTATACTAAAAATAAGATTTTTTCAAGTCCTTGTTCCAAGACACTAGTTTGTCTCATGTGACCTACTGATGAAACGAGGAGCTATATCAGGCTCCACCTATCACATACTATGTCCAACACATTCCACATATGAAAATGTTGAAACATAATCTCAACATTCTAATTGAAACTAGCATACAACATGTCAATATTTTAACCACAAACCATGAATTGAATAAAAATAGTGCATCCACTGTCAAACATAACTCATTCAATACAATATAGAATATTGTATTATAATAGATTAACCTATATCGGGAATAATATAGGATATGGAAATAGTTGAAAATAATTATCAAAACTATTTGAGAGAAATATCCCCCTTTTCTTGAAAATATTTAAAAGTCACATTATTTATCAAGAATACATTTAAAATAGATTTTTGAATCAAAGTGTCCCATACCACATTGAAACATTTAAAAGGAATTTTAATTTTAAAACCTTAATGTACACATAAATGAATTCCTAAAACCAGTTTTAAACCATGGACAGTAATGAGAATATTCAGACAAATAAATCTTTAAAGCATTTCAAATGACATTTTAATTAGAGTTCATAACCCAATGAGAGACACTTTAATATGAATAATTTAGGTAATGGAAAAATTATAAAATCATGAGAATAAATGGATTCAAGATATACTATGTCAAAGTACATTATATACACCATATAAAAGTGAATTGGTGTATAACAACAAAGAAGTCTCAATGGAATGTAAATTGAGATGAAATCTTTTATAAAGATCGTATCCTTAGTTTAAGGATATATCAATGACATAATTATGTGTGAAAAATATAAATACAATATATGATTTGATATTTAGTGTAAATCAATCAAAGGACATTCACACATATTCTAGAAAAAACGACACCAATGACTTGGATGCTTAACTCAATGAGTGGAAATTGAGTGAAGATTACTCTTATCAAGTTCCTATCAATATCTTGAGAAATTATCAATGGAGTGATTATGTGTATCAAAATTATAACCACACATAGGGGAGTGGAAATTACTACAAAAATAATAAATAGTTATTCACATATAATTATGGAGTAAAATAATTAATGAAGTATGTGTAAAGCCGAATGAGTGGAAATTGAAATTTGAGATTTCCTTACCGATTTGGTAACTCACGGAACATACACCCCAAGAAATAAGGATCATACAATTAAGTTATAAATAACCATATATTAATGTATATTACAAAAGGAATACAATCATTGCCACTAAATACACCACACAAAAGGATATAGTGGCAATACAACGTGAATCTCACGGGAATAAAAAGTGAGATGACATACCCTTTCCATATTGTAATCAATCGAGTCGTATGACCAAAATTTAATAACCATGAAATCATTCAAAAAATACCACGAATATAAATAGAATCATGATAATATATATCAAATTCCAGCACACAATACACCACATGCAATATATATGTGGCGAACAATGGAAATCTCACTGAATTAAAAGTGAGATAAGAAACCCCTTACCTTTTACTTTTCCTTGGTCGAGGGTAGGTTAACCTTGTGTATAATAGTTAAACAATTGTTATTAAATTATACAATAATCATATAAATTAATATAATATCATATATTATCTTTCAATAATTCTTTTTTAAAAATATTTTAGTATTATCGTTGTTTCGGGTGTCAACTGATTCATTTTCCTTTATATACTTTGTTACGTAAGTATTTTTTTTTGGATAAGATGTATCTTATTCATATTCAGAATGATATTTAGTCTTTAAACATTATTTTTAATCATCTAATGAAATTTAGTCTTGAATGTATACGATGGGGAATCAATCTCATCGCATTCGCGGAGACTGTAATCTGTACGTACGCACGAACGACAATATCATCCTTTTAAAATTAAAATAATATAAAATTGGATGTAATATAAAATATAAAGAATCATTATCTTGTTATATTTATTATTTACATCAATTATACATAATTATTAAACCCATCCAAATAAAAATGTATTGAATAACAATTACACCGCGACATTGAGACAATGAGCCGTACGTACGCACATATGGTGACATGCCATTCAAAGGACGGATAGAATAATGAATATGGTAGTAACATATTTATAATAACATCACAATATATAGAATATACTGTAGTTATTATTTTATAATTGAAACAACAAAGAAAGATGATGTGGAAGAAGAAACGAACTTGAAAGAGGTGATGAAATATTTACGTCTTCTTCGGGTTCTTCCTTTTGATTTGATCAAAATGGATCCATAGGTTGGATTTATGACTAAATGAAGGCATCTAGATTTAAGGAAGTATAGTTTAGAGGGTATTTGGTCAAGGATTGTTCGAGACAAATGGCATTGATGGTGTGAATTAGGGAGAAGGGGAAGTTCCCTTTTATAAGAGGGGTGAGGGGCATCTTAGGAAAAGCTAGAAATATTATTTTATAATAAAATAATTTTCCGTTTCTAATTTCTCAAAAAATGAATTATTAAAAGGTTAAGGTGGGGATGGGTAGAAAAACACTCAACTAATAGGTTTTAGATAGGTTTTGGCTACAATATTAACTTTATCTTTTAGATTTAACTCTTCATTATATTGTTTGACATTTACCATGTCTCTTTGTATTGTTATATTATATGGTTAATAAACATAATAAAATCATCCAAGAGAACTTAAAGTGGTTCATTAAATAAATATATAATATTATTTAAGACCTTTTTCTGAACCTTATATTTTTAGGAATAGAATATCATTTAATAATATAATATTTGTTTTAAAACCTCTTTTATTTCCATTTTGACACTGTTTCGTTTTTTGTTTTATCTAAATTCATAACAGTATTATTTATTCGAAAAAAAATTAATCTAACCAACAATAACATGTCATATTAACCTGTAAAATTATTGTAATTCAGAAAAATCCTCAAATTTCATTTATTTTGATATTTATAATATCAATTATTTTAATATTTTATTAATTAGGTTATTACTGCATTATCATTGTGTCATAAATAAATTAAATTATTTCATGTCTAAAAAATATAAATAAAATACCATTAAGTAAGAAATATTTTTAACTTTCAAATTAATATTTATAGTTGAATTTATCTAATGTATAACACTCTATTAAAAATATTTTAGTTATAAAACATTTATTTTAACTCTTTAAACTGTTCTATAAATAAAATAATAATAAATGTCCTAATCTAATCCATTTCGACCTAACGGATCATATTTTATTCCTAATTCTTGTTTTGGTCGATTTAAACTTATCCATTATAATTATAACATGTGTTATGGTAATAATGATATCATTTTTACCCTTAATTACTCTATTTTCTTTTAACCGAGGTAAATAAAAGCAAAAAGTTACTATTCACCAAAAATAATTTTCAACTTATTGAACCACATTTTATTTACTGATATCAACCATGTCTCTCAGATTTTTGAAATTCAACTTAGAGATGTGATAAAATTATGTTTTATGTAAATTTGCAAAAGCTCCTAGGAGGTGGGTAAAAGACGGTAAAAAGATCAATTAAATTTTATACACCTAACATTATTATAGAATGACACAAATGAATTAAATTGAAATTATATAGATATTATAAAACTAATTTGACTTAAAATAAATTTATATAATATATATAATTATTTAATTAAAAAGTCGGTTTTAAACTATAATGCAGTGTTTTTCACTATTTATTAAAAATTTAATGTTTTCAGAAAACTACCAAATATTTAACCTAAGCAAATTTTTATATTTCAAATTCAAAAATGAATTATATATTACCAAATTAAAAAAAATAGATGTTTCACTAATTAATTTAAATTTAATTACCATTGTCAAAACTGAAAAGCGGGGTTTTAAAAAGTAAAAACTATCAAAAGATTGACATGTGTTTATGTAGAATTTAAATGTGAAATTATTTATAATCACCTAAATTGTATTAAATGATTAAAATATAATCTAACTATACTAACAAACCATTCAAACAGATAATTTAACACTATAAATTATTTCTATGAAAAAGTAGTTTTCAATTTAAATTTAGTATTTTTCAGTATTCATCATAATATAGAAGTTATTAGAAAAGTACCACAAATTTATCCAAATTAAATTTTTATTTCCCGATTCTAAAGAAGAATTTAATTAAATTAAATTGAATATATAAAAGTGTAAAATATTTTTTTTAAAGGGTTTTTCATTAGAACGTGGTAAAATTTATTTTTTTTGAAAAATACTTCTTTTATTTAAAAAATGATTTTGTTCTTATATTATATCTAAGAAACACAAAATTTGGATTCCAAAATTATATAGAGTTTATAAAATTCAAAAATCAATTAATAATATTCATAACCGCTTTTGAACGACTATATTGGTATGTTGTGGTGCGCTCGAACTCGGTGTTGCGTGTAACACAAGATATTGAATTACTTTAAAGAAAATAAGTTATTATGAAATCTTGGGGTGTAACATTATTCCACTTTTTTTGGAAATTACATCCTCTCAATTTTAAAATTGGGCTTGGGAACTTAATTGAATGTCTCATATTGGAAAAGTAGTTAATAAAACTACCTCGTTAAAATAATGAAAGAGAAGTACAAAGGTCGCCCGAGATAACCCACCCATGGATTAAAGGAAAGATAAAATGGATATGGAAGATAAAATAAGTGTCATGTTCTGGTGGAGAGTGATAGAAATCATGATTAGGAGAAATTTAACAACAACAAAACCAAAAACTTGTGATGAGATAAAAGTTCATTAGTTTCCGAGTATAAAAAGTAAACAGATAACATTTTTGTATATATGTTCCATTTCATAAAGTTGAGGAACTTATTTATGATATTGACTATGAACATAAATTGATATACTTACTTTTTAAGTATAGTTTCATCCATTAATAAATTTCTACCACTAACAAATATATTTTTTTCAAATGATGAGTATTAAAGATTACTTGGTCACACATGAAGTGCTAGAATCAACATCTAGAGAATCAACTAATCCACAAAGGATGAACTATATATATTTTCCTTACCTTTAGAGATTAGGCAAAACCAAAATGTTTAGTACAAGATCAGACAATCCCCAAAAAAGGTAATCCTTTTGGGAAAGAAATACTTATCTTAATTTCTAAAATTAAAAAAAATACCCAAAGATCAATAAATACCATTCAATAAACAATTTTCCTTAAAATCCATCAATATATTCCAAACTAATATTGAATCCCAAAACATTGAAGAATTTGATTACGCAGTATTCCATGTTGAATTGTATTTCCAAATAACATCGACTACTCTTAAAGTCACATAATTAAATGTAATAAACCTAATCACATATTCCCTATTATAAGTTAATCATTTCTATAAATAAACAAAATCACTATAAATATACTATAAAAATATAGATAAGAATCCACCATTACTCCTCAAATGAAATCCCATAGTATTCTAATTTCCTTAGGCATATATTATTCCCAACAGAGCGAACGTCTTCCAAAATAACCTTTATCACTTAATTCCCAAATAATTTTTCAATACTAAGGATATTCATTTGATAAGTCATAAGATCCCAAATCAACTTATTATTGATTAAAAAAATCAATTTACTAAAATGAATTAGTCATACTAACCAGGGACTTCAGGTAGTCCAGTGGTAATCAATAAATCCCAATCACACTATGGCTGTGGGTTCGATTCCTATAGCATTGTCCGATGTGATGGGTTGTCACACAGTCTGCATTTTGTCCATTTTCAAAAACAATATTTTATAACATTCTCAAAATGAGATAAATTCCTAAAAATAACTATAACATACTTTCACCTCAAATGTTATCTCATACCTCACATTTTCATCCAAAAATTTAATAACATGTAATTTCCTCAAATTCAAGGATCATATAAACCCAAATGGTTATTTATAACTAAATAAATAATAGAAAACAAAATTCTTCCTAAAATAGTATATTCACATAAAAAACTGCAGGGTTACACATAAGAGAAAAGTGTTCCTATGTAATCCCATCAAAAAAGAGCACTAATACTTTTAAACATTTCACCATCAACTTATTTGCACATAGGTTCTTCCGTGACCAAGGGGTTGTCCAATAAAATGGGGCACTCACTCGGGTAATGCCCAGGTCCCCTAAAATTACAGAAAATGACTGTAAATGTATTCTTGGGATCATTATTATTTTCTTCCATAGTACTCTTAATTTTTCTTCAGCAATTCTTTACTTTATGTCCTTATTTCCCACATATAATGCATTTCTTTGTTCCATTCAGACACTTACCTAGGTGTCTCCTTCCACATTTCCTGCAAGATGGAAATTGAGCTTTCTTTTCTCCGTGGTCTCCACTACCAGAGCTCTTATCCTTTACAACCATTCTCTTATTTTTTTTGATTCTGGGAGTTGGTTAATATATATGTTGTTGATCGTATTTTTGGAAGACTGATTCGGCATGAACATGATATATTTTACACCTAACAACATTCGATTCTGTTGATCATTTACTCTAACCTTCCCACCTTGTACATCATGTACTCTGTTACTATGACTTCCTTGGAATCCATCCATTTACTAACAAAAGAAAGCATAGTGTGAGTCATAATAGTATTTAGAGTATATCATAACACCTTATTTTAAATCTAAAACACATTAAGATTAACGATAGTTATTTATTATAATCTTATATAAAAATAATTGAAATAGTTTTGTTAAGAAAATATGAATTATCCTAAGCATATCCTTCGGGAGTGTTGTAACCAATAGTGCAGTAAGTTCCATTGTCGTGCACCAGCACTAGTTCAAGTCTAGATCAAAGTAGTGTTTTCGAGTTTTACACCTAGGTACATCTGTGCCAGAGCCGCCTCTACATACTCATATCTAGATAGGGATGTATTTCTTGGAAAACTCACAAGATCTCTACAATACCAAAATTCTAGGAAGTTCTTCTTTACTAATCCTCAAAGTCTATCTTAGGGCTATGTGATCTAATCTAAGTTTATCTAAATCTAGTTTCCAAGGATTTTACTAATCTTCTTCTGATACCAACTATAATGCCCTGACCCCAGAAGCCCAGAGTGGGTGCATTATTATGTATCATTGGAATGATCACAAAAGATCAAATCTTGAAATACCGATCAGTTTAGTATCCTTGGAAGTACTAGATACATTCATAAGGTTTACATTACATCATAAAATGGAAAACTAGAACAACATTTTTTTCAATAGACAACACTAATATCCCATAGACTATCCTTACAGGTCCTTCATAATATACTTCTTCACATCCTGGGAAAAATAAAACATAGAAATGGGTGAGCTCAGATTCTCAATAAGGATAACAATATAGCGGAAACTTTCATAAATAAGCATAAATATTTAAGGCAATGTATAAGTCTAGAGCAAAAGCCTTTTAATCTTCAAATTTAGCATAATATGGGAAAGATAATATCAAATAATTCAATTTACATATTCACATGGTTATTATACTAGTCGAATAATCACATGCAATATTAGTAGCCACATTAATAATGATGGAATGCATAATGCCAAACTTTCATATCTACAATGTCAAGGCCTTGTGCCAGGACTACAAATAATATTTTATAAAGGCCTTGTTCCAAGTCACTAGTTTGTCTCATGAGACCTACCGATGAATCGAGGAGCTATAGCAGGCTCCACCCATCACTTACTGTGTCCAATGCATTCCTCGTATGAAAAGCTTAAAACATAATCTCACCATTCGTATTTAAACTAGCATGTGAAATGTCAATATTTATACCAAAAACCATGAATTGAATAAATTTAAAACATCCAAAGTAAAAAATTACTCATTCAATACAAAATATAATATTTTATTATAATATATTAACCTCAATCGTGAATAATAAAGGATATTTACATTGTTGAAAATAATCATCAAAAATACTTGAGAGAAATATCCCCCTTTTTCTGAAATCATTTAAAAGTAACATTATTTATCAAGAATACATTTAAAATAGATTTTTTAATCAAAGTGTCCCATACCAATTTGAAACATTTAAAAGTAACTTTAATTTAATAAAATTATTTCCAATAGAAAATAAATCTTAAAATAATTTTTAAAACATGGACATTAATGAGAAAGATTTAGAAGTATAAATCTTTAAAACATTTAAAATTATATTGTAGTTAGAGTTCATAACCAAATGAGAGACACTTGAATAAGAATAGATGAGGTAATAAAAAAATTATAATATCATGAGAATAAATGGATTTATGATATAATATGTCAAAGTACATTATAAACACAATATATAAGTGAATTGGCGTATAACAACAAAGAAGTCTCAATAAATATAAATTAAGATTAAATCCATTATAAAGGTCATATCCTTAGGGTAAGGATTAATCAACGACATAAATATGTGTGAAAAATATAAATACACTCTATATGATTGGATATTCAGTGTAAACCAATCAGGGGAATTTCACACATATTCTTGAAAAAATACACCAATGACTTGGATGTTTAACACAATGAATGGAAATTGAGTTAAGATTATTCTTATCAAGTTCATATCAATGACTTGAGAAATTATCAAGGAAGTGATTATGTGTATCAAAATTATATCAATAAAAAAGGTAGTCTAAATTACTACATAAATAATAAATAGTGATTCCATATATAATCTTGGAGTAATATAATCAATGAAGTATGTGTAAAGCCCAATGAGTGGAAATTGATATTTGAAATTTCCTTACCGAATTGGTAAATCACAAAACATACACCCCATGAAATAAAGATCATACAATGAAGTTGTATTTATAAATATATTAATGTTTATTAAAAAAGGAATACAATCATTACATTACATACACCATACTAAAGGAAATAGTGGAAATACAGTGTGAATCTCACCGGAATAAGAAGTGAGATGAAATCCCCTTACCACGTTGTAATCAATCGAGTCGTATGACGAAAAGTTAATAACCACCAAATAATTCACAAAATAACATGAATATATTGATAATCATGATAATATATATCAATTGGCAGTATATAATACACTACATGTAATAAATATGTGGCGAACAATGGAAATCTCACGGAATTAAAAGTGAGATATGAAACCCATTACCTTGTACTTTTACTTGGTTGAGGGTATGTTAACATACTTTATAGTGGTGAAATAATTTTTTTTAAATTATATAAGAATAATATAAATTAATATGATATAATATATGATATTTTAATTTATTGTGTTTAGTAATATTTCATTATTATTGTCATTTCAGGTGTTAACTCATTCGTTTTCCTTTATATGATTTGTAACATAAGTAATGTTTTTTCTGGATAGGATGTATATTATTCATATTAGGAATGATATTTTATATTTAAACATTATTTTTAATCATCTAATTAAAATTAGTCTTGAATGGATACAATGGGGAATAAATCCAATCACGTTCGCGGAGAGGGTAATCCGTACGTACGCACGAGCGACAATATCATTCGTTTGATATTAAAATAATATATAATTGGATGTTATATCATATATAATGAATCATTATCATGTAATATTTATTATTTACATCAATTATACATCATTATTATACCCATCCAAATAAAAATATATTGAATAACAATTATACCACGATGTGGAGACGGAAAGCCCTATGTACACACGTATGGTGACATGTCATTTAAAGGATGGATAGAATAATAAATATGATTTTACCATATTTATTATAACATCATAGTATATTGATGATACTAGAGTCATTATTTTTTAATTCAAACATCCACGAAAGAGGAAGTGGAATAAGAAATGAACTTGAAAGAGGTGATGAAATATTTACCTCTTTTTCGGGTTCTTCCTTTTGATTTGATCAAAAGGTATCCTTAGGTTGGCATTCTGACTAAAGGAAGGCCTATATCATAATGGGTGGACAGTCGAGAGTGTATTTGATCAGGGTTTGTCCAAGCCAAATGGATTTGAATTTTCGAATTATACTGAAGGTGAAGTGCCCTTTTATAAGAGGGGTGAGGGGCACCTCAGGAAAAGCTAGAAATATTATTTTATAATAAAATTATTTTTGGTTTATAATGGCTCTAAAATTAATTTTTTAAAGGATAAGTTGGGGATGGGTTGAAAACAACTCAACCAATAGGTTTTATATTTGTTTGGGTTACTATATTAACTTTATATTTTAGATTTAACTCTTAGTTAAATAGTTTGACATTTACCATGTCCCTTTTTATTTTTATATTATATGGTTAATAAACATACTATAAACATAAAAACTAACCTGACGTGGTTAATTAGTGACATATATAATACTTTTTAAGACCTTTGGTCGATCCTTATATTTTTAGGAATATACTATCAATTAATAATATAATATTTTTTAAAAAAACTATTTTGTGTCAATTTTGACACTATTTGGAATTTTGTTTTTTCTAAATTCATAACAACATTATTAATTTGAAAAATATTTATCTAACCAACATTAAAATGTCATATTATCCGAGAAAATTACTGTAATTCATAAAAAGTTTCAAATTACAATTATTTGGATGTTTATAATATCAATTATTTTAATATCTCATTAATTAGGTAATTAATACTTCATCATTGTGTCATAAATAAATTAAATTATGTAATGTCTAAAAAAATATAAATAAAATACCATTATGTATGAAATCTATTTTTACTGATAATGAATATTTATTGTCGAATATATCTTATGTGTAACCCTATATTAAAAATGTTTTAGTTATTAAACATTGATTTTATCTCTTTTAACTCTTCATTAAATAAGAGAATAATAAATGTCCTAATATAATCCAATTGGACCTAAAGGATCATATTTTATTCCTAAGGGTTTTTTGGTCGAATACAACTTATCCAATAGAATTAGGACAAGTTTTAGGGTAAAAATAATACATTTTTTACCCTTAATTAACCGAATTACTTTTAACAGTGGTAAATAAAAGTAAAAACTTACTACTCACCAAAAATTATTTTCATCTTATTGAAAAAAAATTTACTTACTGATATCAACCGTGTCTCTCTAATTTTTTAAATTAAACACACAGATGCGGTAGAATTATGTTTTATGTAAATTTGCAATTTCCCCTAGGAGGTGGGTAAAAGACGGTAAAAAGTTCAATAAAATTTTATACACATAATTTTATTAAAAAATGACACCAATGAATTACACTGAACATATATAGGTATTATTCATATATTTTGACTTAAAATAAATTTAAATAAAATAAATAATTATTTAAATAAATTGTCGGCTTTAAATTATAACGCAGCGGTTTTCACTATTCATCAAATATTGAATGTTTTCAGAAAAATACCAAAATGTTTCTTTAAGATAATATTAATATTAGGAATTCAAAAATAAATTCTATTTTACCAAATTCAAAACATAGATGTTTCATTAATTAATTGGAAATTATTTCCCATCGTCAAAACTGAAAAGAGTGGTTTTATAAAGTAAACACTATCAAAATATTGACATGTGTTTATGTCGAATTTAAATGTGAAATTACTTATAATCACCTAAATTGTATTAAATGATAAAAATATAATCTAATTATAATTCCAAACCATTAAAATAAATAATTTAACAATATAAATTATTTCTATTAAAAAGGTTTTTTTCAATTAAAATTTAGTATTTTTCAGCATTGATCAAAATATAAAAGTTATTGCAAAATTACCAAAAATTTATCAAAAATATATTATAATTTCCCAATTATAAATAATAATTTATTTTCATTAAATTGAATATATAAAAGTGTCAAATATTGGTTTTAAAAATGGTTTTCCATTAAAAGGTGGTATAATTGATTTTTTTTTAAAATACTTCTTTTATCTGAAAAAATGAATTTATTCTTATATTATGTATAAGAAACCCATAATATGGATTCTAAATTTATATGGAGTATATGAAATTGAAAATTCAGTTAATACCATTCATAACCGCTTTTGAACGGCTAGTTTGGTAAGTCGTGGTGCTCTCGAACTCGGTGTTGTGTGTAGTTCAAGCTATTGAATTATTTTAAAGAAAATAACTAACTATGAAGTATTAGGGTGTTACAATATGTGTGGAAGATGACCATATGGTTATTCCATTTAAGTATGGTCATGTCCCAAGTTTCCTTTATATGTAATATTTTTCTTTATATGGGTTTACTGTAATATTTTGGATACAAAAAGGGTATGAAATGATCTTATATTCAGTGAATATTATTTAAAACTTCATAAAGGTGAAAAGTATTACATTATGATAAAGTATTCATGGTTTACATGTTTTCACTAGACTGATAGGTTTCCATCCTTATGTATCCCTTAATGATATTTTTATGATCATCCTATGTTTTGAAATGTTTTTCATATTATTTATTGAATTATAGAGTCACACCTAGGATCGAGTAAATGTTTTGATGTTTAAACATGAAACCAGATAATAAATATTTATAATTTTCTTTGTTTTGGGAAAAAATGGATAGTCAGTATAACTGTCTTATTTGCAATATTTAATTTATTTTTTAATAGTAATGACTATATTATATAAAACTATAATCCTGAAAATTCCTTATATTTAAATGAAAGTCATATTATTGACATAATTCATGATTTTTTATTATTTATGGTTGGGGACTTATAGTCTTGGTAGGTATCCTTAACATAGTGTTTTCTATTTTTATATGTATTCCACAATTCAATTTTTTATTCACATGTTATTATTTCATAGATTATTCAATTAATTTCATAATTCCTAATGATTTATTAATTAACAATATTTATGATCTGAATATTTTTCTGATCATTAATACACTTGGTATGGTCTTCTAATGATTTGATCATATCCTCATATCTGCGTGATCATGTTTTTCTTACATATCACTCTTGTTTACCCTTACTAAGCTTCTAAGTTCATCCCTATCTTTTTATTCCTTTCCATATGTTATTGAGATACATTTTAGGTGGAATATCATTAATGTAGATATTGAAAAACATTCACTATGTTAAAAGACTATATTTCCCAATTTCCAAAGACACTAATCTATTTTGTTCCTCAGTCCTGTACTTTTTTATTTTGCTGAATATTCATCTAAATTGATCTAATGTACATGTATGTTAATCTTTGATCACAATAGTTGTTATCAAAGGAATAATTTAGTTAACCATTTGGAACTAAGTTGAGAAATCATTAGTGAGCTGCCTATGAATACTTCTAATGGTATATCGAGGTATGTCTCTAAGGGTAAGTCTAATGTTGATTTAAAAAAATAGTAACATTTCATATGATTTTTATAAATTATAGTGTGATTATTTTACTATATATAAATACATGTATGGATATTGAAAGTGGATGTGGATCTGGAATAGATGTACATAGGGGTAATAACCCCAAAAAGACTATGTGGAGCTAGTCTTGATCTAGAACTGGTGCATGATAATGGGCTTTACTACAAACAAAGTTTGATAGTCCTATGGGATATTCTTTGTGAAATAAAAAACTCATTAAAAACCATAATGGATTATTTATATAGATAATTACTTTAAATAATATAGGAAGAACCTAAGGTTTCATATTTTAAAAATATGGTTTCATGATTGAAACATCCAATAAGTAATGTTTACAAATTATGTGGGTGTCACAATGATATGTGTTGCCCACACTATGGTTAGTCAATGGATGGAAGCCAAAGAGACCATGTTAATGAAGAGCTCAATGGATAATGAAATGATTTACATCTTAAAAAACCAAATTCTATTGAATATTTAGTGAAACAAATCATTCTCTGACCACATAGCCTTATCAATCCATGAATCATGATGATTTTATAATTGAAAAATAAAAGGGAGAAACGTTTTCTTGAATAATTTATTATTAAATTTCTAACTTCTTTTACTCGAATGGCCGATCAACTAGTTTTTGAGAAATGGATCTATACCAAAAAAAGTTATTTTTCATTCTACGTCACTCAGAATGAAAAAACATTATGTTCAGAACTTATGGCTTGTAATGTGATGTGAAAATAGTGAAGGAACATTTTCATGAATTCAATGAAATAATATAAAATTGAATCAATTTATTAGAGAGAGTTAATGATCTTTATTTTCAGTTTGTACCTTCTTTATATTTATCTTAAATAAAGGGAGATTAATGTTTCCCATCAATCACATAGTTATGATAAGAAAATAAAGACACAATTCAAAGGAAACTATGAAAACAATAGAGATAATGATATTAGATTTACTTTATGCTAAAAGTGTGGTAGTAAACAAGGAGGAAATTGACTTATGGATACTATTTCATATCGTTTGTGTGGAAATAAAGTACCTCGAGTGGCTGAATGTCAAGGAAATATAAATGAAGAGAAATATTCAAATAATGCACCTCCCACAAATAAGTGCTTCAAATTTTATGAGTATTGGAATTTCTCTAGGATGCACTTAATACTAAAGGCTAGTGATGATGGTTGGAATCAGCAATATCTTAATCTGTGGGATAATGTTAATTCATGTAAAATCACAATGGAGGAAGTGAATCATGATAATTTGGGTACACATATCTTCCCCTTCAACGTTGGGAATTTCATTTATGATAATGTATGAATAATACCAATGAAAATCATATTGTTCACCCTCTAATGAAATTTAATGTGATTACCTCTCTCTAAATGGATTCTAGAACAATTAATCCACATTTTATATACTACCAATACAAGGATGGATCAATGCTTAGAATACAAATGTTTTGGTATAATATAAGATCTTATTTAATAAATAATGGTTGAATTATATTTTTTATAGGTACTAAACTTGAACGTTTATGGAATGTTTTTAGATAAAATTTAGATGACATTTTATAAATTAATATATTATCATAAAAAATAAGGATTTATTAATATTGGATAACCTATGGAAACCATTTTTTTGTGATGATAACTAAATACATGTGGAATTAATTATCATTCTACTAATTAATCTTAGGACCTACTATTTCTTCTCGCATAAAAAATCACCTACATTTCATACTGTAAGATAGCTAGTGGAAATTGACCAAGGATAACCAAAGGCTGAGATTATATATATATATAATTGAATTAAATAAATTAATTATTACATATTTTTTAAATTCTTCCAACTTAGGAAAATATTCTGGATATAAAATGATATCCTTTTATCATCATTTTTATCATATCAACGGCCTTTTTCTAGACTCTTTGGGTTATGGATTTATGATCATTAAATTTCTCCTCACTATGTTCTATATCAGCCTCCATCAAAACATGATAATTATATTTTGGTTCAATGTCCATGTTTTTACTAACCACCAATGTTCTCATATGTGAGAAATAAGTTATCAGTTACTTTTGGTAAAAATTATGTTTCCAACACCCATTTTCTAAAAAGGAGGTTATATTATTAATTTTATACAATGTGGTTATATATTAAAGGAATATTCAAGTATAAATCATTTAATATACCAAAAAAAATTCAGGGAGAAATTATTTTAAATGGGGTACAGTAATACACCCACTGATTTTGCAAAATAAATTTTTGGATTAATGTAATCTTTTTAATATTTCTTATATTTCGTGCATCACTGAATATACCTTTTATTATATGAATGAACTATGTTAAGATTGTGTGTCACTTGAAATGAAGTTAATATTTCACTCCACATGACACTAATATTATTTTTTAGAACACACAACACTACGTTTTTATTTTTTCACACAAAATGTCATGTTCCTTTTATTTATTATGTTACACAAAAGACCTAGTTTTACAAAACTATAATGTGTTGTTAATAATATTGATGAAATATTATTATAGTTACCAATTATTTTTGGGAATGTGATTTATTAATATTATTAACTAAATTAGAAATATATGGTTTAAAAATATACAAATGATCATTTATTTGGTGTCCAATTAACCAAAAATGAAAACAAAACCCTTTTTTGAAACTTTTGGAAATCTTTTGTTTGAAAACAATATTTATGAAATAAAATATGTATTACCATATTATATTAATTATAAAAAGTTAATAAAAATATTTTTGATAAGTGTTTATATATTATTTTTACTCAAATTATTAACATTCATCTTACGTTTTTTCATGAAAATAGATGCTAATAAATCACATTTATTGAATAAAAAGTTGTATTTTTTTTAAAAGGTAACTTTGTAGCCATTTAATGGTGAATCCAAATCAAATATAATTTTTGACACCATGATATTTATAATTTGAATATTTAGAAAACATATTTGAAATATTAATATAATGAATTACATTGGTATAATTTTTGGTATTTTTCTCTGATGTTTCATTTTTTGATGAATTGTGAATAATATAAATTTTTATTTTAAAACGAAATTAACTTTTATTTTATTTATAAATATAGATTTTATATAATTTTTGTTTTAATGTTTATTTATATCACTTATACAAAAATTAATCCATTTTTTTCATTTTAATCAATTTATCATTGAAATTCGATATAAAAACATTTCAATATTTTTGACATTATCTCTTTTAAAAACCCACTGTTTCATCCCCTTTGTGTGATTAATTTTAAAATAATTTATTGCAAATTATTTTTTAGAATTTTGATAAATAGAATAAATATTTTTAATAATCATAATTTATGTTGTATAATATGTTCATCTTATTTTTTGATTAAAAATATTTGGAAAGTAATTAAATTTAATTACCACGATTTAGGTAAAAAGAAGTTTACTTAACGATTAATCATTAATCATTGGGGGAAAATGACCTAGATATATAAGGAACCATCATAATTACATTCCAAAATCCTGAATTTAGTCAATAAATAGCTTCCTATCACATTGAGGATCTTTTCATGTTTATAGATTTATAGAATTGGGACGTAATACATTCATAACACTACACATTATTACAGAGTGGATACCATAAAAACAGTATACATTTCATGCAAAAAAAAATAAATGTCTTCAAATAAAACATGATTTCTTTTAAAATTATTCATACTTTTAACATGGATTCCTTATTTATATTACACATCTTTATAACCTGTGAAAATCATTTTAAAAATTGGGATGACCACAAAAAGCTTAGTAAGGGATATAAAAAGAAGGAAATAGCACATTAGTCCGTGAATACTTGTAACTTATGAAACTATTTTCCAAATATGTACTTGTAACCCATATATACATACTTTAAAAAAATTATATTTCCAAAACACTCCCACAAAACATAATAACATAAATAGAACTATAAAGTTATCTCGGGGAATTATTTACATAATCTTGTAACCCTCTCAGCAACCCTATAATTTTAAACCCTCACGGGTACCTTACAATTTGTGTAACCAACGCAGTAACACTTGGAGTAACCATATAGTTTACCTCCAACATAAAAATACCCAATTCATTGGAGGGAAATATAGGTCACATCATTAATCATAAATAATTCCCAATAACAAGATCATAATTATACAACATGAATAATTCCATAAAATATTACTTTTGAATTTCGTAAAATAAAATTTTAAAAGTGGATTTTAAAAGAAAATACCCTTAAAAATATCATATAATTAAAGTGAGACATTATATAGTGGATGAAATATGTATATACACTATAAATACACATAATTCAATCTAATATAAACAAAACCCATTATTCAATGAAATTTTAATACCACATAAATAACAAAGTAAAATGTCAACCCAATGAATTGAAATCGCGTTTAAAATTAACTTACATCGGGTTTTTATTATGTCAAACTCATTTAAAACTCTTGTATAATGGTTAAAAGTGTGTTATTAATATTTTACAGAAACATATTCATATTTATAATACCTTATATGATTATTTAATTACATCATTTTTCCATTTAATTGATAGTATTTTCTTACTTGTATTTATTTGGATGCGTTGATTACATTATTTTAATGATCGGTTAATGATAGATTTTATTATTGATTGGAATTGAAGATAAATAATTAGAATGTAATGGTATTTCAGTACCATAAATTATATCATTTATAATTTTTAAATCTTACCTGATGATGATTCATAAGTTAAAACATTATGGATATTTGTTTAAGTCATTTTAGTGATTCTTCGATCGTAATAAAAACATTTTGATTTATAAATTAATAACATGTTTAAAAAATGATTCTGAAACCATATAAAGGGTAAAATGTATAAATTATAATCTCGTTCAACAATAAAAATGGTTTCATGACCCATCTTGAAGGATATAAATGAAATTGAAATCACATTGTCCACGATGTCATTAATTCGACACATCATGGATGTTGTTTTATTTTCATGAATAAGTGGGAGTGGATAAGAAGTATAATGTTTAGTATTAAATAAACATGATAAAATACATAATATACAAGTCACTATACCATTCATTCCTCTTGGGTAATGGGAGGTTAAGAAATAATAATAATAAAAATAAAAATGAAAAGAAATGAAAGAAAACAAAATAGGATGTTTACCTCTTGATCTCATCTCTTAGAGATCCTCATTAAGGACATTGGATTTGGAATTTTTGTGAGACTAGAAGATCTGGGAAGTGGATAAGAGACATGGGAGTATTTTTGGGCATAAATTAGGTATGTCTCACAGATTGAGAGTTGTTGGAGGAAAAGGGTAATGAGGGTGGTATTTATAGTTAAGGAGATGAGGCATTTTTCATTATTTGAATCATTATTATAATATTTTTGCTCAAGACTATGAGTAGTCTTAATTCATGTGACCCCAAATAGTAATAATATAATTGAGTTTGAACCAGGTGGTATTAAATCAAATATGATGTCATAAATAGTTTATTTAACTGATAATTTGAATATACGGTATTTTACCATATTTTACTGTTAATAAATGATTCATGAATTTTAAAAAAATCCAAAAAATTCACACTTACAACTTTTCAATGTGTAAAACTAATAAATGAACTCTATTTTTTTGGAAATAACATTCTAAATATTATTAAATAAATTTTTAAATAAAATCATACTTTATTCAAAAGATAACAATTTTAAAACTATAATAGTTTTTAAATCACATTGAAAAATTAACAAAAATGTCATTATCATAAATACTTATGAAAATAATATAATAATACAATTTACTATTAATTATTTTCCAATTAATATTCATATAACTATTAATAATGGTATGTTACTATTTACTAAATATCATGTTGGATCCATTAGGTACCAAATAACATACTAAACACAATTATAGATGACCATTTTTTGAAATTCAAAACATAGAAGTGGAAAAATTAGGATTAAAGGATAGTTAAAAATATCTACATAAAAAAGTTTTCATAAATTTCATTTTATTTTTAAAATATTAGGGTGTTACATTATCCCCACCATCCAAAAATTTTACCAATGAAATTTTATTTACTCACTAATCAAGTGATGGTTCCTTTCTATCATAGCATTTTCAGATTCCAATGTTTCTTCTTCAATGATGTTGTTTCTCCACAAAAACTTTACCTAGTTGAATAATTTATTACGCAATACCTATACCCTTAGATAAAGAATCTATACTTGTTTCTCTTAATAGGAAAGGTTCTCTTACTGCTAAAATTCTTCTGGGATCAAGACATGAGATGAATCTTACACATACATTCCCATCCTCAAAAACATGAAAAACATTATGTACCTAAGATATACATAGAGGAAAAGATACTCGATAGGTAACTAGTCCATCATTCTCAAGAATTTCAAAATGACTGATGAACCATGGTCTTTGCATTTTATTCTTACCAAAACGCATCACACTTAACCAAGGAGTGATTTTACAGAAAACATGGCCACGTACCTTGAAAGAGAAGTCTTTACTTCAATTATCCTCAATACTTTTCTTCCTGCTTTGAGATATCCTCATGTGCTTCTGGACCATCTTCACTTTATCAGCCCCTTACTCTACTAATTATGGTCCCATCAACTTAATTTCTATAACTTAATCCCAAAATTCAAGAGTTCCACACTGCTTTCCATATAATGCCTCAAAAGGTGCCAACTGTATACTGGAATTGAAATAGTTATTATAAGAAAACTCAATTAAAAAAATATGTTGATCCCAATATCCATGGTTGTCCATTGAAAAAACTAGAAGAATATCCTATAATTAATGAATCATTCATTTAGACTACCATATGATTTAGGATGAAAAGATGTTCTGAAATTTAATTCTACGCCCAACGACTTCAGATGGCCCTTCAAAAAATTAGAACTGAACATGGGATCCAGGTCAGAGACAATGGAAACATGAACTCCATGTAACCTACAAATCACATTAATGTATTGTTTAGATAGACGATCCAAAGAAATTGTATCTTGAATATAATTAATATGTGCATATTTTGTCATCCAATCAATAATAACCCAAATAAAATTTTTACCTCAAGATCTTGTAGGTAGTCCCACCACAAATTTCATGGATACATTCTCTCATTAACACTCTGGAACTGGATATGGATGAAGAATCCCCTTTGGTAACTGCCTATCGGATTTAATGAATTCTCATGTCAAACATTTCATGGTAAAATTAGCAATATATCTTTTCATTCCATCCCACCAATAATACCCTTGAAGGTATCTGTACATCTTTGTATAGGCAGGATGAAGCAAATATGGAGAAATATGATATTCACACAAAATGCCTTCCTTCAAATAGGAATAAAATGGAACACAGAACCTTTTTCCAAATCATAAAACATAATCTTTATCAAGGAAAAATTCAGGAAACTTATCCACTTTAACCAATTCCACATTTTCTGTAGCTCAATGTCTTCCTTCTATGCTTTCTAAATTCTATTAGATAATAATGAATACTCTAAAACATGACAAAAAATAGAGGTATTTCCTCAACAAAAACATCAATGACAAAATTAATCGAATCATTAATCAAGGTATCATGTTCCAAATGTAACATGGTTAATGATGCATGATGTTTTTGAATCAAGAAATCTTTCACTATTTATTATTTTCATGGATAGTAATTGATCATGAAATAATAATCTTATATCAGTTCAAGACATCTTCTCTACATCATGGTTAATTCCTTCTGAGTGAATATATAATTCAGACTTTTATGGTTAGTATATATTTGACATTTGGATCTGTATAAATGATGCCTCTAAAATTTCAAAAAAAAACCACATATTTCAATTCCAAAACATGTGTGGGATAATTTAACTCATGAGTTTTTAGTGGTCATGAAAGATAAGAAATTGGATGATCATTCCGCATCAAAACACAACCATGTCCCATAAAAAAATAATCATTGTAGATGAAAAACTCGCCATTTTGAGAAGGAAAGTCCAAAACTAGAGTATTCACCAATCTGTTATTCACCTCCTGAAAAAAAAAATCACATTTTTCTGTGGAAATAAATTTAACCACTTTTCATGTTAACACAGTTAGATGTCTAGATAACCACGAAATATTTTTAACAAACCATCGGTATTAACCTGGTATTCAAATAAAACTACGAATCTCTGTATCATTCTTTGGTCTTGGAAATTCATCAACCACTCTTGTATTGACAGTATAAACTATTATTCCATTATTATTTACAATTTTTCCATGAAAATAAATATGCTGCAACCAAAAATCACACATTCTAAATTTTTCATTCAGTTTATTTTCCTTTTTAGTTTGTGAAACAACACTTATATGTTTTTTATTCTTCTCTTTATTCATATAAAATACCATAATGTCATCAATAAACACAACCACAGTCTTATCCACGAACTCATTAAATTTTCTATTCATAAGATTGATGAATATGATAGGTTAATAAGTTAACCCAAATGGGATAAAAACAAATTCATAATGCCCATATCTATTACAACAAGCTGTTTTTGGGATATCATCCTCCATCACATTCAACTGATGGATTCCTGATCACAATTCAATCTTGGAAAAGTACTTAGCTCCATGGAGCTAACAAAACAAGTCATCAATATGAGGAAAACGATACATGTTTTTAACATTAATGTTATTTGATGCCCTGTGATCAAGGAAAAGTCTCATTGAACTATAGTTTCTTTTAATGAACAAAGAAAGGGAACCCCATGGTGATGTGCTATGACGAATGAGGACTTTATCATGAAAATATTGCAACTAATTTTTTAATTCAAGAAGTTCCATTTATTCTATAAGATATGGGGATTTGAAATTGGATTGGAATTAAGAACTATGTTATTGGAAAATTAGACTTCTCAATCAGGTATGACACTAGGTAACATATATAAAAAACATCAAGGTACTCATTTACCACTCTCACATAATTAATTTGAATAGTTCCCTTGTTTTCAACAATATGATAAATATTTCTTCCATTTCCATATTTCAAAATTTTCTCAGCTTCCCGATATGTTATCAATTTCATTGTTTCATTCTTGTATAAAACAAAAACACTTTTTGAAAAAAACATCATTAGATCTACAATCAATCTTAACATGATAAACATAAATTCAATCCATTCCTAGAATGACATCAAACTCTAATAGGGGAAATACCAAAAGGTCTGTAGGTAATGTATATACACATTCCAAAATAGAAGGATTCATCTAATTCTTCTTTGCATCAATATTACCCCCATGTGTTTTAATAATATGTTTCAGTCTCATTTGTTTATGTGACATTTCTAATTTACCAAAACATTTCTCCAAAATAATGGAATGTGTATACCCCTTATCAAAAAAACATTAAAAAAATATGAATAAAAAACAAAGAACCTGATACAACTTCATTTGATGGCCTAACATCTGCTGACATAGTTGCAGAGGATCTCACTACACCTTTCTACTTATAGTTTGGCTTCTTTGTATCATTTGGATTCCTCTTGGGGAATGAATTTTCATAATGACCCATCTCCCCACATTTAAAACAGATAATAGTTTTATTATTAGGATTAGTCATAGGATAATTTTTCTTATAATCATGAGTCATATGTACAAACATAACATATCTAAAACAATTTCCAGTTTTGTAAAGGAATTCCCCAGGGTTCATGTTACAACACTTTTCATAAACTAGAAACTAGAATTTATTTCCATCAGATTTCTTTGGTTTATTTTTACCCATCACATTCTATCTATACATCATCTTCTCCTTGTTTCTTAAATATACATGATCATCATTAAATTCCATCTCTACAATCTCAGAAAATCAGACATGTTTATCGTAAATTTCGAATTTATGGGATTCCAATGCCCTTTGATACCTTGGCATTAATCCGGAGTAAAAGCGGTTCATTTTCTATGAAGATCCAAATATGGTTGGAATCATTCCTCACCAGTCCGGTGAAGATAGATTTATAAAAGAACAATGAATATTCCTCCTTTTTCCTCAATTGAATGAATTTATTCTTCGCCATTTTTTGTGCCACCTTACAAAAAGTATTTTTCAAGGAAAAGACTCTTAAATTCATCCCACTCTAAGGAAAAAATATCTTCTCTATCATTGATATTCCTTACCATTGACCACCACTGATAAAACTTCACCTAAAAATGATAAATTGAAAGGCTTACCACTTGATTGTCTAAACATCCCATAACATCGAATATCATTTGAAGGGCTTTAATCCACAATTCAACCGATACTAGGTCAGAAGATCCATTTAAAGGAGGAGGCTTTTGTCTCATAAAATGTTACACTATTTTCACGTTTTGTTGTGGTCACTATGGTTGTTCTCTTGTATTGATTACACCACCATTTATTTCATGAATTATCTGATCCATTACTAACAAAAACTGCTTGGTTCTGACCCCTACCATTCAGGGCTACATATTCGGAAGGATGTTGTTCTATCGGTGCCTCTCCTATTCCTCTTCCCAAATTCTTCCATGGACAACCATTATGAATAAACATATCTTAGTAGAATAAACAAGGTAATACTTAATTCTAAATAATTTCAAATTAACCATGAAGTTATAAAATTTATGGGATTTTATTAACATCACCCTAAACCCTAGAATTATCTAAACCATCCTCTGATACCAACTCTAAGGACACAGCCTTATAAAATTACATAATCATGAATTTAGGTAAGAAATCACATCCTTTCACATTGAGGATCTATTCAATTTAATATATTTAGTGATTTCAGACACAATACATTAATAAAATCGAACATTTTTACAAATTGGATAACATAAAAACTATAATAATTTCATGAAAAAAATAAAACATTTCTAATAAAAGAAGATTTCATGGACAATTAATTGAACATTTGTCTTGGCTTCCATATTTTTCTTACACATCTTTATAGCCTGTAAAAAACTTTTAAAATCTTGGGATGAGCATAAAAATATCAGCAAGGGATATAAAACGAAGTAAATAACACATTAGTCCATGAATACTTGAAACATATGAAAACATTTTCAAAAGTCATTCTTGTCACCCATATATACATTGTGAAACATGATTTCTCAAAAATATTCTCACAAAATATAAGATCATAAATAAAACCATAAAGTTATCATGGTAAATTACTTAAATAATCATGTAAACCTATCATCTACCTTATAATTTGAAACCCTCACAACTACCTTACTCTTTGTGTAAAAATCGTAGTTACACTTTGATTAACCATACTGCTGACCTAAAACATACTAATACCCAATGCATTGGAGGGAAATATACGTACAAAAATTAATCATAAAAAATTCCTAAGAATGATAAGATAATCATAAAATATGAATAATTAAATAAAAACATTGATTTTTGTAACGTCCCGAATCCATGTGCCACTCAATGGGTGCCCCAAACCCAGTGGGTCACATGACCTCAATTGCATTTCCCCAAATTCTAGAGGATTTCATCTAGCAACAATGGCCTAGGTCTGATAGTGAGAAAACAATGTCCTCAATTGTCAAAGTGTAGCACAGAATAAAAATATAAACATACCAAAAGCGCAAGCCATAAAAAATACAAAGTTGAAAGGACAATGGTACTGGAGAAAACGATAACCAACAGTCATATATATATGACTGTGAAATATATCCTATTTCTAAGAAAATAGTCAAAACATGATACCTTGGAATCAAATAAAATACAGTAAAACATACCAAGTACAAAAAAGAAATCTAAAATAGTGCAACAGGAACACAGCAGCATCACAAGCCTAAACTTGGTCTCATGATCTCCTACTCCTCTGCAACAATGATGTACCTATATAGGGACCCTTGCCTTTATAAAAAATGAAACAATATAATCTGTTTGGTCCCATGACATGACCCAAACAGGGTGTGAGAAATAAATCCTAGTAGGCAACCACCAAAGGCTCGTGTCTGATTGATAGTGAAAATGTGAAACAACAATGTGAAATAATGAAATGCAGTAATCTAGGATGTACTCAAACACAACTACTCCTACCAGTTCTATTACCATTTAATTATAATTTACAAATTCAATATAATTGAATTATAAGTTCTCGAGACTCACCCTCAACCGAAAATATCTTATAAAGTGCCACAGTAGAAACCACAACATGCTATCTAACAAGTAAAAGGTAATAACAAGACCAAGACTGTGCTTTATCTTGGTAGGTATAACAGAAGAGATCCCCACAGTGAATATTCAATGTAACCCTTATCCTCAGATATGAGAATCCTTACCCTCAGGTAATCAGAAATGAAACCCTCTGGTAACTTCCCATGGGTATAATGAATATTGCCCTCAGGCGTATGAGATGTAGCCCTCAGGCACATAAGCTACTTCCCACATGCATAATGAATTTTACCTCATGCTAAACGAAACACTGCCCTTATGCTAAGAAAAACAATGCCCTCAGGATAAAGAAGTAAACGGGCCGAGCCGAACACATAATCAAGTAATAAATATGTTTCTTCTAAATTAAACTCAAAACATGCTATCATTATAGCATACCCACGGGTATCCTGACCAAAAGACTAAACAAGGCGAACGCACCCTCGGGGTGGCCCTAGATCAAGGAAATGATCCCAAACAACAGTTTATATATATCATTAGACTTTATATGCAATTCTAGATATCTAAAAAGATAAGGCATCAGCCATAAGACACCCCATACAAGGGATCATAGTACAATGGTACACAAAAACAACTCAATTGTTGTAAATAAACACCAGACCACCTACCTCGATCTTCTCAGATCGATATACATGAATGATGCCTCTCACAACAACCGAGAATAGCTTAGATCTGGGATAAAAGATTACCCGTTCCAACGTAATTAACTTCCCCTCGAGAAATAATTGGAAGGAAACACTCAATGATAGGGAAGGTCTTACCCGCGCAGTCCAAACGTGATCGACGACAGAAGAATCCATGTTTCAGCGTGCGATCGGGAGCTCTTCTAGGATTCGGCCACCCCTCTAAGTGCTCTAAACGAACTCACTGCCTCCTCTACCGAATGAGGAGGCTACTGCCCATTTATAAAAAAACATAACTACACTATGTGTACTCTCATGTAAATGGTGTGTACTTTCCATTTTTAAATGTTCCTCTGGCAGCCACATTCCACTGCCCCACTGTTTTTCTCCCTAGTTGATTACACGACGTGTATTTTTGAGTACATGGTGTGTACTACCGTTCTACTGGTAGCTACTCCTACCACCTTACTATTCATATGGAGACCGATTGCATGGCATGTATATATTATGTACACGACGTGTAGTCAGTTTCTACACCCTTCATCACTGATAGGCCTACACGCCCTGTATACTCATCCCACACGGCCAAAGTACACGGTGTGTGGAAAATTACACGGCGTGTACCAACAAATTTCGGGATTTTCCCCCATTTTCCTTATTTCCACAAAAACACTTAAGGAAAAAAGGAAAAGCGGAAACTAGTACCTCAAGAATAAGAACCATGTTCTTACAAACTTCCCCCCTTAAAGGAATTCGTCCCTGAATTGCCCTTCCATGGGTGGTGAAGATAATGCTGAGAAAAACTCTGGCCACTAAGCACATACGTCAGTCTCTAGCTCCCAGGTATCATCCTGCACTCGGCCATGCTTCCATAGTACCCGTAAGAGAGGAACAATCCAGCCTCAGATACATTCATTATCCTATCAACAATATGAATCGGTTGCTCCTCAAAGGATGGATTGTCCTGAAGTTCAACCTCCTTAGGCTGAAAAATGTGAGAGGGGTCTGAATGATAATGGTGCAGCTGAAATACACCGAAGACATCGTGCATGGCCCAGTACATCTACGATAACTGCAACCGAGAGGCAACCGGCCCAACTCTCTCCAGAATCTCAAAAGACCCCACATTCCTCGGTGAATGTTTACCTTGTCTCCTAATCCGACTGTGTCCCAACCTTAGGTAAACACACTAGAAAACGTGATCCCCGACCAAGAACTCCAATGGTCATCTGCGGTGATCAACATAACATTTCTGACGAGACTATGTAGTAGCCATCCACATCTGAATTAACTAGACCTACCCTAAAGTCTCCTACATGAGATGTGGTCCCAGTAAAGCTGCCTCACTTTCCTCCAACTAGAAAAAAGGTGATCAGCATGTGCTATAATATAAGGTCTCATAAGGGGCCATCTAAATAGTTTCCTGAAAACTATTAGTTTATGCTAAATTGACTAGGGGTATATGCTTCTCCCAAGAGCCCAAAATGTCTTGGATTCATGAACGTAAAATGTCCTCTAGCACATGTACTGTACGTTCTGACTGACCATCAGCCTGAGGGTGGTAAGCTGTGCTCAGAAGCACCTGTGTACCCAGTGCACTCTAAAAACTCTACAAAAAATGAGACCTAAAATGGGAATACCTATCTAAAACAATAGAATGAAGGACCCCATGAAGACATACCAACTCTCGGATATACAAATTTCTGAGCTCGTCAACACAGAAGTTCTCCATGATCGGCAAAAATTTATATACCTTCGTACGTCTGTCCACAACAACCCATATGGTATCATTGCCTCAAGGTGACCTCGGAAACCTAGTCATGAATTCCATCGTGACATTATCCCATTTCCACTTGGGAATGGGTAACTGCTGCAACAGTCCAGTTTGCCTCAGATGCTTCGCATTCACCTGCTGATTGGTGGAACATCTCCCAACAAAACCAGCTACCTCTCTTTTCATACCCAACCACCAATATTGACGTCTCAAGTCACAGTACATTTTGGTAACTCTGGGATTCACTACCCAAACTGAAGCATGAAATTACCACATAAAATCCTCCCGTATATCCCTTGGAACCCACACTAGTCCATGGATACACAATACCTCATCATTGCATATCTTCCTACCAGGAGGAGGGTCCTCACTGGCCACCGACTCCCATAGAACTAGGCCTTCTGAATATGATTGTTTTCTCATACTCACTCTGTCCAGGTGGGTATTAGTCAAAGATTAGGAAGTTAATATTACCTAGGAAGTGAATCTGGTCCATCCAAAAGTGGCACTTTGAGTGCTTAGCATATAGCTGATTCTATTTCAGTGTACTTAGTACGATCTGAAGATGGGTGGTGTGGTCGTGTCGAGTGTGAGAGTACACCATTATATCATCCATGAATACTACCACAAAAGAATCCACATACTGATGGAACACATGAGTCATCCTAGCCATGAAAACTTCTGGTGGATTCGTGAGTCCGAACAGCATAACCAAGTACTCATATAGACCATATCTGCTCTGAAAAGATGTAAGCAGTATGTTCGATGGTATAACTCACAACTAATGATATCAGGAACTCAAGTCAATCACTGAGAACACTCATTCTCCTCGAATTTGATCAAAAAGATCATCAATCCTCATCAAGGAATATCGGTTCTTAATCGTCAACTGGTTCAGCTTCCGATAATCCAAGCAGAGTTTGCGGGTACCGTCTGCCTTCTTCGCAAACAAGACAGGCAAACCCCAAGGTGAAGTACTGGGTCAGATGAAACCCTTTTCTTGTTACTCCTCTAACTGCCTCTTGAGATATGGTAATTCTAGCGTAGCCATCCAATAAGGAGGAATGGACACTGTTGCCGCTCCTGGCACAATCTCAATAGATAAATCCACCTCTCGCTCGGTATTTGACCTAAAAAGTCATCCCGCAAGACATCCATGAAATGATCAACCACTGGAGGGAAATACATCTCACGAGTTCCCTGGTCATCCAGATATAAACTCGCAATCTGGTCTGTCAATCCACATCACCAACAATGCTCGGATCTATCTCGGCTCGCCTGGACATCCCATTTGCCTTTATATAGATACTCTTCTCCCTCTTATGACGTGAAACTCATCCAACAAAGATAGAAATATACAAAGGATTGAAAGGGAACCAACCAGTCCATCCCAAGAATGACATCATAACCCATCATCTCTAAGAGATATAGGTCCCATAGAAAGTGACTCCCACCAACCTCTAGGGGTCACTCTTTGTACTGATGCACACCTTGAATTCTAATTCCCAACGGAGTGTCTAGCGTCATAGTATCTGAAGAAGAGGAAACACAGAGACCATGGCTCCCCACAATGAGCAAAGATATAAACTATGTGCTGCAACAGTATCAAAAAGTACTGAAGAAAAAATAGAAGCAACTAGAATAGTACATCCGATAGTGAAAGGTCCGGGATCCTGTTCATGTTAGGTCTGTTGCACTGCATATGCCTGCTAAGTACCATAGACCTGCAACACAGCCTGGCTACCCTATGCTAACCCAACCTATTGTCTTTGAAATCATGGTGTCTTGCTACCACGTCTATGACCATCACCTCTGCCTGAACACCTCAACGTATTACAATTCCATGATTGGTAAAAAACTGTTGTCCCTATTTCTACATACAAACTTTGAACAGAACCCCTCTCTCTTGTGGTTGGTGGAAACTCCCTCCAAAAATGCTACATATGACCCATATTGCTCCAAGCTCAGCACTCCACTATGTCACGTGGACACTGAGGTCTATTCTTCCCCTCCTTAACACACTAGTAAGACTTGACCTGGCCACCTGATGAATTCTTCTGCCTAGAACTACCACCATCAGAGAAATCTATTACCCTCTTCCTCTTTCCAGATGAAATAGTACTAGAAACAGGTGTCGAACCACCCTGTCCTGCACTACTAGCTTCCCCCAGGTTTCGCTCAGTAATCAATGCCTGGTTCACAATAACGTGCACTGTAGGAAACCTGAAAACATTCACAAGTGCTCGGATGTCATACCGAAGACCATCCTCAAAGAGTCTTTTCGTCAATGCCTCATCACCCACCAGAACAGGTGAAAAAAGTTGTAGCTCGGTGAAGTGGGAATAATAATCCTTCACTAACATGGCACCCTGCTACAGATTCATGAACTCTCGATCTTGATCTACCCTTAGCATCTATGGGAAGAAAACATCATAGAATAATGTCTAAAAATCTTCCCACTCCATTTCACGGTGATTCTCAGTCTGGGTGGTAACATTCCACCAACTCTTGGCGAAATCATGTAGCATATAAGTAGTTAGCTTGACCCTCCTCCCTAGAGGCATCTCTAGATGCTCGAATATTGTCTGAAATGAATTTATCCATTACTCCGCAGCCTGGGCTCTGCCATCCCTTGAAAATGTAGGTGGATGCTGCTGTTGGGATATACTTGTCACCTCTTCCATAGATGTGGAAGCCTACAGTGCTCCTTGGAAGGACAGCATGAACCGCATGAAGCCTTCACGGAACTGTGCATACGTGCCTGCATCGGGTATAATGGATGTCGTCGCATCTGTCTATGCTGTAGGATCTATCGGTAGCTCATGGCTTACCAACTATAGAGTATAATCATTTCCGCTCTCTTGGAGAAAAACTCATGGTCGTCTTGACGACATGACTCTACATGGTCAAACACACTCCTTAGATTATGATCATCAAGGTCTAAAAACACGAAACATAATAGGGGAGAAGTAGAAGGAAAACATTCATGTTTTACAAAACAAGACTACATAGTGGGTATTATAACTACACGATGTGTTCCTTTATGTCTTTATCATTTGTATATACTTCTGCCCAAACTGGTCGTGTAACACCCCAAACATATAGCACGTTGTCCACACACACGGTGTGTACTTTGAATTTTTCCCCCTGCCCGAGTCCTTCTACATGGCTAATCCACATGAATCTCTTTAGAACGAGACTACACAGTGTGTATAATGTCTAAAAAACATGTACTCTTAAGCCCTTACATGGTCGTGTTCTGTTGCAGGCCTAGTTGTGTCTCAACCATCGGTACATGGCATGTTGCACCCGCACACGACATGTACACCACTCCCTCGCCCTAGCCACGTGGAAAAGTCCACATGGTCTCTTATCGGTCAAGACTACACCATGTGTCCCATAGGCACACATCTTGTACTAGACGAGCTTCGCCGACCCGTGTTGTTCGTGACACGGCCGGAAACACAGCTCACACTACACGGAGTGTTTCATAAGGAAAAGACATGTACGAGAAGAGGTAACACTGACCTATTTTGTTAGTTACACGGTTGGATTCCCATATTGAACTACAGAGCATGTTCGGCATTGACACGTCATTTATATGCTCGGATTTCTCAATCCGTGTTGTTAGTTACATGGAGGAAACAAGGTCAACACGACACGATGTGTACAATCGGTACACGACGTGTGCCATCAAGGTTTCATTATCCCGTATTTCTTTCCACATAGCCAACAACACGGGTGGAAACTACATGGTGTGTATATACGGTACACAGTGTGTACTTAAATTTTTTAACATTCTTCCCGAACAGAAGAGTACCTGGTGTGTAGTCAATACTACATAGTGTGCATTCGGGGTTTCTCTGCACAGTAAGCCTAAGAAACTACTCCGGATCCCAGAAAACACTAAAAACAGTACCTAAGTGACAATTTCCAATCTGTGAGGTCCCATACTCCCTACGAATCAATTCTTGGAATCTTATACATTTTATAATAAAGTAAACATGTTAATGATCCACTAAATTCCAGTCAATGAGGGCCCATAATCTTCAAGAACCAAATTTTGGCATTCATTCTACAAAAACTCACACAACAATACCTTATCATATAAGAGGTACTATTATCCACGAAAATATCACAACAATATGCCTTTACTATCCCAAAATCTATCACAACAACATGAAATTTCTAATGCACCTACATGGAATGTAAACTATGCATGGAATGTGATTCTAACATGTTCAAAAATGAATCATGAGATGGCTTACCCTCATCTCATTGGGTTGAAACTAAATTTAATCCAAGTATAAAATATAACATCACACCACCAGTACGTCACCCAATGGAGAAATCAAATCAACTGTAAAATTGAAAAATAAATAAAATTTCAACACAAGGTAAATTGGTTTTTACCTGTACACGTGTTAGCTACTCTCAGGCACAACTTATTACCATGTACCTATTGCATCCTATCCATGGATATAGCCTTGAAATAGTAATTCAATGAAAATTAATTCATCTGATACAACTTTGTAACTTCCCGATTCCAGGTGCCACTAAATGGGTGCCCCGAACCCGGTGGGTCATGATGCACGCCTGTCGTGGGGCGTGGCAAGCAATATTTTATTTACCTAAGTATAGTATAGCAGTTGATCCTAGGTAGTCTCCCGAAGAGGAGTGCACACAAAACAAGGTTGTCACTTTTTGTTGGTTTTCTTAAAAAGATTGGTTTTAACAAATTTGAATGACTATGAGAGAAACAAACAACAGAAATTGATTGATTTTAACAAATGATAAAGGCAGTGATCCGATTGGGTTCGGCTAGACTTGGTGTTGTGCCATCATGGTTTCCAATTTTTTTCTCTTTTTCTTCCTTAAACTGGTAAGAGAGATGTGATGAGAATTTTCCATTCTAATACCTTAGATTGGTCTATCCTCCTTCCAATGTGTTTAGGGTTGTAGAAGGTCTCTTGATTAATTAGAGCAATCCCAGACCTGGAATTGTTGTTCCCTAATAAACCAAGATTTCGACATACAATCCTACACACGTGCTTGACAACCGTCGAACAATCACCACCCAACCCTAATCATGTTCCACCGTATACAGATTAGAATTGGGTGGAGGGAGATGTGATCATCGACCAAAGAAATTTATAATTTCAGAATCAAAATCTTAACACAACCACATTCGGAATTTAATACTGAATTATGAATTGAAACCAGAAGAAGAAAGAATAACAAATTTTATTCATTTCAAGCACAAAACTCAAGCACAACACATAGGTCCAGCCTCCCCACTTTCCGATCACTCAAATAAAACGACCCCTCCATGGATGGGGTAAGCGAGATAATGCGGGAGAGGAGAGACATTTTAAAACAAAAGAAATAAAAGAAAAATCTGAGATGTTCTTCTCCTGGGTGTCCCAGAAGGAATGGGGTGGAGAATGGGATGCCTTGAGAGGGTGGAGCTCTCCTCCTTTTATAGCTAGAATGATTCCCCCGAATGTCGACGCGTGGTAGCCCCATTAAATTCCATCTTCACGTGTTGAGCCCTTCTTGAATGTTGTTCATAATCCCCTTGGACGTGTCCCCTAAAAATGTCAACGTATTTTAACATGTATTCCGAGAGTTATGACCGTTTTACTATGATCATTTATTCTATCCAGTCAGACTCTCCAAAACGAAATCCTCAGGATTAGGGTGCTTTAATGGCCCCATAAACGGCCAATTAACTCGGTGTTTCCTTCATAAAAGATGCTCCAAAACCCCTTGTGCGTCCACCCACCGAATATCACAATATTTGGTCCCACAATGGATGAGTTATGGATCCCACATCAAAAATAGGCAGAACTGAAAACAGTTTTCTTGAGCCAACTTGTGAGCTTCTTTTGAGCTTCCATATGGCCGATTCAGATTTTAGTCCAAATATATTAAATGAATCCCTGGATGTGTAGAATCTAGAAAAGAATGAAATTTTCAATTTGGATAAGTGTAGATAATGTTATGGCCAACCTACCGAAATAATTTAAAACTGTTAAAAATCCAAAATGGCCAATTTTTACTATTCAGCTCAAAATAACACCATTATCAAAAAAATGAAAAAATTCATCTTAGAAGAAAAATTTTGTGGGTTTAAAACAATGATATTCAATATAAATTAATTGAAAATATTTTCTCTATCAATTCCCCCACACATAGCACTTGGACTCCTGGACAAGTAAAAAATCAAATCAAATCAAATCCAAAACACATATCAATGAGATCAATCAAATCAATTTCAAAAAACAAAAAGATATCATGCCTCATAAAAAACTCTTATTTCAAGTTCACCATTTATGATTTTAATATATTTCCACTTCATTTCTTATCCCAAGCACACAAAACACCTACCTCACATGAATTTTCTCTCATCTCACAAATGTAAAGGCTGAACAAGGCTTTTCTCATCCAAACTCACACAAGAGTCACCATAGGTTTGATAAATTCCTACTTCTCCACCCGATGTGATTCAAGGACATGTGTTTCTCATGAGGACTTTTCAGGGCTCTTCTGTGGCTTCTGGTTGGTAGGATTTAGATGTTAAAAGTTCTGAGGCCGAAAAAGGAAGGCTTGGCTCTTATTGAAGCAAAATTGCAAGATTCTTGTTTTCACTCAAATATGGTCTCCTTCACTTCCCCTTTGTTGAAAATAGGCTCCATCATCATTCAATCAGCTTAGCAGAAAACATTTCAATCTTTTCAAACATGATTTTTTTTAAAGCTCCAGATAGGCACAACATTCTTTTAACATTGTAAGCTCCAGAAAGGCACAACTTCTCTTGCCATAAAAGCTCCAGAAAAGGCACATCTTTCAACAGAATAATTTTTCAGCATCACACACATCTCTTCCACAATTTATTTTCCACCCAAAGTATAACCAAATGAGGTAGTACACCACAAGACACCTTCCCCCACACTTAAGTTCACCTAGATCAGGCAATTTTACTTCAAGGGCAGGTATGATAGGGAAACTTGGCTTGTAATGTGGCTAACCTAACAGGCAATTCATGGCTACTAGGGGCTACAATGAAAAATAAATGTAAAGGTGGGACATAATGAAAAGGATTATTTTGAAAAGGGGGCTTCAAACAAAATAAATGCCTCAATCATTTAATACACACGTACCCCAACCCTAAAGTTTTGAAAAGAATAAATCAAATTCTGGTTAAAGAAAGCATGGTCTGGTTCTCTCAAGAAATGAGGTGAATGAAAAGAATATGACAAAAATGGTTCAGAAGCCTCATAGGAAAGTTATTTCAAAGATATAGACAGTGAAATATGGCATGAGATTCAAAAATCAGTGTACTTTTCATGAATTTCCAAAATATTTGAACTTGAAACAATGTTATTTCAGCATTCATTTAAGATCAGTTTCATGAAATAGACTGGTTCACTCATTGAAATGGGTTTCAAAAATGGTATTGATAATCTTTTCAGCTCAAAAGTTTCAGAAACACACCAAAAATTGAAAAATAAACACACAAAAATTTGAAAACACGCATTTATTTTTATTTTTTATTTATGTTTGAAAACAAACATCAAATAAAAATCCTATACTACAAAGGTTCCCTCCCCCACACATAAATGATGTAGTGTCCTCGATGCATTTATGTGGATTTAACATGTAATCCAATTTTCAAAATAATCACAACATCATGAAAGTGTGAAAGAGAGGTACAACCTGACTTATTCGTAGTGCAACATTGAGTTAAGCTTCCAAGTGTTGCACTCTGAAAACCTACAAATAAAAGACCAAAAGAAAACATAAGATATTTATTGAAAGAAATAAAAATAGAAATAGGATGAGAATAGAAGGATAAAACTTGGTTTAATCCCCCAAGTGGGCCCTGGGATTTGACTTCCTCTAGTGGGGCAGTTCTAATCGGTTATCCCCAATCTGATGGTGGATGAGGTTTCTTTGATTTGAACCACCACATGTGGATCTTCCCATCTTTAATTTCATTGTTATTATTGAGGAGGACTCCATAGATAGAGTACACCAGATTCACCCCCTTCGCAATTTTGTACACCGTGCATGGTGGGGGTAGGATAAAGTACAGAGCCTCCTCCTTCTTGGGTTCCGCATGAAAAACATCTTCTTTATTTTCCAGTGGTTGCTGATGGTATGATACATCTGGGGAAAAATCAAAGGGAATGTCAGAGTTTAATTCTATTTGAAAAAAAATTAAAGAATGAAGAATCAATATCAAATTCTTCCCTTTCAAAGTAAGTGGCTTGTTTCTCATTTTCCTCCAGAAAATCCACTTTGATCTTCTCTTGTACTCCCTCCATTAAATGTTCAACAGATTTGGGGAGCTCTAGATGTTCCTCCATGGATGAATATCCTTTTTCATCTTCTTCATCCAAGGAAATACATGTGTTGAATGAATATGAAAAATTAAAAGAAGGGGAGTTAATACTCAATTTTGATTCACAAAAATCAAAAGATAATGAGTTTATGAAAAGATTGACTCCCTGATCAAGTTTGTCTTCAATTGCTTCTTCAATGGGAGGTGCTTCTTGGATTTGAATTTCCCTAGATAGAGGTAGGTAGTCAGACTCCTCTATCTTCTCTTCAAATTCCACTGCTTGGTTGGTTTCATCCTTCAATGTTGCTGAATCATCTATATTACGAGGAATATTTGGATCAAGAAGTTCCTCAAACTCATTCCAGAAGTTATCCATATCTTTTTGATCTCCAATATTCATTTCAATAGTTAAATCTTCTTCATCACTCTCCTATAACATTGATTGAGTTCGGCTCAATGCATCTTCTTTTAATTTCATCAAGGACTCCATGGGTTCTTCAACTTGAAGGATTTGTGGGGATACTTCTTCCATCAATTTTTCTGGTTCTGATTCTTGTTCGGGCTCCATTTGTTGATCCTGAGATGCATTTACTTGTTCTGTAATCCACTGTATTGAGGTCTCTAGGTTTTGAACAGTTTGACTAATTCTTTCAAATTGGCATTCAATATCCTTGTGAATTTCTTCTTCTTGGTTTTGTACTTTTATCATTTCTTGATAAAATTCTGGAAAATACTCTTGAAGTATAATTAATTCTCTTGCCAAACCCTCCAACACTGGGTATTCGAGGTTATCTTTAAGGTTTTCAATGAGTTATTTGAATTCATTCTCTATGATGATTTGGATTTGAGCTCCTCGAATTTGTTTAGACAAGAAAGAAAATTTATACTCTATAGACCAAGGTGATTCAATAATTGGTTCTTGAACTGGTTGGTAATTATTTCATGAATTAAAGAAATAATCATTTGAAAACAACATGGAAAAAGATTTTTTTTTAAATTAAAAAAGTCAAATATTTTACAATTAGTTTGTGGAACTTACCTCCCCGTAAACGACGCCAAGTTTGGAGCACGCCTGTCGTGGGGCGTGGCAAAACAATATTTTATTTACCTAAGAATAGTATAGCAGTTGATCTTAGGTAGTCTCCCGAAGAGGAGTGCACACAAAACAAGGTTGTCACTTTTTGTTGGTTTTCTTAAAAAGATTGGTTTTAACAAATTTGAATGACTATGAGAGAAACAAACAACAGAAATTGATTGATTTTAACAAATGATAAAGGCAGTGATCGGATTGGGTTCGGCTAGACTTAGTGTTGTGCCATCATGGTTTCCAATTTTTATCTCTTTTTCTTCCTTAAACTGGTAAGAGAGATGTGATGAGAATTTACCTTTATAAAACCTTAGATTGGTCTATCCTCTTTCCAATGTGTTTAGGGTTGTAGAAGGTCTCTTGATTAATTAGAGAAATCCCAGATCTGGAATTGTTGTTCCCTAATAAACCAAGATTTCGACATACAATCCTACACACGTGCTTGACAACCGTCGAGCAATCACCACCCAACCCTAATCATGTTCCACCGTATACCGATTAGAATTGGGTGGAGGGAGATGTGATCATCGACCAAAGAAATTTATAATTTCAGAATCAAAAACATAACACAACCGCATTCGGAATTTAATACTGAATTATGAATTGAAACCAAAAGAATAAAGAAGAACAAATTTTATTCATTTCAAGCACAAAACTCAAGCACAACACATAGGTCCAGCCTCCCCTCTTTCCGATCACTCAAATGAAACTACCCCTCCATGGATGGGGTAAGAGAGATAATGCGGGAGAGGAGAGACATTTTAAAACAAAAGAAATAAAAGAAAAATCTGAGAAGTTCTTCTCCTGGGTGTCCCAGAAGGAATGGGGTGGAGAATGGGATGCTTTGAGAGGGTGGAGCTCTCCTCCTTTTATAGCCAGAATGCTTCCCCCGAATGTCGACGCATTGTAGACCCATTAAATGACATATTCACGCGTTGCGCCCTTCTTGAATGTTGTTCATAATTCCATTGGCCGTGTCCCCAAAAAATGTCAACGGATTTTGACATGTATTCCGAGAGTTATTATCGTTTTACTATGAGCATTTATTCTGTCCAGTCAGACTCTCCAAAACGAAATCCTCCAGATTAGGGTGCTTTAATGGCCCAATAAACGGCCAATTAACTCGGTGCTTACTTCATAAAAGATGCTTCAAAACGCCTTGCGCGTCCACCCACCTAATGTCACAATATTTGGTCCCACAGTGGATGCGTTATGGATCCCACATCAAAAATAGGCAGAACTGAAAACAGTTTTCTTGAGCCAACTTGTGAGCTTCTTTTGAGCTTTCATATGGCCGATTCAGATTTAATCCAAATATATTAAATTAATCCCTGGATGTGTAGAATCTGGAAAAGAAAGAAATTTGCAATTTGGATCAGTGTAGATAATGTTATGGCCAAACTACCGAAATAATTTAAAACTGTTAAAAATCCAAAATGGCCAATTTTTACTATTCAGCTCAAAATAACACCATTATCAAAAAAATGAAACAATTCATCTTAGAGGAACAATTTTGTGGGTTTAAAACAATGATATTAAATATAAATTAATTGAAAATATTTTCTCTATCAGGTCACATGACCTCAATCACATTTCAACAAATGCCAGAGGTTGATGACTAGTAGCGAGGGACTATGTCTGATAGTGGGGAAACTATTCCCTCATTTTTCAATGTGAATCACTGCGAAAAAAATATAAACATACCCAAAGAGGAAGAAGTAAACAATGGAAATCTTAAAGGGAAACAGTACTGGAGAAAAAGATAACCAACAATCAAATATATATAATGATGCAATACGTTCTATTTCTAAGAAAGAAGTTAAAACAAGATACACTACAATCAAATACAATACATTACAAAGTAAAAAGTACAGCTAATCATACTAAAAAAGTGTAACAGATACATAGCAGCATCGCAAGCCTAATCATGGTCGCATGCTCTTCTACTCCTCTGCAACAATCAAATACATGTATATAGACCCTTGCCCTTTTCAACTCCTACAGTAATATAATCTGTTTGGGTCCAAGACTTGTCCCAAACAGGGTGTGAGAAATAAATCCTAGTAGGCATCCACAAAAGGCCCATGCCCAACTAACGGTGAAAATGTGCAACAGTAGTGTGCAATAATAAAATGCAGTTTGCTTGGAAGTACTCAAAAAAAGCTACTCCTACCAGTTCCATTACTATTTTATTATTATTTATAAATTCAATATAATTGAATTATAAGTTCTCGAGACTCATCCTCAGCCGAAATTCTCCTACACTGTACCACAAAAGAAACCACAACAGGATATCTAATAAGTAAAAGGTAAAAACAATATCAAGCATGTGCTTTATCTTGGTAGGTTTAACAGAAGAGATCACCACAGTGAATATTCAATGTAACCCTTGTCCTTAGAAATAAAAATCCTTACCCTCAGGTAATCAAAAATTAAACCCTCAGGTAACTGCCCTTGGGAAAAATAAATATTGGCCTCATGCATATGAGATGTCACCCTCAGGCACATAAACTACTGCCCACAGGCATAAGAATGTTGCCCTCAGGCTAAACAAAACACTGCCCTCAGGCTATGAAAAACACTGCCCTAAGGGTAAAGAAGTAACCGGGCCGAGCCCAACACATAATCAAGTAATAAATATGTTTCCTCAAAGTAAAACTCAAAACATGCTATCATTACGGTATACCTATGGCTATCCTGACCAAACGGCTAAACAAGGGGAATGCACCCTCGTGGTGGTCCTGGATCAGGGAAACGATCCCAAAAAACAATTTATATTCATTATTAGACTATATATGCAATTATAGATATCTGAAAAGATAAGGCCTCAGCCATACGACACCCCAAACATGGGCGTATAGCACAACGGTATAGAAAATCAACTCAATAGTTGTAAATAAACACCAGACCACCTACCTCGATCTCCTGTAATCAATATATGTGAACGACTCCTCCCAAAACAACTGAGAACGGTGTAGATATGGTATAAAATATTACTCATCCTTACGTAATTAATTTCCCGTCAAGTAATAATTGTAATGAAACACTCAAGGAGAGGAAAGGGCTTACCGGCGCCGTCCATATGTGATCAATGACGGAAGAATCCAAGTTCTGGTGTGCGATCGGGAGTACTTCCAGGCTTCAGCCTCCCCTCCCAGTGCTCCAAATGAACTCGCTGCCTCCTATAACGAATGAGGATGATACTGCCCATTTATAAAAAAACATAACTACATGACTTGTACTCTAAATTAGATGGCGTGTACTATCTATTTTTTAACTGTTCCTCTAGCATCGACTTTCCACCTCCCCACTGTTCATCTACAGACTTGATTTCATGGCATGCATTTTTGAGTACACAGCGTATAATACCGTTCTACTAGTGGCTACTCCCACCTCCTTACTATTCATCTAGAGACTAATTACATGGAGTGTATATACTATGTACATGGCGTGTAGTCATTTTTTACACCCTTCATCACCGACATGCCTACACTCCCGGTATACTCATCCCACATGGCCAAAGCACACGACGTGTGGAGAAGTACACGACGTGTACCCAAAAATTTTGGGATTTTTCCCCATTTTTTTTATTTTCTCAAAAACGATTATGGAAAAATAAAATATGAAACCCGCACCTCAAGAATAAGAACCGATTTCTTACAATTTTGAATTTCGTAAAATAGAATTTTAAATGAGGATTTTAAAAGAATAACCCTTTAAAAATATCATATAATTCAAGTGATACATAATACAGTGTATGAAATATGTATATATATGATGTAAATACACATAATTAATATAGATATAAAAAAAACCATCAAACAAAAAATTTTAATTTCACATAAATAATGATGTAAAAGGTTAAGCCAAAGAATGGAAATCCGGTTAAGAATTACCTCATCTCAGGTTTATCCTAATTCAATCTCATTTAAGCCTCCTTTATAATGGTTAAAATTGTTTTTTAATATCTTAAAGAAACACATTCATCTCTATAATACCTTATATGATCATTTCATTACATCATTTCACCTGTTAATTGTCAGTATTTTGTTCCTGGCATTGTTTTGGGTGCATTCTTTAAATGATTTCCATGATCTCTTCATGATGGGTATTCTTGTCGATTGGATGTGAAACTCCATAATTGTAATGGAATGGTATTTAAGTAACATAAATTATACCATTTATAATTTTTAATTCTAATATGTTGACGATTCATAAGTTAAAACATTATGGTTATTTGTTTAGGTCATTTTGGGGATTCGTTGATCGTAATGAATTCATTTTGTTTCATAGATTAATAACATGTGTAAAAATTGATTAAAAGAACTTAATTAGGGTATAATATTTAAATAATAATGTGTTTTAACCATAAAAAACATTTCATGCCCTGTCTTGATGTAAATAAAATAAATTTAAATCACATTATCCACGATGTCGGTAATTTGGCACATCATAGACGGTGTTTTAATTTCTTTAATAAATGGTAGAGGAGAAGAAGTATAATGGTGAGTATTCCATAAAATTATGAAATCCATAATATTTAAGATAGTGGTTCATTCATGACTCTTGGATATGGTGATTTTATGAAAGAATAATAATAGAAATGAAAATGCAAATAAAAGAAAGAAATCAAAAGAGGATGTTAACCACTTAATCTCTTTTCATTGAGATCCTCCTTAAGGACATTTAGATTTGGCCTTCTGGTGAGACCAGAAGATCTAGGACGTAGGGTAGAGACTTGAGAGGAGTAATTGGAAAAACATAGTTCAGGATAAAGGCTTCAGAGGAGTGGGAGTAAGAGGGTAACAATGGTGGTATTTATAGTGGAAGAGAGGAGGTATTTTTCATTATTTTAATCATTATTATAATATTTTTCTCAAGACTATGAACAGTCTTAATTCATGTTTCCCAAAATTGTAATAATGGCATGTTAGTTTCAACCACGTAGTCTTACATCACTTATGATATCATAAATAGTGTATTTAACTGATAAATTGAATATATGGTATTTTACTGTATTTCACTATTCATAAAAAATTCAAGAATTACAAGAAAATACCCAAACATTTACCCATAAAATTGTTCGATATGTAATATTAAAAAATGAACTCAATTGTTTATAAAAAAGTTTCTAAATATTATTAATTTAATTTTTAAATAAAATCACACTTTATTTAAAAATTAACAATTTTAACACTATAACTCTTTTTATATCACAGTCAAAAATTAACAAAATTGTCATCATATTAAAGCCTCATGAAAATAAAATAGTTATAAAAATTAAAATTCATTAGGGACATATTACTATTCATGTTACTTTTCATAATGGTATGTTACTATTCAACAAAAATCAAGATGGTTCCATTAGACACCAAATAACTAACTGAACACAATTGTAGATGCCCATTTTTTGAAATTCAAAACATTGAAGTGGAAAATTTATATTTAGTAATAACAATAAATATCTACATAAAATACAATTTTCATGCATTTCAATTTAAATTTAAAACCATGGGGTGTTACAAAATATTTGTCCAAAAACCCATTTTCATGAGATATTTCTTCCAGTTACCTTCTTGTATCAATAATTGAATATTATTTGAGTCACATGAAATCAGTGAGACCTCTCAATTGTGTTTACCTTTTTATTTTTACCTAAATTCCACGCCACCTCCACTTTAAAAGGAAAATCATCCCCTCAAATCCTCACACATCTAAAAATGGATAATCCAAAACCTTCAAAAATAATAATCCCAATTTCCATAAAAAATACATTATGACCCTATTTTTTTAATAAATCTATCCAATAAAGCCCTTATATGAATTCCCAGACGAGTTACCCAAAGAAGATGTAACATCCTTCCATAAGCTCTTGTGTTTAATTTTCATTATCCACCCCCTAATTTATTCTTTTTCCATGATTATATAATAAAATATATATCCTCAATATAGCTATTATTTTATTAAATGGTTTAAAACTAAACCTAAACAAACTTATATCTAATGGGTAACAAACATACTGTTCTTATGTACGGCAGACTACCACCTCACGTAATGATGTCGTTCATTTTTTCATTACCACCAAAAAGGGATGGAAATTATGATGTAAATACGTATTTATATGATATATATAAATATGATATGTATGATTTATTTAATATTCTATAAATATTATATAACACATACCCTAATACATTAAATTTTTTGTTAATATGATGACTTCATTTGTGGATGTATGGACTACTACCTCCTCAAGGCGATGTGATTCGTTCACAAATTACATGAAATTAATTAAGGATTGTTTTTGTAAAATTATAAGATGTATAGGTAAAAATAAATCTACTAGAATGATAATATATATATATATATATGATATTTACAATATTTAATTCAATAGAAAAATAAAACATCAACAACATTTTTTCATATGTATGGCCTCCCTTATCCATGAACTTTTATACCATTTCATATATCAATATTTTATTAATTTTTTCAAATATATATATAATGTTTATATGTTATATTTAAATCATTATTTAAATTATAGAAATTATTAAATAAATATCTAAGCAATAATCTCAAGAATAACATGTCCAAATATGTATGGTAAACAAAACGGTTATTACCCAAAATGTTGAATTAGCATGGACTTGTTCATAAATTATTTATATAAAGTCAAAAGGGAATAATATATAGAATTAATTATAGGAATATTGATCATTGGAATTTTTAAAATAAAATAATATTTATTATACATGATGTTTTAACATGTACGATGAAAGGAGTGACTTAAGATATGGTTTTCTCATCTCACTTTTTATATCTGGGAGATACATGCCATGTTCACCAGTAATATATTTGGTGTGATGTATATAATTACAATTAATGTATTATAGGGTTATTTTACATACATTTATTGGTATTTACATATTCATTTTATAATATTTCTTTCATGGTTTTATGGTTCAAAAGGTATAAAATCGGTAACCCAATTATTGTCTTGATTTTCCATCTTTGAGATACAAGCCCTATTATGCACCTATATTTTTCTATGGGGTGTATATACTACCATTTGAAATTATATATCATGAATCTAATTATTTTCATTGTATTTTAGGATTCATTTAATGTGTTTATTTTAGGTTATATTATCATTCAAGGCTACCATAGTGGTAAAAATTAATTACAACAATCTAATCCTTTTTCGAGATTGTTTAGGATTATACATACACTAGTGAAATCATATTATCCATATCTCAATAATTCTAAAGAATTTAATCATCTTATAGTTATTCATGATATCTTAATTTAATTATACCATATATCCATGCTTGTTTATGCAAGATAATTATTAAAATGTATATAAGAAAACCGGACATTATTTCTATTTTCGATTAGAAATATGTGTTCTTCCAAAACCATTAATTCTAAAAAAACTTTTTCAAAAAGTTTTAATGCATTATTTATAATATAGAAATTATATTCAATGAATTTATTTTCAAAATGGTTTCAATACTTCATTATAAATTTTAAATTTTAATTTCAAATAAATTTTTTTTAAAAAAATTTCAGTATTTCATTATATGTTTTAAAGGATATTATAAATGAAAATTGATTTCAAAAGTGTTTATGTTTTTAAAATTATTTTTCAATGATGACATGATAATTTCTTAGAAAAATAATAGCGTATTTCAATATATTTTGATATGATTTTTTCATAGTGGTTTTAATAATTTTGGATATTCAAAATTTTATAATGTTTTATAAATATATTTTTTAAGAAATATTTTTTCCCTTTAGAAATGTTCCCTGTTATCTTTAAAAATCCTTCCCCATATAGGATGAAATATTTTGGAATTTTTTATTTTATATATATGGATATGATTTAATGAACCAATTCTTATCCTTTCCTTGAATGTTTTATTTTAAAATGATAAGTAGTTCATGGAATCTATTTCTCTTACATGGGTGATAACATGATAAAACAATTATGAAGCCCAATTACTCTCATGATTTATTATATGATAAAATAATTATGAAACAATTTTATTTTTCCCCAATTAGGATATGATTAAATAATTATAATACTCATTCAATTTCATGGGTAATGATATGGTGTTTATAAAACCAATCTTTTTTATTATTCAAGATATGATGAATTTTTTTTTCTTATGGAACAAGCATATATGATTTCATAATGTGACAGGTGGGACCTATTTCACCATCCAATTAGTTGGGTAAAAATAATAGTTTTATGAGATAAATTGGTATAAATGAGGGGTTTACTATCCTTAAATAGTTTTCCACATGGTTAGGCATCCCATGTAAGAAACAAGAGCCTACATGGGATGGAATCCCAATCCTGAAATAGGAGGGAATCTTAATCCCACAAATGGATGGTATACAGTTAGGAATAAGAAGCATGAAAAAAAGTGTACATTAGAGGAAATGCAATGGCTGAAACTAGAGTGTATATGAAATGGTATTCTATGCCTGAAACATGAGGGTCCATGGGAGTCTGTCCCATGCCTCGAATAAGATGGAATATTAATCCCAAAATAAGTGGCTACGATGTAGGGAATCTCAATACATAAACAAGAGGGCTCATGGGAGGGAATCTCATGCACAATAAAAATAGGGTACATGAAGGGAATAGCATTCCCCAAATAAGAGGGTGCACAAGAGTTCATCCCATGTACAAAATAATACGGTACATGGAGGGCATGCTAAGACTGTAGTAGGTACACTTGTGATTTTTCCAAGGCCGACATGTTAGGAAAGGCTTGGTAGGTATCCTTAGCAGCAGATTTTCTATTCTTATGTCTATTCCTCAATTTTATGTCTTCTTCCTATGTTATTAATTCATGTATTATGTTTTTTATTCTCATATGGTTCATATCATAGGAAAAAACAATATTTGTAACATAATTCTTGTTTATGATCCTTGATACGCGAGGTATGATATTTTAATGTTATGATCATGATACCATACCGGTATGATCATGTTATTCTTATATATATATATATATATATATCCATTTTTTACCCTTTCTAGGAATATCTACTTTTTCATTTCATTTGTTCCCTTTACAATGGTTATAAATAAAGGATTTAGATTTGGGTACAAAAAGGGGAAATATATTTAATATGGATATTGAATATCTTTCACCATTTTAGAAGACTGTGTTTCTGTGTTTCCAAAGACACTAAACTATAATTGGTCATGGGAATGTAATTTTTTAGTTTTTTGAATATCTATTTAAATTGATATATTATCCATGTATGTTATGCATAAGTCTATATTGTTAATATTGTCAAATTTTTATCATCAAGGTGTTGTATCTCTTCTGGATATGGTTATGGTTATTCATGTGATATTTTTTTCTTTTTGTCATTTATAATTGTTTATGATGGGTGAAATAATTCCCAAAATTGTATTATTGATTCCAAGGCCAGCCTGTGGTGATTAGGTGTGCCCTTCAGGCCATGTTGTAGGCCAGTTCAGGTGTTTTTTTAAAGACCTGTAAATTTAGAGGGAAATGTTTTCTTAATTTTCTTTGGGATTTAATGATTGCGAAGTTTATGAAGGCACCTAATTCTGAGGCCCGGTGTGCCCGGAATCATTTTCTGAAGTTTAGCTCGGGTACGTTCAGTGAACTAGCGAGGGGGTTTTCCAAACATTTGAACCGGTGCTTGGAATTGAAATCTGAGGGCACCGATGAAACCGCAGGGCTGGTAATTGCTTAGGAACACCTTTTCTAGAGTCTCTTTTGCTCGGGTGAGGTTATTTAAAAAGTGGGTTAACTAAGGAATGAAATAAAAATTTATGCAACAATTTTTATTTTCTATTCTAAGTAGTATAACCTATGCATGGTGGTCGGAGTGGAACCCACTAATATCCTAACTCAACTAGATAGGATATTAGTGAAGTGGGTCCCACACGAGCCCCGACCCTTCAATTCCTTTAACCTCCCTCTCATGCATTTAATGTGTAACTCACTCGTAACCCCCTTTTTAATGGAAAGTCAACCCTCAAATTAATTTGAATTTTAAACTCTCTTCAATTATGTGGATTAGTTGAATAATATTCCTTTTTAAATTCAAATTAATGGCTTGCGTGTGTGTTAATAAAATAAAAGTATGACTTATTTTATCAGGGGTTGATTCGTTGTGAGAAAAGAATGAGAGTACTCTTGCACTCTCGAAGAATATTTTCTTCCTCGTCGAAAAATGTGAAGCACGTCGAATATTTGACGAAGAATGTCGAGTCTTCGTCGAAGAACTCCATCACCGCAAGGGAATCGCCAAGCCATCTCCTCTCTTCTCTGCAGCTGGCGAGAGACACCTTTTTCAGGGAACGATGAGATGCAAGATCTTTCTTCGGGAGAACGTCGACGATGCTTACGGAGCATCAAACCATGACGATGTCTTCCACGACGCCGTCCTCCACAACGTCGTCTTCCGCGATGTCTTTTTCCCGCAACGAACCTCATTCGACGTCTTCATCAAGGTAGTGGTTTGGAATTTTGTTCGTGAAATATTCTTTGCGTTCTTCGTCTTTTTTTCTAGGCCGCTTGTTATCAACATAGCAGGAGGAGGTCGGACCACACGAACACGACCGACTCACCTACCCCTTTGTTGTTGTGTTTGTTGCGGCTCGAAAGAAGGTGGCGTAGTGCAACGACAATACACAGAAACATGGAGAAATGTGGTGAAAAAGCGTGGCACCGTCGCGCCGCGGCGTTGAGGACGAATGAAGCCACGGCTAGAGTCGGGCCACAGCGAAGGGGTGCGGCGCCGTCGCGCCGCACCGGAGAACCAAGATGAGGCTGCGGCCGGAGCGGGGCCCCAGCGGAGGGGCGTGGCACCGTCACGCCATGGCGGTCGGACAAGTCTGCAGTGGTGCGGGGAGTGTTGGCCGGAACCGCCGGCCGCCGGCGCAAGGAGGGCGGGACCCACAGGGGTCCCGCGGTGACACAACGGCCGGCCAAACTGGCCTTCCGGTTTCCGAAAAACCCGAGGTCTCTAAAGCCCGGCTGGAAAAGGGCACCCCCCCAAGCGGGGAGGAAATTTCTCAAATAGTGGGGAACCACGCTCCCCCTTTCCGTGACATCTCGGCCAGAGCTGAGCTGGCCATGCGGGCTGCACCCACGCCAAGACAACCGGCCGCCCAGGCCGGGCCGCGCCGTGCCCACCGGTCCGGGCCACAAGCACCGGTCCGGGCCGCACCCTAATGGGCCGGACCCAGACCCAGGTCGGGTCGACCATGTTCGGGCCGGCCAAGGGGGTCTTGGGCCGGGTTGGTCCGGGCCCAAAACCCCCTATTTTGAGACAGTTCCGTCCAAATTATCATATCATGGGATACAGACCTCCGATCAATGCATAGTCAGCTATGATGAAATCCTTGGATTGAGACGGTCGTTTCGATATATTACACTCAAGTTTTCGGAGAACTTTGGGAATGACCGGGTTGGTTTGTACACAAAATCAACCGGGCCCTCGGAGCGGAAACACTTATAACATGAGCTCTGGATGTCTGATTGGCGTGTCGTTGACTTCGTTGGATTCCTCGTAGTGATAATGACCATTTGTCTTACTCCGCTCGATGTTTGGACACAGTTGGAGTGCGTTCCGGTTGGTTTTGACTTAAAAACCAACCAGGCCCGGGAAACGAAAAGGCCAATAACTCTCAGACCGGGCGTCCGATTGACGGGTCGTCTGTCACGTTGAGTTCCTTTTGTGGAGACGGAACATTGGGATACAAAAAATCTATAATATGTGTCAGTTGAGGTATCGAACCCCTTGACTCGTGGATCGGACCCTCCCAGAATCGAGCATGCTATTTGAGGAAACCCTAGAGCTGGCTGCGAGTGCGACGACGATGAAGACTGCACTGAAATCCTCTGTGGGATCGGCAGCGATGATGACTGCACTGAAATCCTCCGCGGGTTCGGCAGCGATGATGACTGCACCGAAATCCTCCGTGGGTTCGGTAGCGATGAAGACAACACTGAAATCCTCTGTGGGTTCGGCATCGATGAAGATCGTACTGAAATACTCTGTGGGTTCAATGGCGATGACTACTATTCTTGAATCCTACGTGGGTCTGGAAGTATTTTACCTTTGTTGTATTGTCCTACATGGGTCCAACAGAGTAGCTGGTTTTGTATTCTACGTGGGTCCCATCTTAGATGAATCAGTGGCTACATCTGATCATCTCTTTCACCTTACGAAGAATTATACCTGTGTGAGCTGAGTCTTTACTTTCAATCATTATCATCGATAAGATTGACATTATTTTCCTATGTGTATTGGGTTGTGTTATCCTATGTAGATTGGGTTGTACTATCCTATGTGGACGTGATCGAACTTGGGCTCGGATGTTGGAGCCGAACTGGTACTGGTGACTTAGGTATATGTATGGGAATATACGTAAGTTGTGTTGGATATTAATTCTTGATTTTATATTTCCTTTGTGGATTATTTTTTTTGGATTCTGGGAGACCTTCGGGGGTCTCGAGGTCCCTACTGGGTAGCATATACTCACCCCTACACGAGCTATGCCCACACTACATTATGTTGGATGCAAACGGCGGATAGCGCTGATCGTGGTTGAGGCTTGTGGAGAAAGTCGGTACCTGGAGGTGGACCACTGGGTAGGACGTACAGGGAGCAGACGGCTGGACCCGAGGAGCTGAGGAGGCTATCTGTACCCACCCTTCAGGTGGGCCTTCTAGTGGACGGCTTGACATAGTTGCTTTAGTTTTCAGTTGTTGTACATCCTTTCAGTTGTACTTACTTCAGTTGGGTTTGTATTATGGCCCATTTACTTTCCAGCACTTACAGTTGTACCCAGTTTACTTAGTGTTTACTTCAGATTTCTTAATCTGGTGTTTGTTTACTTTATAAAGGCAATGAATTCCCTTTTTATCAGGATTTATGCCTTGGTGCTAGTCGCCAGCCCCTGACCTATGGAAGGCGGGCTTGGGGTAGTCACGGCATGGGTCCCGAGGATGGGTATTGAAAAATTGGTATCGGAGAAGTTCGGTTCTACCACAGAACACAGGAGTCTAATCTTTATTCTATGTGAAGAAATAGTGTTAAGGTTATTGAGTGTGGTTATCCGTCCAGGGAGTCCAGTGTTAGTGCGGTGGACGACGTATCCGTAAACAAGGACCCTGACCTCTGATTTCCGACTCAATGAACGAAAACATTGATTGAATGTGTGTTTCAAAAGTATTCTTTGTGATTACTTTGTGTCCGCTCACCAGGTATACTGTTTGACTATAGTGCACCTGTTTCTTTTCACGATGGCCCCATGACGACAGCCAACTAGGGTTCCGAGCTTTGTGTGAGACGACAACCCACTGAGCGACGAGGCCTCGGTGTAGGGCCCTTTTTCAGTGGCGGCACCGACGGTACCTCTACCCGCCGAGCCACCGATGCTACAAGCCCCAGCCGCTGAGAGTGCATGTCGCCTTAGTGCACTGCACGAGTTTCAGCGTTAGAGACCGCCCGGGTTCCACGGGGAGACGAACCCTCAGGCAGCCGAGGATTGGCTAGAGGCAGTTGTGCGAGTTTTTAGGTTAGTGGGGACACCAGCTGACCTCATGGTGATCCTTGCATCGAGCCTCCTACAAGTGACATCAGGCATATGGTGGAGCTTGATGCTCCAGGTGCACGACGATGCATCTATCCTCTGGAAGAACATTGAGATCCTCTTCCTCTCGGAATTCGTCCTAGCCACCCTTTGTGCGGTGCACATCCTGGAGCTAGTACAGCTATGACAGGGTAGCATGACGGTCGCCCTATTCTCGGAGAGATTTACGGATCACTCGCGCTATTTGATGGACATATTACGGGACCCATTTGTCCGGGCCCGGACCTTTGAGCAGGGACTGATGCATGAGATTAGGGCATCGATGATCTCCCTCAACATTCTAACGCATGCAGGAGTACTGGAGAGAGCCCTTCTCATAGAGAGCTTTCTTGCTGAGCCTAAACCAGCAATGAGACCTACCGCAGGGCGGCACATGGCTGAGTCATCTGCAGCTGGCAGTAGACGGGCATCACTGGGGTCCAGGAGGACCATATCATCAGGAGGATGACCTCAGGAAACTGGCTCAGAGGTGTGGGACACACGGCGTAGAGCCAGTCTTCCGAGGAGCAGACAGTGATACCCATGCGGCGGGTAGTGCCACTTGGCTCGTGACTGCCAGACCCGCCATGCAGAGGAGTATTAGATAGTTGAGGGGCCACCCAGGAAGACGAGGTAGGGGAGATGGTTGAGAATCAGGTGGTGGGAGACGCTTTGAGGCTTTACCACCACCACAACCAGGAGGCCCACCCCGACCACAGGGAGCTGGCGGGCAAAGGCAGCCTCAGCTTCAGGCAGCGGAGGCCTACGACCACGGCGTGCCAGAGATGATTCGAGGTACTATATGTGTCTACTCCCCCTTTCCTGTAGTTATTATAGACACAAGAGTGAGTCATTTTTTTCCGCTGCCCTTGTTCAGAGCTCAATGATTCTGACGGAGCCGTTGGCTCGATCTTTACGGCTAGAGACTCCTACGGAAGCAGACTCGACGATTACGCACTGTTTCTGGGAGTGTGAGATTACTCTAGGAGGCGAGAGCTTCGGATGGGATCTTCTTGTAGTGGCATTGAGGCCTTATTATTTCATCTTGTGAATGGATTGGTTATGTACAGTCCATGATCAGATTGATTGTATTAGGTGTAAGGTGCGGTGTGTTCGCATCGATGGGAGCAGGTTCACCTTCACAGGGGAGAAAGGAGCCTTTACAGCACAGGATGGACTCACGCAGAGGAGAGGACATCCCATCACTCATCAGTTGGATATCCTCATCCTAGGAGCAGTTGATGTGCAGAGTCCTAGTTTTCCTGTAGTGGTGGATCAGTATACAGACGTTTTTCCGGACGACGTTCTAGGACTATCACCTTGTAGAGACGTAAACTTTTATATTGACCTGTACCCCAGGACTGCCCCAATATCCACTCCATCATATCGTATGGCTCTCGTAGAGCTTTAACAGATATGGGTACAGTTGGAGGACTTACAGGGAAAGGGATTCATCCGACCCAATGTTTCACCCTGGGCTTCCCCGATATTGTTTACCCAAAAGGCGGACGAGAGATTGCGACTGTGTGTCGACTATCGTCACCTGAACCAGGAGACCATGAGGAACAAGTATCTTCTACCAAGGATTGACGACCTCTTCGATCAGCTCATGGGAACACGGTGGTTCTCGATGATAGACCTTAGATCAGGCTATCATCAGCTCAGAGTTTGGGATGACGATGTGCAGAAGACGGCCTTCAGATGTCAGTATGGCCACTATGAGTTCTTGGTTATTCCATTCTGTGTAACCAATGATCTAGTGGTGTCCATGAGTCTCATGAAATGGATCTTTCATCAATATGTAGATCAATTTGTCGTGGTCTTCATCGACTACATATTGACATACTCGACCACTGAGCAGGAGCACGCCTACCACATGCGGGTTGTACTGGACACATTCTTAGGGCACCAACTTTATGGTAAGCTTTAGAAGTGTCAGTTTTGGTTATGTGATGTCCACTTTTTGGGACACGTCATCTCTGAGGTGGGAGATGCGGTGGATCCTGCGAAGATGTAGGCAGTGCTAGCTTGGGAGCCAGCCAGGAGTGTGACGGAGGTGCGGTGTTTTTTTGGGTCTAGCTGGGTACTACCAAAGATTTGTGCCAGACATTTACAGAGTTTATCCACCACTCTCAACTTTGAATAAGAAGGGGTAACCATTCGTGTGGTCATAAAGATATCAGCAGAGCTTCCAGAAGCTCAGACAGAGGTTGACCACCACACCTATCTTGAGGCTATCGGAGGAGGGAGTGGGGTACATACTCTACTACGATGCATTAGGGACCAGACATGGATGTGTCCAGATGTAGGAGCTGGTAGTGATTGCCTATGGATCACTATAGTTGAGGCAGAATGAGATGAAGTATTCTACCAATGACCTGGAGATAGCAGTAGTGGTCTTCGCTCTGAAGATGTGGCGACACTATCTGATGGGAGAGCACTTTACAGTCTACTATGACCACCAGAGTCTCAGGTACATCTTCTCGCAGAAGGACCTGAATCTGAGTCAGTGGCCATGGATCGAGTTCCTCTAGGACTATGACTTTGAGATAGTCTATACTCCTGGGAAGGGGAACGTAGTAGCCGATCATCTCAGTAGGAGGATGGGCATTCAACTTCTCGGGGAGGTGACGGAGTAGCTAGCCGCTTTGCAGATATCCTTCTTGGATAGAGATAGAGCAACCTTTCTTTCGTCACTCACAGTCACTTCTCCACTTCTTCAGCAGGTCAGAGAGGCACAGCGTGGGGACGTTAACTGTGAGACGAGGTGTGCACAGATATCCTCAGGACAGGCACCTGATGGATTCTATGTGGGAGGAGAGTATGTCTTCCTTTTCAGATGACGTACCATGGTACCATCTTCTTTACAGGAGGAAGTGCTGAGGGAGTTTCACACTTCTCCTTTAGCGGTACGTCCAGAAGTGGCGAAGATGTACCAGGATCTCAGATGACAGCATTGGTGGCCGGGTATGAAGAAGGTTGTAGATGAGTTTGTTCCTCGATGCCTCACCTGTCAGCAGGTGAAGGTGGATCACCAGGTACCAGCAGGATAGGTGTAGCCCTTGGAGGTCCCGAAGTTGAAGTGGGACAGGATATCTATGGATTTCGTGACTGGACTTCCACGTACTTCCAGAGGTCACAACACCATTTGTGTGATTGTCGACTGACTCACCAAGTCGGCCCACTTATTACCCATCAGATAGCAGGGCATAGTGGAGAACATGGGACGCCTATACATTCAGCAGATCGTACGACTTCATGGTGTGCCTTCATCTATCGTCTTTGATAGAGATGCTCGCTTTACTTCCCGACATTGGAAGGGGTTGCAGGAGGCATTCAGAACATAGTTATGTCTGAGCACCGCCTTTCACCCACACACAGATGGTCAGACTGAGGGGACCATTCAAACTCTCGAGGACATGATCTGTGCATGTGTCCTCGACTTTTGTTGCAGTTGGGAGGACCACCTAGCCTTGGTGGATTTTGCGTATAACAATATATACCACTCCACCATCAGGATGTCACCATACGAGGAATTGTACGACCGACCATGCAGATCACCTCTATGCTGGATAGACCCTGGGGAGTCATCACTTGTGTGAACAGAGATGGTCCAGGCCACAATAGAGAAGGTCCAGGTCATCCAGGAGTGGATAAGGATAGCTCAGAGCCGGCAGAAGTCTTATGCTGACAGGAGGAGGAGGCCACTGGAGTTCGGGGATGGCGACCACATTTTCTTGCGGGTCTCACCTCGACGTGGATTACAGAGATTTGGTCGTGGTGGCAAGTTATCTCTGTGCTTCATCAGACCATTCCAGGTTCTCAGCAGGATAGGCAAGGTGGCTTATTGCCTGGCTCTACCACCTTAGTTGCACCGGGTGCACGATGTCTTCTACATATCTCAGCTGAGGAGATACGTGCATGACCCGATGCATATCATCGACCATGGGGAGTTGGACATTCACGATGGGGCGACTTTTGTGGAGGTCCCGGTGGAGATCAAGGATCGACAGGAGTGGTTCCTATGTGGGCGCTCAATTATTTTAGTGCACCTCAGATGGCAGCATGAGAACCTCTAGGAGGGCACTTGGGAGCGGGAGGCTCAGATTCATGCTCAGTACCCTCATTTGTTCCCCTACTTTGTATTGTATCTTTACGGGGATGTAAAGCCCTGAGGTGGGAGTAATGTAAGGACCCATAAATTTCAAGGGAAATTTTTTATTAATTTGCTTTGCGATTTTAGGAGTGCGTAGTTTCTAACGGTACCTGATTCCGAGGCCCGATGTGCCCGGAATCATTTTCCGAAGTTTAGCTCGGGTACGTTCAGTGAACGAACGAGCGGGTTTTCTAACTTTTGAACCATTGCTCGCAACTGAAATCTGATGGCCCTGATGAAACCACATCACCAGTAATTGCTTAGGAACACCTTTTCTAGAGTTGTGTTTGCTTGGGTGAGGTTCTTTAAAAAGTTGGTTAACTAAGGAATGAAATAAAAATTTGTACAACAACTTTTATTTTCTATTCTATGTAGTATAACCTATGCATGGTGGTTGGAGTGGGACCCACTAATATCCTACCTCCACAAGGCATGATATTAGTGAAGTGGGTCCCACAATATCCCCACCCCTTCAATCCCTTTAACCTCACTCTCTTGCATTTAATTTGTAACTCACCTGCAACCCCCTTTTTAATGGTTAGTCAGCCCTCAAATTAATTTACATTTTAACTACTCTTCAATTAAGTGAATTAATTGAATGAGATTCCTTTTGAATTTAAAATTAATTGCTTACGTGTGTGTTAATAAAAAAAGAGAATGACTTATTTTATCAGGGGTTGATTCGTTGTGTGAAAAGAAGAAGAGGAATCTTGCGCTCTTGAAGAATATCTTTTTCCTCGCCGAAGAATGCGAAGAATGCCAACACTTCGAGGAAGAACTCCATCACGGCAAGGGAATCACCGTGCCATATCCTCTCTTCTCTGCAGCCGGCAAGAGACACCTTCTTCGGGGAATGACGATGCACCAAATCTTTCATTGGGCAAACGCCGACGACGCCTATGGAGCTTCGAACCGCGATGCCGTCTTCCGCAACAACATCTTCCACGATGTCTTTTTCCCATGACGAACCTCGTTCGATGACTTCATCAAGGTAGGGGTATTGAATTTTTTTCGTGAAATATTCTTTGCCGTTCTTCGTCTTTTATTTTGGGCCGATTGTTATCAACTTAACGGGAGGAGGTCGGACCGCACGAACACGACCGACTGTCCTCCCCCTTTGTTGTTGTGTTTGTAGCGGCTCAAAAGAAGGCGGAACGGTTCAACGACACTGCGCGGAAACATGGAGGAATGCGGCGAAGAAGCACGGCGCCGTCACGCTGCGCATTTGAGGCCGAACGAATCCGAGGAAGGAGTCAGGCCATGACAAAGGGGCATGGCTCCGTCGTGCCGCACTAGAGAACCACGATGAGGCCGCGGACGGAGTGGGGCCGCGACGTAGGGGCACGGCGTCGTCACGCCACGCTTGTCAGACAAGGACGCAGCCTAAGGCTGCGGTGGTGCGGGGAGTGGCGGTCGGAGCAGCCGGCCGCCAGCGCAAGGAGGGTGGGACCCACTAGGGTCTCTTAGTGACACACCGGCCGGCCAAACTGGCCAGCCGGTTTATGAAAAACCCAGGGGTCGTAACCCTTGGCTGGCAAAGGGCGCCCCCCCCCCCCAAGTGGGTGGGCCATTTCTCAATCAGTGGGGATGCATTATCCACCTTTCCACGACAGCTCGGCCTACGCCGAGCTGGCCATGCGTCTCGCGCCCGCGCCAACCGGCTACCCAGGTCGGACCGGCTGCCCAGGCCGCACCGGCCGCACCGGGCCTGGCCTCCCAGGCCGGGTCGCGCCGCGCCGGAGGGGCCGGGCCGCGCCCACCAGGCAGGGCCATGCCCACCGGTCCGGGCCATGCCCTAATGGGCCAGACCTGGACCTGGGTCGAGTTGACCATGTTCGGGCAGACCCAGGGGGTCTTGGGCTGGGTCGTTCCGGGCCGAAAACCTCATATTTTTAGACAGTTCTGTTCAAGCGCCCGTATCATGGACTATAGACCTCTGATCAATGCACCGTCAGCTGTGATGCGATCCTTGGATCTGGATGGTCATTTCAGTATATTGCACTCAAGGTTTCGTAGAACATTGGGTATGACTGGGTTGGTTTGAACACGAAACCAACCAGGACCTTGGAGCGAAAACGCTTATAACTTGACCTTCGAACGTCTGATTGACGTGTGGTCGACTTCGTAGGATTCCTATTTGTGAGACAGACCTTTTGGCTTAATCCGCTCGAGGTTTGGACGCAGTTGGAATTCTTTCGGGTTAGTTTTGACTAAAAAACCAACCACGCCCCTAGAATAAAAAGCCAATAACTCTCAGACCGGGCGTCTGATTGATGCGATGTCTGTCACGTTGAGTTCCTTTTGTGCAGACAGAACTTTGGGATACATCAACTCAGGACTACGTGTCAGTTGATTTATCGAGCCCCTTGGATCGTGGAGCAGATCTTCCCAGAATCGAGCATGATGTGTGCGGGAACCCTAGAGCTGGCTACGACTGCGACGACGATGAAGACTGCACAGAAATCCTCTGTGGGTTCTGTAGCGACGATGACTGCACTGAAATCCTCCGTTGGTTCGGCAGCGATGAAGACTGCACTAAAATCCTCTGTGGGTGCGGTAGTGATGAAGACTGCACTAAAATCCTCCATGGGTTCGGCAGCGATGAAGACCATACTGAAATCCTCCGTGGGTTCGTCGGCGATGACTACTGTTCTTTCATCCTATGTGGGTCTGGTAGTATTTGACATCTGTTGTAGTATCCTACGTGGGTCCCAGCTTAGATGAATCAGTGGATACATCTGATAATCTCTTTCACCTTACGAAGAAGTATACCTGTGTGAGCTGAGTCTTGAATTTCAATCATTATATTCGAAATGATTGACATGATTTTCATATGTGGATTGGGTTGTGATATCCTATGTGGATTGGGTTATACTATCCCGTGTGGACGTGATCGAACATGGGATCAGATGTTGGAGCCGAACTGGAACTAATGACTTAGATATATATATGGGAATATACCTAAGTTGTGTTGGATGTTAATTCGTGATTGTATCTTTCCTTTGTGGATTATAATTTGTGAATTCTGGGAGACCTTCGGGGGTCTCGGGGTCCCTACTGAGTAGCTTATACTCACCCCTTCATGGGCTATGCCAACACTACGTTGTGTTGGATGCAATCGACAGACATCGGTGATCGTGGTTTAGGCTTGTGGGGCAAGTTGGTACCTAGAGGTGGACCACTGGGCGGGACGTACACGGAGCGGACGGCTGGACCCGAGAATCTGAGGAGGATATCTTTACCCACCCTTCATGTGGGACTTCCAGTGGACGACTCGACATAGCTGCTTTACTTTTCTGTTGATGTACTTCCTTTCAGTTGTACTTACATCAGTTGGGTTTGTATTCTGTCCCATTTACTTTCAAGGACTTACAGTTGTACCTATTTTACGTAGTGTTTACTTCATCTTGCTTAATCTGGTGTTTATTTACTTTATAAAGGCAATGCCTTCCCTTTTTATAAGGAATTACGCCATGGTGCTAATCGCCAGCCCCTGGCCTAGGGAAGGCGGACTTGGGGTAGCCACGACACGGGTCCCAAGGATGGGTCGTGAGAGTCGTGTTGGATGCCATCCAGGTTTAGTTCATGGAACTCATTTTAAAAAATGCATGTAAATTCAATTCATCAAAATTTAATGTATCCTTAGAATGGAAATAATTTCATCAATTATTTAACCATATATCATTAAAAAAAAGTAATAGACTTAAATTTTATGCTAGATGAGAAATTCATATTTGTGAAATTACAAAAAATACCACTTTCCAATATTCATCCATTATGTTACAAAAAATATGTTTACATTTGGTATATTGAATCTGGATTATTTGTATGGAAAAATTTATTTTCTATGGTGATTCTTCCATAACATCATCAATAAATTGAGAAATATTTTCAATTATATAGAGATAAAATGGAAGATGTGGTGAACAATTTTCCTAATGAAATATTATCCAATTTAAGTAATTTATTTTTTAAAAAACACATAATCTTTTAGATTAAATAATTAAATAAATTTTTTTTGTAATGGATTTGAACTAAGTTTGTTATTATAATATTTTTAGTTTCCTAATAAATATATTATTGTATAATAAAAATAAAAAATAATAAAAAATATAAAACTTTAATATTAATAATTTATTTCTCTATTTAAAATTAACATTACTTGTCGAATGAAAAACATTAAAATTTATTTTCTAGAAATAGGTTGTTATAGTGTTCCCTCATCAATATAGCATTTTAACTATTTACACCATTAGGATTAAGATAATACCAATGTAACCTACTATATATAATAAGATATAAAAATTCAAACAATTAATTAGAGGGAGATATATGACCCAACCCATCAATAATAATCTTCCTTGTATAATTTTTTTTGAAACAATTTGAAAACAATAATAGAATAAACATCACATAATTAACCAACAGAAAAGATATGTATTTCATGAAAACATCCATATAAATTTTCATAACCCATCAAGAGAAAGTATGTGGAAGGGAGTATAATAAAATATCCCTAATGTAGAATAAGGATCATTCTGGACGTTTTCAAAGATAAAAATACTTTTTCGTCATCATGGGGTATATAAATTTTAACGTATCTGAGAATGAATATCAAATTATGTTATTCTCTAAATCCACCTTTAATGTGAATTATATTAAGCGAAATACATTGATCATAATAAAATATTATATATATCACGCATTGAAAAATTGATTTTATAAAAACAATAATAATCAAAATATGCCTTAAAACTATATTATGATAAAAATATAAACATTGAATAATTCATTTTAATAAAAGTAGCCTTTAAAATCAATTTTAATTTCTAAAATTATTTTTAAAATAATATTTTTACATTTAAATAAGTCTTACAATATTTCCTTTTTTTGAAATAATTATTATTTATAATCTTCTTGAATATAATTTTAAAACATTGAAGGGAATATTAATGATGAATAATTCTAATAACCGAGAAATAAACCATAAAAATGTTTTTAAAAAATATTATTACCATCGATATAAAACATAATGTAATGGGTTATGTAAGAAATTATATTTCAAAAAGGTTAAAATAATATTTATGATGAAAATTTATTTCAAAAATAATCTCTAGTTATAGATAATATGAAAAAATATAAACTTATATTTTCATACGAATTTCTTTGTTGAAGAAAAAATTGAAAATTTGGAATGGGAAAACCATTATTATATTTTTAAAAATAAATTTATTGAAATACCCTATTTTAAAAAGAGTTATAAAACATCAATTTGAATAGGTAAAAAGAGTAATATGATTTTCACATGAAATAATTCATTGTTTGAATTCAAAATAAGGAGAAAATTGGTTGGAATATACTACTTGGATATGGAGTACAAATAAATACTAGGGAATGATGAAAATTCTTCCCAATAATGATATATAATAATGATAATAAATTAATTATTGAAGGAGATCTAAATGAAAAATTAATTTTACCCATAGTGGAAGAGAAAATATCATTTATTATTATTTCATGGTTTTAGATCCCAATCCTGGAAGAACTAAGTTCAAAAAAAGACATTATAATAGTAAGACATATGTTTGGGTTAATGAAAATCATTTTCAACTTTTGTATCACTTGTATTGAAATATCTTAATAGTGAAACATGAGAAGTATTTTTGAGTCTATTTAATTTAATTAAAATAAAAATAAATTTCATCAATAGGGAATCATACGCACCATTTGAATGAAATTAGGTTCATATAAAAACATGTCTAAAACCGTAAATTGGAATGAAACACCACATTCTTTAACCTCACTTTTCCAAATGTCCTTTAAACACCTATATTAAAAAAAACTCTATTACTAACCTAATTTAGAACCTTATTCTTTCCTATAACCTTTTATTAACATAATTTATAATAATTTATTATAAATATCTTAGTTAGTAATATTTTATTTTCATCATCGAATGTTATTAGATTATATTATTTTTTAGTGATTTGTTTTGTAATTTATGTATCAATTCCTGTTTTAGAATAAAATTTAAAAATATATACATCACTATAGGTACTAGGATATAGTATTTATACTATTTTGAAATTTTCTAAGTTAATTTTTTAAGTATTTTTTTTATAATTAATAATTAAGATGTAGTTGATGAGCTTGTTTCTGAAAATGAATAAAAATTTTTTTGGCCAAAATAATAAGTGAAATAATAATATATAATTTCCAAGACAATAAAAACAACATTTTTTCATTAATTTATAATAACATCACAATTTAATTTTATATATTATTCCATGATAGATTTATATATATATTTCATCTTTTTTGTTGTTAAACCATCCTAAACAATAATAAACAACAATTAATGGGGTAGTATAGTTAAGGAAGAGATTATTGTTGAATAAAATAATTATTAAAAATGAATAATTATATTAAATAGTTTTTATAGTGATTAATTAAATTTTAAAATATTTTTAACCATTAGAAAATACTACTATGAAAAATAGAATACCTCACTTTTGTAGAGGTGATAGTCTGCAAGTACACATGAGTGAGGCATTCTTTTTCCATGAATTTGTTGGAAACTATCAAATGGTTATTGTTTAATAATATTATATATGATATTAATATCATATTTATAAATTTAATTTAATTTTATAACCAATAATGTAACACAATTAATAAAAATAAACCATGTCAGTCATGAAGGTGGTAGTCTACACATATATAGGCTAATGAATTAATTTTTTGAATTGTTTTATAAGAATATTAACAATTGATATTTGACTAGTGTAATAATATTTAATAATATTATTAATACATATTTTATCATAAATTCACTGATATACAACGTTTTAGGTGGAATAATAAGAAAATAATTGCGAGGGCTTGATTGTGTAATACCTTAAGGATCTTTATCACAGTATATTGGAATGAAAAAGTATTATTGGGTATAGTGAGTGTTAGTGTGGTTATGAGATACTAGTATAGAGTTTTGTTTTAGATAATTCTGTATAATTAGTGTATAAATGGGGTGGAGGTGAGTTTCTTTAATATGTTAATAGAATGCCATTTTTGTATGTAAATCATTTTAATATTATGAGAGACCATGTTAAATATGGAATTTATATCCAATATGTAAAATAATTGAGTTTTGGATGTTTCAATGTATAGATTCCTTCAAACATTCATTTGAAAAAAATATAATTCTTTTCCTCATTGAATATTCATTTTTACTATTTTTTGGGGTAATAAATTTTTACCAAGTAAATATACTTTTATGGATGAAAATAAAATGGTCTTTATTAAATAATTTGAACCTAAATATTCCAAATTTAAAATCAATTTTATCAAATAAAATTTATATTTTTATCAAAATTTAATTTCTAATATTAGCACATGTAATTCACAAAACCTTATTTTATGAAAACGTTTATTTTTAAGAATATTAGTTATGTTAAAGAAGAAATTATTAATATATTTTGTTGCATTAATTTGATTACACATAACCAAAAGAGAGTTATTTTAATTTTAAAAAATTATGTATATTCATTAATACTTATTACTAATCTCAAATTTAATGAATTTTAATATAGTAGTTGGTACATTTAAATATTATATTTTATCATAATAATCATTTTAAAGTGATTGATTTAATTTATTAATTTGTTAGAAAGTTAACTAATTTTAAAAAATCATTTTAAATATTAAACCAAATTAATTAAATATCCCTTAATGTTAGAATTTTTTATTAGTTAATATATTTAATTTTTTATTTGTTTTATTAATAAAAATATGGGTTTTTTAGTAATCCTAAACAAATATGTTATAACATTTTTTTATTTGACTATTCATGTGAATGAAGATTTCAATCATAATATTGATTTAAAAAAACAAATATTACGAAAACTATGTGTATTAAATTTTTTCCATAAAAAAATTGAATCCACATAATTTTAATTATCTACATCTTTATAAGAATATATATGTGTATGAAAAATATTTTAATTACACAATATTTAATTCCAAATGAGATACTTAACTTACTATCTTAGGTATAAATGTGAAACTCATTTTTTAATCATTTTATAAAAATATGTCCAATTTTGAATTTGTCATAATCATTTTTGAAAAATATGCTTCTTTATTCATATTATAAGACATAAGGGTTTCTAAATATACACCATTTATAGGTTCATTTTATTAATTCCAATTCCAAAAAATACTTAAACCAAAATGGTATTGATAATATCCAATAAAAATAAAATTAAATGTTTATATGAACTTGAAAACTCAATCATATGATGTCTTCTAAAATGATATATTCCTTTTAGACTATGATTCTATTATTTCAACTGTGACATGGTTTGATGAAACTATATCTTATTTGACTTTACCTCAGTTGTCCCTGGTCATAATCATGTTAGGTTCTCTGACAAAACTATATATATATATATATATATTAAATCATAAAATAAGATTTAAATCACATGTAATATGTTTCAATGAGTATATGAATCAGTACTGAATATCTCCTATGAGTGTCTATCCATGTATATAGTTTTATCGCCACTCAGAGTGCACCGATTAAATATTGACTTGATTCTCAACTAGCATTCCTCTAGGATGATTTCACCAAGGTGTATCTATTCCATATATACATTCACATTGTTGTATCTAGGAAGGGATGCAACTTCAGTCAAACCAATCAATTTCATTTTTTCCAAAACATCAATACATTTTACAATAAATATTATTATCATTAGGGTATTCACTAAACTATTCATATCTTAAAAAATGAAATAAATTATCAAATCCCCCAAAATAACTAACTCATTCTTTAATACCCACTGATGATCCCTTTATTATCACTCCTAGTTACTTTTCCAAAAAATCCTAATTTAAACACTATATTTTGTTAAAACATCTGTATAAACATATATTTCATTTAAATTATAACCATTAGATTATCATTTAATCTTAGTACTAGTAACTATCCCAAAAATTGTAGGTTTTTCATATTTTAGGATCATATATAAAACAAACATATATTATTATTAGTATAAACATTTCTCCATAATTGGAAATAAATAAACTTCCTTCCTCAAAATTGATACACATATTTAGAACATGTAAAATAGAAACTTAAGGTAGGGTTGATATAAATCACATTTTTCTTCTTGTGCATGCGCTACTACCCATATAATATCATGGGATGGTGATAAATCCTATGTACCCTCATTACCTTGGTGTACTACCCATGTACCATCTTGGGTTTGGGATACAACCTATGTTCTCTCTTTGGATTTGGCTATTACTTATGTACCCTCTTAGTCTTGGTCTACTACTCTTGTACCCTCATGGTAATTGGATAATACCTAAGTACCCTAATAGGGTTTGGCCACTACTAGTGTACCCTAATGGTCTTAGGATACTACCTGTGTACCCTCTTTGGATTTAGAAACTACTTATGTACACTCTTGGGATTGGGATATTACATGTCTAAACTCTTTTTCTTCGGATAATACCTATGTACCCTCTTTGTATTATGCTTCTACATGTTTACACTATTCATGTTCATAAGATATATAAATTTAAAAAATATGTTGGTTGGGGAAATTGGACCCCAACTCGTTAATAATAATCATCCATAAATTTATGTTCCGATAGAGTTTAAAAATATTCATATTTTTAGCATCAAATAATGAACCCATTGAAATGATAATTGTATTTTGAAAAAATCAATGGAATATTACATAACCCATATATAGAATGACACAATACGGTTTAAGAAAACAAGTCAATAGTGTAAAATAAAGATTATGAAGGTTGTTTTCATTGTTATGAAATACCTTTTCATGATCAATGTCTACATAAATATTAAAAAAAATGTAATAAATATTTGTTTTTTATATTCATGAAATCATCCTTAAATGGTTACTTCTTAAAATGAAAACCATTGAGTTTGAAAATCATTTTAAAAATGTACCCTTTAAAAACAAAAAGAATCTTTTGGAATTTTTTTAAAAAATAAACATTCTTTGAAAGTATTTATTTTATAATATATTAAAATACATAATAATTCGTTTTTTGAATCACATTTCCATAAAATCGATTTTAAAATCTTGAATTCTATTCTAAAATAATAAATTTTATTCTGAAAAAAAATCTATTTGAAAAATAATTAAAAAATAAATTATTTTTAACATTATTTTTATATAAGGAATAAAACCTTCATAAATATCAGTGATATAATCCCAAAAAGTGTTTTTTTAAATACATTTACCTTTTTCCTAAAATATTATTTAACAAGTGACCTTAAAAATTCTCTTATAAAAAATTTGAATTGAATACATTTGAAAAACATATACCTTTTAAAAATTATATCTAGTAATAGAGCCTTGGAAAATACTAAAAGTTTTTTTCAAAGGAAATATAGAGTACAATATAAAATTTATAGTTTAGAATGGAAAATTATTAAATAATTTTCTAAATTCATTTAATTGAAAGCAAAATTTTGAAAAGAGTAATAAAATATCATTTTAAAAAGATATATTGATTAATATATATGTCACATGAAATAATAGATAATTAGGTTTCCAAATAATGTTAACATTGGTGGGATTATACAACATGGATATTGAGGACAATGAGATTACAATGGAATGATGGTAATTATTCTCAATAATGTTATAATATTATGAGAATAAATTAATCCTATAATTATATTTAAATTAAAAAATCATTTTTCCTCATATAGTAAGAGAAAAAACCTTTTAATATAATTTCATGGTTAATAAACCCAAACATGGGTGAAATAAGTTCTAGAAGAAAGATCATAACTCCTAGAAATTTGTTTTGAGATATAAGTATCATTTATGGATTTGTTATCACCTATATCGAAACCCCATGAAGGAAAAATTTGAGTTGAATTTTGGAATCCAATTAATTCAATGAAAATTATGATAAAAGGAATAAATAGGTATGTATGCACGTCATATAAATTAATTTATGTGTACCAAACCAAATAAAATCTACAAGAATTGAAAATGATTCAAAACAACCATAAATCTAATACTCTGTTACAGAACATGATCTAAAATCAAACAATACAAAAATAATAATATTTTTAATGTATTTAAAACCCTTATTGTTAAATATAAACTTTTTTTAAATTAATTTATATTCATTAATTAAAAATATACTAGTCAGATGTATTTTATTTTCATCATTATATGTAATTTTCTTTCATTATTTTTTTGATATGTGTTTTATAATGGTGGTATTGATTCGTATTTACAACTTCAATGCTCATCATTATAATATAATGATAATTATATTTATATATTTTTTATATTTATTTTATAATCTAATTTCTTAAGTATTTTTCTAGTTTTTCTTTCTGACGATGTTGGTGATGATCTTGATTCAGTAATATTTGATGAAAAAATGGAGGTCAATAATAATTATCTAAATATCAAAATAAAATTTAAAATACAATAAAATATAAATAATTTTCTCAATAATATCTAATAGAACAATTATTTATGTTTCCATTTTCATCAATTAGATTTATTTACATCTTTGTTCATGTCTTTTGTTAAAGTGACCCAAATATGAAAAAACTATAATCTATTGGTGAGTTTTTTAAACTAAGTGATTATCTTTAAATAATATCATTAATAATGAATAATGAGATATTATTTATTTTTTTATGTTTTGGTGCATCATATTTGTTTCCATTTTTATACATGAAAAAAACTATATTCAAAAATGAAGTCTATCACTTTCATAGAGGTACTTGTCCACACTTACAAATGAATGAAAAATTAATTATACATAGACTAAGGGGATGATAGGGAATAATTTATAATTTTAAAATATTAATAATTTTATATATGTTGTATTAATCCATCAAATATACTTTTTGAAGAATTTATTTAAGGTGGTTATGTAAAATCAAGCATGTATGTTATAGAAGTGTTAGTATACCCATACACTTGATGAAATATAATTTTTTGCATAATTTTAGATTATGGAAAAAATGGATATTCTCTTACAATAATAACATTTATGATTATTATTAGTATTATGTTTTCATAATTTCTTATATAGAGTAGTCTTGATGTGGTAGAAGAAGAAAACAATAAAGATATCTCATTTGAGAACCTTTACACTCCCATTGGAGGTTATACCTTGGTTAGAACCATAGTACTCCATATCATGGTATTTTGGAAATAGTATGGATTATTGGATTTTGGTATAGGTTTTAAGGGAAACCACGAAAGAGTTTTTTTTAAATCAAATACATTAGAATTAGAATAGAAAAGAGGTGCATGCAATCTCCTTTTATGGATTAAAGGAATGGGTTATATAAATATTACTTTTTAATCTAAAGGATAACATTTTTTACCTAGATTGGTGATCAAATATGGAATAAAGAGTGGGGGTGAAGCAATTTCCAAAATCACGTAAAATATATATTCAAAATGATTTAATTATTTTTTTAAATCACATACTCATATATTTTTCATCTTTACCTTTTTTTGTACTATAGTAATAAATATTTAACTATGTAATTTACAATTGATTAAAATATTAAAATATAGATTATTATATATATTTTGGACATAATAATAAAAAAATATTAAATCCATTTTATCAAATAAAAGTATTATTTTTATGAGAAATTAATATTGAATTTTTTAATTACCATCAATAGCCCATGGGTATTATAAATATGATATTTTATTTATCCTTTGATTACATAATTTTTTGTTAATTTATGGAGTATTAGATAATTACTATTTTCTCCATATGTTACTGAATCATGGAGAGGGTATCTATAATGTAGAAAATTATATCTATGGAATGATCTAGAGGGATTCGTATTGGAGTCCAGGAAATTTATTTTGGAGGTACATAAATATTCAGCACAATATTTTCCCTAGAGCAATGGATGTATTGTATCCCCTATTTTTAATTGATCCCTTGGGAAAAGAGGTTATGGATTCAGTGTGGAGTCATTTGGGGATTTTTTTTCTTATAAAATTTTCACCTTGATGGTGTGGTGTATCTTGATTTCCCATGATATATTTCTATGAAAGTAGATTCTATACCCAATGAACATCTACACAGTTTAAACCAGACAGATATATTGTGTCCCTTCATAGATCTTATTAGTGTTATATTTTATAGTCTATATATAAATACAAAAAACAACTTCGAACTACATCATCTAAAAACTTTATTCTCCTATTATTATGTAACCAAGAGATTTATTTGATGTCATTTGAAGCTATTCTTGATTGGATACAATTCCACATATCTGTACATTAATCCATGTTGTTATCCCTCGGTTCATGAGGTAGGTGTCTCTATAAAGAAGATATTATTCATTAATATCATGATTTTAATATTCAATTCCATGGTTTTTCTTATAAAAATGAGGTTTGTGATTCCAATGCTTATTTTCATTATGAGATATATGTTTTTAAATTTATTTTATTTCGAAATGTTCTTAAAATGAAATTGGTTGATTAAATCAATAATTTTTTTTTTCTTCTAAATTGTAATTTCAAGAAAGAATGTTTTAATGATTCATTGTGAAAATGTTTCATAAAATGTAATAAAAGTTCTCAATCGGTTTTGAAAATCATAGAACATTGAGAACCATTGGTGCATCAGAAAATTAACATCTAACATTACTATGTAGATACATAACTAGAGGTACCGATCCCTACATATTGATATGGGAATTAACTATAAGAACCTAGATATTTATTTTAGGTTGGGGTCTTTATTTTGGGTTGTATTTATGGAAATGGGAAGAAGTGGGAAAATTTATAAGTACATGATGTGTTTGTTTGAGTACATTACCTGTACCCAGTTTCCTTGTGTAGTCGTGTATTGGCCGTGTATTGGACGAGTACATGGTTGTGTATGTGTCCTGGAAGTCTTCCTAAAGCGGGGGCTGGTTGAGGATAGTACATGACGTGTACATTAAATGAACACAACATGTACTTTTCTTTCAATTGATGAGTTGGAGAGGGGTCACATATCATCTCTAGAAAACACTTTTTCTTCCCATGTCTCATACAGGAGAGGGACAGAATGCTGAAGAACATAGAGATCCTTATGGTTCATCGTACAAACACTAATTAAGACATAGTTTGTCGCATTGGATTCCCACCAGTGAGTTCTCCCTTTCTCTATATCCTTTCTTCCTAGTTCCTCATATCTCGTTAGTTATCGAGGGATAATCATTTTTAAAAAATTTATATATCCACATCATTTTAGGATAATTAACGGGCCGAAATTCAAGAGTGTTCATCATAAAACATCAAAGTGGGTGGTTTGTGCCTTTTATAGTTGTCTTTAGATATTATATCCTACAAGTTCTGAATACCCATGTTTTGGGTATTGCATGTTTTGGAAATTGATTCTGTTTAATAACTTCTGAGGATTTCTTGTTTTAGAAAGGGTGATTGTGTATGCCTAAGGTTTTATACCTCATTATGAGACACCTCATGGGTTTGTTCACCTGATTGACTATCTATGGAAGTTTTTCTAGGTTTCATATGAGAATTTATTTTTTACAAACTTGTAATTTCTTAGCATGGATTTTTTATTGATTATATGGAAGGCATGTGTTATTATTTTTTAATGTTATCCATGATGTAGTTATAGACTACATGTGATTCCTTATTATGATATGTGTGGTGTTATTCAAATGGACCGTGAGAGCCTTGGACGAAGTAAAATGTGGGGGTTTCCATGTTTACTACACTGGATCGTGAGATCCTTGGTGTAGAATTTTTCCTAGGGGTATTGAATGTGAGGGATTCCCAAGAGGTCATTTAAGATTATTTATGCTATGTGGACCTAGGGAGTACTTAACATGAGAGATACCCAGTGGTTGTTTATATTTATTGATGCCATGTTGACCAAGTGATATTTACCATGAGTGATACCTAGCCGGTCGTTTTTATATGATTAGTGCTATGTTAAACCAAAGGGGTTAGACAGTGAGAGCTTTCCCAGAGGGTTGTTATGAATAATTGAATGATTGTGATGAGTCTGCCAAGCCAAAGCAGAAGCTTGGGCTCCGTCTTACTAGATTGTTTAGATGATCATCCAAAACAACAGTTTTTCTATTTCATAGGGGATACAACACTTAGGATATATCTCTAGTTTTCATTATTAAGCGGTTTGAATAATTAATAAATGTAAATAAATGTAATTGAAAACTCTTAGATTTCTTGCTGTTGAGTACTTCCTAGTATATTTCTTCATTATGCATATACCTGACATATATATATATATATATATATGTTCATTGACAGTTATAAATAGATCATTTTGATGGTTACCTAAAAATATTCGTCTCACACACTATTTGGGTAATTCTTTTAGACTCCAACAGATTATATCATTGTAGGTATACATAAGGGCATACAACCATCTTCATCAGGTACTATATTACTGTTAAAAAAAAGAGATCATGGTACCAAGATGAGGCTTGGGATGCTTTTTGAGTTTACTTCATTTCTAAACATTGGTTTTAGTATTGTATTTCCCATACTGTGACATGTTTGGCTACATTCCTAAACCCATGTGACATGCAACATTTATATTTGCATCAGTTGTTATATTACAATCAGTGTTCATCTATTCAATTTTTTGTGTGGTATTAATGCGTATTCTTTTTTTACTATTTGTTAATCCATTGTATATAATCTCCCAATGATATCATCATTTTCCCATTATCACACCACAGGAATCACTGCAAGTAGGTAGCCTTTAGAATTTGGGGAAATGTGCTTGTGGTCTTGTGAAAACCATGTATGGGGAACCTTTGGGTGGAAACTGGAACTCAGATGTTAAAAAGTGGTATCAAATGCATTTACATTCTTATTTTTCATATTTTTGGGATCCAATAGATAGGGATAGAAAGGAATGGGTATTTAGTAATAAGTTATTCTTGAGAGTAGCTAACCCATGTAGAGGGAAAATCTATGTTACCTGGTAAATTACAATTTTTTTGGTTTTTGAAATTGATACAGTTGATATTATATCATTGATATGTGAATTACTTTTATTGTGTTGTTATAATTATTATAATTGAGATTCTATTTCTACTGCAACCCAATGAGTTGGGGGTATTCCATCTCATGCATCATGTAGTCACTTTCCATAGATCACATGTCATGCATTATTTATAGGCCATTTAGGATGCATTATTGATTCCTTGTTGTTGTGATTGATATTGTGCTATATATGAATACTATTTTGATAGATTCCATAATAAAATATATTCTATTTTGATAGGGTATCAGTAATTGTAATGTTTAATTTAAATGGACGCCAAAATTTGGTCCCTAAGGTGTCATGGGCCCTCTTGGATTAGAATTTTGTGGATCATGATTGAACATTAATTGAATTTGGTCATCTTATGACATGAATAAGGATGTCCATCATTGACTCACAGGAGTATAGGATCTCATGGGTTAGATATTATAATGTCTGCAACAAAATTGTATGTTTTTAAGGGTTCCCAAGAATTTTCATAGGCTTACTGCCTAAAAAACCAGATCACACGGTGTGTGATGTTATGAACACATGCCATGTGTTCTTGTGTTCTGGAAGAACTGAGTTTTCTTATGTACACATAATGTATTGGTAGTATATGTTTTGTAGTTATTGACAGTGTGACTGACTATGTGAGAAGAGACGCAGGGTTTAGAATCTTTTGGTAGAACATTCAGTGTCTAGATTGTACACGATCTTTTGTATGGAATTGTGTATCCAGCAGCATGACCAATGACATGAGTAGATGAAACATAAGTCGTACACATCGTGACTAATGTGAATAAATCATCTAGTGTTACTAAGGATAAAACTACGTAGTTATTTCCATGTAGAATAATTTGGGAAGGAGGTAATATTCAAGTACATGCCGTGCCTCGGGAGGAACACATTGTGTATAGGGGGTGTTACACAACCAAATTTACAGGGGTACTTGCCCATATTAAAAGCTTAAAGGGTATACATAGTGTGGTTTTCATATATTCTATGTAACACTATATTGTAAAACATGAATGTTTTTCTTCTCATGTTCTGTTCTTGCACTTCTATTATTTTTTTCATTGATAATATTAAACATAGGTGTACGCTTGACCTTGCAGATTCATGCCTCCATGAAATCCTCTGGTTGTATTAAAAATAAATGGAAATGATCATACATAGGAAATGGTAGATCAAGGACTACCAATAGATCCTACAGTAGTGCCCCTCTTGGAACTAACTATTATACCGGACACAGGTGACAATGCACAATTCCGTGAAGGATTTATGAGGATGTTGCCAACTTTCTAGGGAGAACTGCGTTATTCCCCGACCGTGGAGGAGTAAATGTCTGTGTACCAGCAACAACATCCTCTATAATTTTCTGGTGATGGAGGACCATAGGCTATAGGGTCTTGTTTGGTGGCTATGATGCCACCAGAGAAGAGGGTGAAGCTCATGACATACATTCTACGTGATTCCCCCAAGAGATAGTGGGATGATATCTCATAAGTGGTACATTATAATAATATAGATTGGGAATAGTTTTAGAGGACCTTTTATTTAACTTCTATCCTGAGACATTGAGGTCTGATCATTCTTAAGAGTTCAGGCATTTAGATCATGTTACACTTTCAGTGATGGATTATACTTCTCACTTTACATTGCTTGGGTGCTTCACACCTGTTCTGGGAGGTGATGAGTTATCATTGCCCAGGATATTTGAGTTTTGTCCCTTGTATGTCATATAATCATAGGTGATTTTCTTCAGGCTCACATTGGGGATCGATATAGTAAATCGGGCATTGATTACTAGGCACAATCTAACAGAGTTGGGAGATTCGAGCAAGGGTGGTTCAGAATCCAGGTCTAGTACTCCTTCAACTTATATCAGGATGCATCGCAGGGGGCCTTCGTGCAGTGATTCCAATAGCAATGATGTATCTACAAGTAGCTAGGTGAGGTACTACCAATGTATGAAGTGCGGGAACACAAGACATCAATTCCCGGGAGACCTAGTTGATTACCGATCTAACGAAAAATTGGTCATCTTCAGTGTTTTTCCCATTTATTCTCTCTCCAAAATCTAGAATGAGTTGATCGGTTATGACCCCACATTTAGGAGTAGGACCACATGTTTCTCCTTAGTCAAGGAACTAGAGTTTTTCTGGACATTCCCACTGAGGAGGCGGTCGTGGTCATGTTTTCCAGACAACGGGTTTTCCGGGATTGTATGGTGGATCAGCTCAGGGTAGTCAAGTAGGGTCTCATGGCCATATGACAGGTCAGAATTTTGATTTGGAGAAGACCCAGTAACTGAAGGATCCCGGGCCCTCTACGGTTAGAGATAAGATTATAGTTTCTTATGTTTTAGCATCAACTCTTTTTGATAAAGGGGCTTCCCATAATTCTATATATGTTTTCATTGTGGAGATCATTGGGATTTTTATCGTTAATTCTACGGATGTTATGATGCTAGAAACTGTATTGAGGCTTATGATATCTTTTATATATCAATATAAGGCATTCCCTATTGAGGTTGGTGGGTGTCACTTCTTATGGGAAATTTAATTTTTATAGATGACCAGCTTCGATGTCATTCTCATAATGGATTGGTTGGTCTCCTTTCAATCCTTTGTTGAATGATATCTCCGTAGGGGGAGCTTCACATCACCAGATGGTGGGACTTCTCTATACAAGGATGAAGGGTTATCTAGTTGATTAGAGTTGGACCCAATGATCATGGGTTGGGAGGAATTATCTCCTAGATTACTATTTTATTTCTGGATGACTATGGGACTTTACAAATGTACTTTCCTCCAGTGGTGGATCATTTCAGATATGTATTTCCAGTCTGCTTTATTTATTTTACCTCTAGAACAAGAGGTATATTTTTCAATTGAAATTTTCCAAGGAGCATCACCGGTGTCCATTCCTCTTTATAGGATGGCTAAACTAGAGTTACAAGATCTCAATAATTAGGTAAAGGATTTAAATGCAAAGGGTTTCATCCAAAAAAAGTACTTCTTCTGGGGGTTCGCCTGTCTTTTTTTCCAAGAAGGAAAAAAGTACCCTTAGACATTGTGTGGAATATCAGAAGACGAACCTGTTGATGTTCAAGAAATGATATCCCTTGTCACAGATTGATGAACTCTTTGATAACCTTCAAGGATCCCTTGTGTTCTCGAATATTGACTTGAAACACGATTATCATCAGTTTCATGTTAGACAATTAGATATACATCTTACAACATTTTAGATCTGGTATGGTCTGTTTGAGTATTTTGTTATGCCATTTGATCTCATGAACGCAATGATAGTTTCAAAGGAACAGATGATTCAATTGTTCCCTCCGTACTTGGATTTTTATGTGGTAGTCTTCATGAATGTTATCTTGGTGAACTCTCACATTAGGGAGGAACATTCCACCCATCATTAGATTTTTTCCTATACAATGATAGAGAATGAGTAATATGATAAGCTATAAAATTTATTCTTTTGGATAGACTTTATTCACTTCTTTGGTCTTGTTATCTCAGAGACATGAGTATCAATAGACACAAGGAAATTGAGCGAAATACTTTCCTAGGAGAAACCGAAGAATTTATATGAGGTATGGAGTTTTCTAGGGTAGGATTCATACTATTTTCACATAATAAAATAATTTTCACACATAGAAGTTCCACTTCTGGGCCTGACTAAGATGGGTGAAAAGTACTTTTGGAATTATTACAGTGATTCGGCCATTTAGGTGTTGAAATGTATATTGACTTCAACACCGATACTAGTTTTTACATAGATGGGAAAGATTTACACCGTTTACTTTGATTCATATTTTATTGGTATGGGAGTAGTGATTATGTAGGGTGAAGGATTTGTGGCATACGAGTCTCGGTAGTTGAGTCCACATGAGCAGATTTACTTGATTCACGTTCTTAATTTAGCTGTAGTTGTGTATTCTTTCAGTTGTTGGATACATCAAATTTTTTGGTAGCATTGAGTGGTATGTAATAACCACAAAAGGCCCAAGTATCTCATTACTCAGTGTGATTAGAATTTGAGACAATGAAGGTGGGTTGAGTACATTTAGTCCTTTTACTTTGATATTTCCTAAACGCATGGGAAAGGAAACCCAACGAATAATGCATTCAGTAAGAGGACTCAAATACAAGAATTTTAGGAGTCTGATAGTGAGTTGTAGCTTATGGATCTGTTCTATGAGATGCTTGTAGAGGTTCAAGATATATAGGGGTAGAAAATTCATTCTTCTATAGGTATTACCTCTACTTTACTAGATCAAGGGATAATAAGGCATCTGTCAGATTCTGAAGGCCTAATCCTATGGGAGAGTGTGTCAGGTGAGGACTCTAATCTTGGGTGGACCGTAGGCGATGAAGAGTTATTTCATTTTCATGGACGCGTATGGGTTTTGGAAGACATACATGAGGAGTTGATAATATATTTTCGTTCTTCAGTTTGGGTAGTTCATCCTACTGTCACCTAGATATATTGAGATCTACACAGTAAGTATTTTTAGCCGGGTATGAAGATATATGAAGCTAGTTTTGTTATTAGATTTTCTACCAATCACTAGGTGTAGGCAGAACATCAGTGATCAGTAGGGATTTTACGGCAGTTTCCCATTCCCATGTGGAAGTGGAATGATGTCATAATGGATTTTGTGATTGGTTTCCTGAGGTTTTCCCGAGGGAATGATTTTGTTTGTAATGTTTTTGATAGACCGCGAAGGATGACCATTTCGTACTGATAAATGTATCCTAGAGTGATGGTGATCTTGGATGGTTGTAAATCTGAGACATTATATGTTTTTTCAGGGTTCTGAACACAATTATTTCAGACAGGGATGCCCGGTTTACATCTCATGCATGGTAAGGTATACATAGGGATTTGGATACATAGGTACTTTTGAGTACAACATTCCATACCTAGAGAGATGGCCAGAATGAGCATACAATTCTGGTTTTAGAGGACATGCTTCGACCATGCGTCCTAGATTTTGGGGACACATGGGTGAGACACATACCCCTAGTGGTGTTTTCCTACAATAACAGTTTTCAGGAAATGATTCAAGAGGAACCTTGTGAGGATTTATATGATTGGTCATCCCAATCACCCCTATGTTGGCTGGAGGTAGGAGAGGTAGTTATGATAAGACCTTGTCTTTTCAAGGAAACCACAAAGAAGGTGTTGTTGATTTGTAAGAGGATAAGTAATGCACAGTCTCAGCATAAATCGTATGCTGGTCGATGGAGACGACATCTGGGTTTGGATGTTGGAGATCATGTTTTTCTTATGTGTCATGCCAAGGTTATTACTTATGAGGATTTTGAGATAGGGGATGCTTTCACTGAGATACATCATACCTTTCTAGGATTTGGGGAGAGTTGGTCCGGTTTCCTATTGGTTCCATTCACCTTGGAGGTACCAGGTTATACATGACATCTTACACGTTTCTTAGCTATGCGGTTACTTTTTATACCCTTCTCATAGTTTCCAACCAGAGGAGGTTGAGTTTGAAGTGGATTCATCATTCGAGGAGCACCCTATTTGGATTCTGGATCCTAGCACAAAGGTTATCCATGGCTGGTATGTTCTTATGGTATGGGTGCTATGGTAGCATGGGCGAGTACTAGATGAGACTTGGGAGATGGAGGCTGACATATGATCACATTGGACAGAGTTGTTTGAAGATTCTTCTTCACCTCCTTTGGAAAGGAAATTCGCAGATGAATTTACTTAAGGGGGATTTTTGTAAGAACCCATATCTTCATTTCAGGTATGGATATTTATTTCTTGTTGATTTCTAGGGAAAATGAAGAAAAGGGAAAATTTCAATATACACGCCATGTACATTTGAGTAAACACTGTGTACCATGTTACCGCGTCTAGCTGTGTACTAGTCATGTAACGACTAAGTACATAGACGTTTAGGTTTTCTGGCAGACTGCTTAATATGGGGGCTAGTTGATGCTAGTACACTACGTGTATATTAATTGAACACACAATGTAATTTTCTTTTAATTAATTAGTCGGAGAGGGGTCATATCTCATCTAGAAAAAAACACTTATTCTTCATGTGTCTCATACGGTAGAGCGGCAGAATGCTGAAGAATTTTGATATCCTCTGAGTTTTTCATATAAAAAATAGATTAATATGATGTCAGTTTTTTTGATTCTCCATAGTGAGTTTTCTCTAAACATAGAGTCTTTCTTCATGATTCCTCCTCGCTCGTGTGATTATGAGGGTTGTTCATTTTTACCCTATTGGATGATCTACGCCATTCTAAGCATATTCAAGGGATGACCTTCTAGAGTTTTCATCGTACAAAATTAATGTAGGTGGTTTGTTCCTTTCTATTTTGGTATTTGGATATTATATGTTAAAATTGATGAATAACCATGTTTAGCGTATTGCATGTTTTGTAAATTGACCATGTTTAATACCTACTTTGGTTTTTTTGTCTGAGAAAGGGTGAATTCTTATTCATTAGGTTTTATACCTTGTCATGGGACACCCTATGGGCGAGTTCCCTAGATTTACTGTCTATGGTAGTTTGCAAGATGTTTCCTATGGGGCGTGCTTAGTTTCTATGCCATGAATTTCTTAAGATGATATTTTATTGATTATATGAAATTCATTTTATATTCTTGTGAATTATATCCATGTAGTATTTATAAATTACATGTTCTTACTTGTTAGTATATTTGTGTTGTTATTCCAATGGACTGTGAGAGACTTAGACCATGAAAACTATGGGGGTTTCTATGATTATTAAACAGGACTGGGAGAACATTGGGGTATAATTTGACCAAGGGGTATTGACCAAGAGATATACCCAGGAGGTCATTTAATATTATTTATGCTATGTACACTTAGGGGTATTGACTATGAGAGCTACCAAGAGGTCATTTATATTTCTTGATTCCATTATGACAGAGGGGTATTGATTGTAAGAGATTCTCAGGTGGTCTTTTGTAGTTGATTAGTGCAATGTCAAGCCAAAGGGATCATACTGTGAGAGATTTTCTAGAGTTTTTTTTGTGAATAATTTATTATTATTACAAGTATTGCAAGACAATGCACAAGAATCGACTTGTTCTTACTTTATTGTTTATATTTTCTTCAGAGATACTTATTTTTCTATTACACATGGGATATAGATATAAGGATAGATCCTAGGTTTTCATTATTAAATGGTATGAATAATTAATAATTGTAAATGATTGGAATTGAAAACAGTTGGATTGTTTACTGTTGATTACTTCGTAGTTTATTTCTTCATTCTACATATATTTTCAATATATATTCAATGATAGTTAGGAAAATATCATTTGGTGGTTGCCTACTAGGATTTGTCTCACGCCCTGTTTTGGTTATGGATATGGATCAAATGAAATTATATGGTTGAAGGTATAAATAAGGGAAAATTCCCTTCTTCATTAGGTACATTATTGCTATTGGAGCTGGAGAGCATGTAGCCTTTCTGAGGCTTTTGATGCTATTGGAGTTTTAATAATTTTGTGTAAATTTGTTTTAGTTTTGTATTTCCAAAATTTTTACTTGATTTCATGCTTTCCAAAACACATGGGAAATAAATCATTTATATATGCTCAAGTTTTTATATTACTATTAGTCTTCTGCTGTTTACTTTTGTGTATGGTATTATTGCTTCCTATTTTGTTTAATATTATTTATTATGATGTGTATACTCTACCAATGATGGCATAGTTTCCCCATTAATATACCATGGACCTCTCTTCTAGTCGGTAGCCTCTGGCATTTTGTAAAATTATCTTGAGTTCATGTGACCAAACGGGTACGAGGCACCTTTGGGTGGCTCCTGGAACCAGGACATTACATCAACATCAATTGTATCAATGTTATACATGTATTTTTTCTATATTTTTTATGTCTAGTTTGTATTCACATTGGATAGAGACCAAAACTTGTTCATTTTTATATATTATTTGTTAAATCATAATGGAATGATTTATTCTTTGTTTCTCCCATGATTATCTTATAGTGTATCCATTGATGGCCACATACACTAAACTATTTTCTTACATATATATAAAATATTTCAAGATATAAGGATATGTAAATTCATTTATGAAAAAGAAATTATGTTTCATGAAAATGGTTATTCTTATCAATTTTTTTTAAAATGAATTTGTTTTAATTAATAAGAAAATGTTTTCATGATATTAAATCTTCTATATATTCACGTGTCAAACCCTACTTGGATATGTTTTCACACCCTAATTTTTTATTTGGAAATTTCTAAATATGATTTTGAAATACATAGTTAAAGGTAAGGGAAACATGTAGTACATCGACTTCTATTGAGTGTCATCGACTTCAATGTGGGTTAGTTTAATGGTGATGTATTGCCACAATGGGCTTTGGAATTTTTATAATTGTTCCTATTTTTTAGTTTAGTATATTTGTGTTAAAATATAATGTATTATTGATATTTAATCACCTTATATTGTGTAATTTTTTCATTCCCCAGTTATATATGTGATAGGTTTGGTCTTTATATTGTGTTGAGCTTATTTCAGTGACTTTTCATGTTGTCCAGGGATAGTTCATTACAAAATTTAAGGAATGTTAATAACCAGCATGATGTTTTATAAAAATACCTAGGTTTTTCTTAGAATAAATGTTATATTGGAGTTAGTGACATTGTAATTCAAATAGTGTATGAAGGAGGGCATATAGCCAGCTCACATACTTGTCAAAAACCGAGTTACCAGGGGTGGTCAGGAATTTATTGAAGGATTTTGACTTGGTGTGTGATTTAATTTGAGTGAACTGCATTTTGTGTTTATTTAAATGTACCTATTATTTTATAGTGATTTTAACTTCATTCATATATTCCATGCTAGCTTTAAAACCATATTGTTTAAAGTCATTGTAGTAGAATATTAATGTTGGTCATTTGATTTTTGAATTCCTCACAAATAGATTGGTTATTGTATTATGTTTACTTGAAAATGTCTCCAAGAAGAGCTCCTCTAAATCAAATAGATGAAGGTTTGAAATAAGTTCTACAGGTCAATACAAGAGTGGACCCTTCTTTAATGAAGTATTTATTATGCACCATTCATACTCAGAGTGAGTAAAGTATAGGGCACCAGAGATGGGCAGTGGAAGAAGGTTCATTATTTAATAAGAATAGTCCATCTATCTTTTGTGGTGAAAAAGGACCCACATAATTTGATTAATTAATTGAGATAATTAAATAGAGAATCACTTTCCTGAAAACTCTAGAGGACTATAATGTTGTTTTCCCAAGGAATATGCTCAATGGATCAGGAAGGATATTGTGAGACTCCATCATACATGATGAATCATATATGGAAATTTCATTGGATTCATTCAATAAAATATTGAACACTATTTTTTATCCCAAGACATTGGGTGTGGTGAGTACTCTAGATTTTTTGTCCTCCAAGATGGGAGAGTGAATAATTTTGGATTATTACACCTGTTTGACTATGTTTTTACTCATAGAACCTTATAATGTTGAAAATGAATGCCTCAAATATCCGAGGTTGTATAAGTTGTAAGGTCTAATGTTTTATTAATTCTATATATCTTATTCCTTTGGAAATTTTTTGAGTTGGTTGATAATGAATATATGGATTAGGAAGATATATTGGTATGAGATTGGTTTTTGGTGTAACTTCAATTGGTGAATCTATTAGTCGAGGTGTTTCATATTGATAGAAAAGTAAATATAACAGTACTCAATTTTCAATGTCTCCCATATTGGGGTATTCATTAGGAAAACATAACGTTATTCTCTATGAGTGTGGATTGTTTGGTCATACCAAGAAAAACTATTTTTATGGCCCAAAAACAGATAACTTGTTTGGAAAATCAGGTAATCTCATGTGTTTTTGTGGTAGGACTCCCTAATTAAGTAAGGCGTGATCTAATCTCTCAAAGGGATCATAAGTTCATTCTAAATCATCCAAGGATGGTGTGTCCTATGTATAGTGAAATGGGGGTTTTCATGCATCTAAGAGGGCACAAGGAAGATCTATAACCAAACAACTTTATGAATTGGAATATTAAATAGAAGAATCCATATAGGGACGACTACTATTAGTGGTACAATGTTTATATCATCCTATATAGTGATAGATGTTTTTTTTATGTTCTACTAATTCATTTTTATTTTAAAATATGATGGATATGTTTTGATTATACTATGCTATTATTATGTTCCTAGTGGATCTTACCATACATTTAGAAAAGTAATCGGAGAAATGTTTTAAATTTCCCACATTTTAGGTGATTATTGAAGACTTTTATGGGGCATAGGCACACTCGGTTGATGATCTTGAAACCGTTAACTGGATTATTAGCATATACTTGATAATCAATGAAAAGGACTGGATTTTAATTTATCTTGATCAAGTTCATTTTTTATCACAAGATAGAGGAAGTGATATTTTTAAAGGTTATATAGACATTATATTGCGGAGGGAAGCGCATGACGTCCCTTATGTTGGAGTGATCTAATTCTAGTTATCATAGATGATATTTGATGTCATTGACTCTAACATGATCAGTACACTATTCATTGTGGGGAGAAAGTATTTTGAGGTCCTTGATGATGCTTTTTTTTGGGTTTCCACCAAAAAGAGAGGTTCTGTTTCCTATTTACCTACTCACTCAAACAATTTCTATTTCCATTCCATCTTATTTGATAGACCCCACAAAGATGATAGAACCTAAAATCTTGCTTGTTGAACATCTGTATAAAATATTTATTCATCCTAACATGTCACCTTCGGCTTTACCAATACTATATAATAAGTGGGATGATTGGAGTCTCAGATATTCTGTTGATTATCAAAATCTAAATCAGGTGACCATTATGATAAAGTAACATTTTTAATGAAATGATTATCTCTTTGATCAACTTAGAGGGGTTCATCAGTTTAAAAATACTGGACTATGATCCATGTTCCATTAAATTTGATTTTATGATGAGGATAAAATTAAGAAATTTTTTAAAATTAGATATAGTTAGTTTGTGTTTTTGGTTATTCTGTTTTGTCTAACTAATTCTCTTTTAGTATTTGTGGAATTGATAAATGTTATCATTAATCATTTAATATAATCATTTTTAGTCATGTTCATGGATTTTATTTAGGGGAGATCCATGTTGGAAAATGATAACCCATATTATTTGGATTTCATCAATTGAATATAGAATGAAACATCACTTATATTGTTATCATTAAATGTGCATGTTTTGGATCTAAGAAGTGATGTTTTTGGGGACTATTATTTATAATAGAGGCGTCATAGTGTCTTTTAAATGGTACAAGTGGTAAATTAATGGGAGAATAATGTAAATTTTTTGTAAATATGTATATTCGTGGGATATTTTGGTTACTACAGAAATGTTTTAGGACATTCCCTATCTTGTATCTATAATTATAATTTTGACTCATTTGGGTGTAAAGTTTGAGTAGAACTAAAAATTTCGGAAAAATTTTGAAGAACTGAAGGTGAGGATTATTTCATCTATGGTTTTTATTCTTTCAAAATTGGGGTTTCGATATGAAGTTTTTTTGATGCTTCATGTATGAGATTGGGTTGTGTCATCATATAGGGGATGTGAGTGGTGGCCTATGTCTCTTTCTAGTTACACGATCTTGGGAAGAACTACCCTACCCATGATCACGAGTAGGAATAAGTTTGGAATGCACTCAAAATGATGTCTCACAATATTTATGGGAAGTGTTTTATGTTATATTCTGATAATAACAGTCTGATGTATATTGTCACTCTTAGGGGTACAAACATGTGTAAAGACACTGTGTTGAGTATCTACAGACATTAAATATGATATTTCCTATATTAATGACAAAGGGAACATGAGAAATTATTCTTTGAGAAGGAAATATCTGAATCAAGATATAAAGTAAATAGTAGAAAAGTGTCATCGAATGAGTTTGTTCATTGGGATGAGATTGGATATGGAAGCAGCTTGTGTGATTGTGACTTTAGATTTAGTGAAGTATAAATCATCATTTTAAGAGTGGGTTGAGCTTGATCACGTGTCATCCAAAAATTTCTTATACCTTATTGAAATCATAAATGTTTGAGAGACCTTTGGTGAGTGGTCATAGACTTCTATTGTCCCATTGTGTTTTTGAGGCAGGTTGATCATTCTGATATATCTGAGGATGGAGCTGAAGGACAGTGGACACCTGTCATATTGGTCAGTGAACTCAAGGAATAGTAATATGAATCATTATTTGACATGTTGGTCATGGTGGCCAGGGATTATGTAATCAATGGTAAATTTCTTGTCACTGTACTTTACTTATATGATAATTAACATGGGAGACCATATAAATACTACATGTTTGAAATCTTTTCCCAATACAGTATTAATGTAGGATGATATTTCCATGGTGTTAATTGTTTTTTCTCTATAGTGATAGATTCATGGATATGATTTGTGTGGTCATTGATTTTCGTATGAAATTAAATCATTTCCCCTTGGTCATAATGATAACAATGGTGGGATAGCTAGGGAAAATTTATTTCCATGATGTTTTGTGGCTTCAAATATTTCTCTCTATTATTATCTAAAATAGTAAAATAAGTATTACATAAAGGTTTGGGAATGGATTGTAGGGGCTTAATAGTTACCTATTGAAATTTATCATGGTGTATCATTGATACATGTATTGGGAGACCAATAGAACTATTTAGATTATTGAGGATATACTATGGGAATTAATGCATGGTTTTTATGGTTCCTAGGAAAATTATCTTACCGTAGTTGAATATTCATATAACAATAGTTACCAACAATTGAATAAGATTTGACCCTATAATGATTTGAACGACATCCAAGTATACCTCTCTTAATTGTGGATAATCCGGTAGACTGGACCTTGGTCAGACTGATCCTTTTTTATGAGGTGATAGAAAAGGTATACAATATCAATAATTGTTTGTACACAGTATTGAGCCATCAAAATCTTATATGAACCATTGTCATCAGCCACTAGAGTTTGATTTTGGTGATTTGGTTTTTACTATAGTTTCACCAGGATTAGGAAACACATGGTTGGTTAATATGGCTATGTTGGCACAAATGATTGTTGGCCCCTTATACCTCATTGAAATAATTTTGAAGGTGTCATATCGACTGACTTTTCTCTTCAGTAGACATAGATTTATATGATTTTTCATGTTTCTTTGTCATGGAGGTATCAACTGAATCCTCATCATGTGATTGAATGGGTTGATGTTGATCTGAAGGCCAATATCACTATAGTTAAGATAAAAATTGAAATTATGGATCACTATGATAAGGTACTATATAGAAAAAAAGATCCATAGTATCATGTGTAGTGGTAGTAGAGATGGGATAGCCTTGAGATGCGGGACTTGGAATTGTTGATGAGTTTATAGTGGAAATATCATTTTCCAATTCGATAATCATGATAATATTCACATGAGGTAAATATTTTATAATGGGGAGATTTTGACATCACTACACCATATCATGGATATTAAAAATCCTTATTTTGGATCATCCTTCATGTTTTTTACTTTAGTGGATATTTTTGGTGTTTTTGAAAAAAACCTTCTTCACAGGGTACTACACAATAGTTAATATTTCTATGGAATAATACATTATTTTGGTGGTGTTATCAAGAGGGTTGTAGCATATATCCTAGGTTATTTATTTTGGGGGCCACTACCTTTTTAGCGTATTTTCCCCATGGAAAATAGGTTGTGGTGTAGCCCCTCGGTTTGGGTGATACTATTGGTATAGAGGCTGAGGACGCAAAAATTTGTACAACATGTATTTTTAGTAAGTTATTCCAAAATTGGAACCCTAGTGGAATGGATTATATGGTTGTGTTGTGTTGTCCCCATGGGAAAATAGAATTAGAGTATGTGAAATGTGGTTGTGTTTTTTACTAGATGGTTGTGGTGTCAACCTTATCATTTCAGCATGGTGTAATATTTTGCAGGCTGAGTATAAATATTTAGACACCCGTAAGAACCATCAATTTATCAATGGTCCATTATTAAACATTAGGAACCTCAGAGAGATCATTGAATTCCATCGAAACCCTTCTTGATTGGATTCTACCCCAAGCATTGAGATATCAATCACTGTTGTTTTCACTCCATCAATGAGTAATGACTCTCTACAAAAAATATATAATTATTTAAAAATATGATATTGTTGTTCAAAACTTTTGATTTTGTTTTTAAATGTTTTTATATTATATAATTGTGTATTTTCATCCCAAGATCTATGATTTTGTTTAGGTTTTAAAAAAAATTGTAGTATATATGTTCGGATGAAATTCCATAAAGGATGTTTGTTTCTAAAATTGGATTCCATGAATAAAAGTGTTAAGAAAATTCTTTGATAATTATTTATAAAATTGGAGCATGGTTTTCATTTTGTTAAATGAATATAAATTTGGGAAAATTAGGATAATTCAGAAATTGACATGTAGCATTAGTTTGTAGAAACACCACTAGAGGTACGGATATTGAAAAACTATAACTTGACTTGATATCTTCTAGATTCACATTAATCCAATACTAGTTATTTATTATTATTTCTAGTACGTATTGCCATAAGCTAGATACAAAACCTTATTCATGGTAATTTATCCATGTTTTACACATGATGGTATATTTTATGTTTGGTTTCCATCATGTGTATTATATGATGTGTATATGTATGGTTTTTTATGATTACAAGTTCTATTAAATGTATATGGAATATTCTAGGATATGAGGATAAGTAAAATCTTTAACGAAAACCAATGAATGTTTTATGAAAAAATACTATGAAAATATTTTCTAAAAATTATTTTATTAATGTTAGAACCTATTTTTTCAAGATATTAGATATTGTATATATTTAATGGTGTTTTTATACTGTGATATTTTATCAAATACTACATTTTCCATTGGTAATTTTAGATGTTTTTATTTAGGATATATTTAATGGGAAGGGATTAATGAATTTATTCAACTTCTCTTCAGTGTATTAAACTTCTATATAGGTAATTTGGGTTGTGATATATGGCCAATGGTGTTTTGACAATCTTCTTGACATTTTTTCCTCTTTTTTTCTTTTTTGGACTAAATTCATATATCTCTTGAATATGTTCTATTTGTTCTCTGTTTTACCCAACTATTACTATGTGATTTAGTTACTTAACTCTTAGGGTTATCCATTTATATTATTTATAACTTAATATAATATATGGGGAATCTGATAGGTTAGAGCCTACCCCGTCGGATGATCGAGGAGTTGATGTTTTTTTCTTCTTTAAGAATCTCAGACTTGTTATTTTGAGGGTTTTCTTTAAAATTTTCACTAATTTTGTATACATCACATGCATTTTAAATCAATAGAATTTTAATATTTTCAAATATATATTATAACTTTTTTTTTAAATTTATGAATGCATTATTCTAACTATTTATTTTCGAAATCTCTATTCTAACAAAATAATAAAAATTTCAAATCGTATTAAGGTGTAATAAACTACACGACCCACTCTTTTTGTTACACATCCAGAAATACTGGGAGAAAAATATCCACACATATATAAATGAAACCTATTCATACGTTTAATGTCTTCCTATAAATATTTGTAATAATATGTGATTTTTAACCTCAATATGAGTAATCCTTGATCAATTTATTTTCAACCCCCACCATTATTCTAGATCAGGGCATAAGCCTCTAGGATAGTGTAAATTTCAACAAGAACTCCCGTTAAACATGGATACTTTACTCAACAGAGATTATGATTTGTCCTTCACTACTAGAAATATGTCTTTTATCAGTGCTAGAAAAGGGCATTAACAGTGCTAGGAAAGTGTTGTTAATTGAGACGAAGATAAGGGGGATCCCTTTTATCAGCACTTAGAAAATCCCTGATAGAAGTTAAAAAAAATAAAATAAAAAAATATTTATTCAATTTAGGGATGGGATTCAACTGCAACCCACCCCCCAACACCCAAGATCGCACACCCAAAACACACCCCATACCTTTATCAGCACCCCTACCCCCCTTTAATAGCATTACGACTTACTCTCCACAAGCGCGCTGCACCTGCCTCCCCCGAGATTCGAACTTGGGACCCCTTACATGTGTGCCTAATAGTTTTACACTCCTCCATTTCGCGTTTCTCTCCTTTTATTGATATATCTATATATTTATATATATATTTAGTTATTTTTATTCATATATTAATATATATATATATATTAATATATATATATATTAATATTTATATAGTTATATTAATTTATATATATATATATAATCTTTTATATATATATTAATATATTAATATATTAATATACATATATACATACATATATATAATAATATTTATATATTTATTTGTATATTGGTATATATTTATATCTATTTAATTATATTTTTTATAAATATATTTATTCGTATATTAATATATATCTATAAGATCTGCTTTAAATACATTTATAAAATATGTCTTCTTGTGTGTGTATAAATAAATAAATAAATACATATATACAACATGCACACACACACACACAAATATATTATATGTGTATCTGTAAGTATAATTATTCATATTTAAATATATTTATAAATATTATATATTAATATGTATATACATTTATTAAGAATTTATAGATAATATATATAAGTTTTTCAATACAGACGTACAAAAATACACACACATGCACACACATTATATAGGTATATAAATATTCATTTATTTTTATTTTAAATAAAAAATATATAAGTTATTACTTATATAAGGCTTATATAAAGGTAAATATTATATATATATATATATGTTTAATTATTTATTTATAAAATTAAATTTTTATGTGTGAATATATAAAAAATATGTATATATTGTCATATGTTAGATTATAAATAATAGTACATTCTGAGAAATGATAAAATTTCAAGCCATAATATGAATATTAATGAAATCCATTGAAATAAATTCATTCCCCATGTAAAAAGATAAAAAATACCCACTTAAACAAGTCTGAAATTCCATCGAATGTTAAAAAATCTAGGTATCCCGACTAAAAACTCAGTTTTGGTGGCCTTCTAGGCCAGTTTGGCCTCAAAGAATGTGGCAGAAGGTTCCATTCGTTCACTAGTGCATAGATCTATTTGCATGTTTCGATTTGATATATTGTAGGCCGGAAACAGACACCCATATCAAAAGTTATGGTCTTTTGAAGTTTGAGTTACATTTTCAACTTTTTTTAGATCTTTTATTAATTTTTTTGATTTTTCATGTCTTCACATTTATATTAAATGATTATTAGTCGATAATAATTAGCAAATTATTAATTGATAATATTTTTAAAATATTTTATAGACATTTTCCCTAAATTTCTTGTATATTTAATTTAATAGTCTATTTATACTTATCTAAAACATATTTTAAAAATATATATTATATTTATATCAATATAAATATTCTTATATAACAATATATTATTTTTCAAGATTTTTATTGAAATTTATTAGCACTAGGAAAAAGTGATAATAAATTCCACCCCACACCACTTTATCAGAAACTTTTTTAGCGGTGTTAAGTGGTGGCACTGCGGAATCCTAGTTTTGTGGTAGTGCTTTCTCTAATACAAAATATAAGTAAAATATAATCAAGATCTAAATTTACTATAACAAATTCACCTACCAACTGAGGCCAAGGTAGATGGAAACTAAATTTGATGGTGTCCTAACTAGAATGAAGTGCATGGAATGAAAACATATAAGAAGAAAATTATCACAAAAATTAAACAATAAAAACTATATTTATTTCATATTTATTTAAAAAACATTAATTTTTAAAAAAGAATAAAAAATAAATAAAAAAATTATTATTATTCCAAACATGAGATAAAAATATGAACATTTATTATATAATTTAGGAATAGAAAACACTTATTTATGATGTCTGATGCATATCATTTATAGAAAATTTATATAATATTATCAATCCATGAAAATATTGAATTTTTAAAATATTTTGATTATAAAATATTTTAAAATTGATAATGGGGAATTATATATCATAATCTACGATTATAATTTCTACTTATGATAGGAATAGTCATATGATTTCATTTTTATTTAACATGGTCCCCATATAAATAATATAACATAATTATTTATTTTTGAAAAAATAGGGTTTCTGTCATAAGTTATAATATCTCATATAATAAAATATGGAAAAGACCCGGGGTATCCAATATATCATAACATATGATATAAAACATTTTAACACTCTAACTAATAAAAATAAATGTTATCCTTCATTTAGATATACTATGATATGACCCCAAACACATTATGATATATATGTACCTTATATAATTAGTTGGAAAACAAGTTAGTTCATTGATGATGGAGGATTTAATACCATTAATGAGCTATAAGAGGTAAAAATATGATCATTTTATTTGAAAGAAATTTTTTATTATATGATCTATCATATGTAGATACAAAATGTGAAATGATGAACTTGAAAAACATATTAAACATTATTACTGTATGCTCTATATCTCTATAATGAGATAGAGTTTTCTTGATTGGGGTCACCAAGAAACCTACAAAAGGATCACTCCACTATGGGTAATACACCAGCCAAGGATCCTCGCTTTCTATGTAGGGACCCCCGAACCCTAAATGAGTGACAACACATTCTTCAAAGTGGTAGATTCTTATTAAATATTATTATTTCTTGAATAATAGAATTAATGCATCACATTACCACCAATAAAAGGATCTCATCCATTATAGATAAACGCTTAATTAAATTAGTAGATTGGACCACCAGATTTATTCTCATGGGAGATAATATGTATTATAATAACACACATCCTCTTGGATTTATATATTCATTAAAAATATCAAAAAAAACAATGGATTTATAATAAAAAATAATCTATATCATTGATTCATATGTGAAGGTAAAAATTTAAAAATACGTGTAATAATATTTAAATATGATATTACATATTATATATCTATCATACATTATGATGATGACTAATTTTGGACAATGATATCATCATATTTATACACATATCACCGTCTATGATTTATGGATATCATAAAATATGATAACCCTTATTTTAGTACATTTCTCATAGTTTTTTATTATTTATACCCTATCTTTTTGGAGGATAGAGAAATTATAAAGAGATATTTGTTTCTAATGGTGGTTCATACATAGATGAATCCAACGGTATGATTTCTATATCGTTATCACAGGATCATCACCAATATATTAGATAAAATTTAGTGACCATGTTTAGAACAAATTAGGTTTTGGGTTTCATTTTTTCCTTTCAAATGTATGGTTAGATTGAATGGGACATCAAAATAGCATCTGTCATTTATCATTCATGGGTAAAATAATAGTGTTTTTAGGACACCATATTTTATTTTCCGCACATTATTATGTAATTATAGAATCCATGATTTATTTTTTATTTAACACCCATGGTCAAACAATCTGACTGTTTTAATGACATCTTGTATTCATCAAATATGGTAATAATAAAATTTATTTGAGGATTCCATCTATACTTTACCACAAAATAATAATACTATATTTTTTTTATTACAATTTGTAAATTTTTTTGAGCCTACCATAAAATTAGAAGACAATATTGGGTCCCATATGATATTCCTTTAATTTATTAAATATGATGAACATTGTTCACCAAATGTGTCCATCTCAGTTTGGTCAGGTATTATGGTGCCCTAGTTAGAAAACAATAATATGATATATATGCCTATATAAACAGTGTACTCCAGATTTATTAAATTTTCCAATGAATGCATTGGAATATTGTGATTTATATTAGGAAAAATTTGTGAAATACTATTAAGATGTATTTCCCACACCCTACTTGGGAACCAAGTTTCACATATAGATCTTTTCTGTAATATGTATGTATGATAAAAGGATGTACAGGGGGATCAAGAAAATGTGTATAGGTGGTACATGGATTAATGAATTTAGTGAGGCTCATTGTTATAACTAATCCATTAGTATCGTTTATATTTTTTATATTTCATTATATGTGAAAAATATAATGGGAATTATCCTATTTTTTGAGATGTGGGACAAGAATGTACATTTATTATAGGATGGGTGTATGTTATTCTATTATAATGTTCTATTTCTTTCTATTACATTGTGTTTACTATGATATTTGGTTATGTATGTAGTTTTTTTATTTTTTTTGATTGATGTCTTTGTTATTATGATTATAGTCTCCCTGACATTTATTATTAATTCTCACCACTTTTTGATTCTCTCTTGTGTATAAGGATGTATTATTAATTTCCTATGGTTCCACTAGTATGGATTATAGTTAGATAATTTCATTTAGTTCATTACACATATGAGTGTTCAAACATGGAAAAGTAGTTTATGATTCTCTAAGTGACGTAGTATAACATTATTGGACGGATAATTTTGGCTACATATTAATGTTGAAAAACTAAATACTATAATGGTATACTTATAGGAATACCATGGGCATAGAACACATATTTAAACGATGATGACACCAATAGTTGGTATAAGGCATTTCTATGGACTCTAAATTTTATTATATCATTTGATGGAAGAAAACTGTTATGATAAACTACAATGTATGGGATAAATAAAAATTATCTCTATATTCATTGTAGATATTAGATATTCTTAGTAATAATAATATGTGATAAGGATGGGAGTGTGTAATTCTAAAAACTCCATTCCCTCATATCTGTTATAGAAAACACATAAAATATAACCCCAACATTGATAGACATCAGTAAATACAAAATACTTCTCACATTTTCTATCCAATGAACATTTACATTATAATTTTAATGAATTAGGATAAATCACTAAAGTATAAATCTCAATTCTTCTCATCAAATGTTCATTTATTACCCACTGTATAAAAAGATAATAAATTAATGATTATTCTTCATTATCACCCATAAATTCGATATGCATGATAATCCTCATGGGTTATCATATATAATACTTAATTTAAAAAACAATTGAAATGAATACACAATATGGGGTAATCTCAGATGATTAGTAAGTGTACAATCAAACTAAATCCTAATGGAGAGACAAAATATACATTATAGAAGGAAAAACATGATATTATACAGAGAATAGAATCAAGGAACGAGAAATTATAACAAAATATTATGAATAAAACCTTATAATTTACTAAAATACGGAATTATATAAATGTGGAAAGAACATAAACTTGTCATTGTATGAATAAGAAATTTCTCCCTACATTGTTAATAAAACATATTTTTCCTGGATTATTACCCAAACCAATTTTTGGCTAAGCCCCCTTCCCATGAACCATGATATATCATGAGACAAATATAGTTCCCAATGTATTGTAGGTAAATATAATTTCTGGCCCTCCCATATCATATTGAATATAATACATATGTGTTCCACATAGTTTACATAAATATATTATAAAATCCTAAGGATATAAAATGGTTTTTATATCCTTTTCATGTATTTACTTATGAAAACATTCATGATTTCATCTATAAACATGAAATGGTAAACCCATGAAAAATATATAGGTATTAAACTATATTAATAATAAATATACATAAATAAAACTCAAAAAATATTATTACACATATGATATTTACCCCATATAGGAAGTGGATATTTGGTTTAAAAAAAATTACACCAATCAATCAATTTATTGGGAGTCTGGGTGAAGAACCCTCTATAATGTAATGGAACAAAAATAATTAATTCTAGAATGTAATTGTATGTAAATCATTACTATAAAAAAATATGATTACAAAATAAAATATTAGGTTTGGATTAACCCGTAGATATAAAGTATAATTTCATAATCCTTCTAGATAAATGATTATAGTTTTATCATATTAAGAATAACAATGATTATCCATATGACATAAATGAAGATAAATCCTAAAATCATTAGGTAAATTTAATTATAAATAATAATTTTCTTTTTCCTTTGAAAACATTTATAAATGATAATTTTATTAATTCATGAGAATAATATTTTCCTTTTTAAAAACATGAAAGAATAAAGGGGATGTCTCATAGATATTGAAAAAAGTGGTAGAAATGTATATTCACACAGAAACATGAAATAATGATTACATCAATAAAAAAGGATCCATATAAAAAACATAAAATTATTTTATTTCAAATTATTTTTCTATACTGTTAATGTTGTGGAAAATAAGATTAAAAAAACATGAAATAAGTCATTTGGAATATTTTGTAACCTGAATTTATAAGAAATCATTTTTTGGATGACTAATCAGGAAGAAAATGTTTAAAGTCCATTAAAACCATTTATTAAACCCCACATCATAAAAAGGATAATCAAACCATTCATTGATAATAGTCAAAGAGAATTATTAATTTCACTTGAATCATTATATGAAATTCATTAATTTGGTATATCAATAATATGAATGAAAAATAATTGTGTGGTTGGGTTGGGGATGAATCCATTCAGGGACGCATTTTGAAAGGGAACATTATCCCTAAAAGAGAATTTTTTTTTATAAAAATGGTTAATTTAATCAAAATTGAAGATATTATACATATTAAAGAATTTATGTTAGGGAAAACCATATATAAGGAATTAATGTATTGAAAAACAATTCACGACTCATTGAAAAAGATGTTTAGTCAAGGTGTGAGAAATTGTTTAACCAAAAACAATTAAAGAGAAAAAACATTAAAATGACCCTAAAATACCATTAATAAAATTTATTTAATGATAACAAAACAATGGCGAAAAATATACTCAACATAAATGTATATTAGTGCATAAGGTAAAATCTGTCTCAATAAAGGGTGTTTGAGAAAGAAATATTTTGACTTATTACAATAACAATTTTGTCTCAATATTAAATCCTATAATAAACCCATATAAATATTATTCATAAATTTAATAAACTTATTCATCTCTATAAAAACACATATATAACTAATTTAAAATTAATTACTATTAATATAGTTTATAATTATAGAATATTTTTAATATAGAGTGTCTGCACATTTTATTGTCATCACATGGTTTTTAATTTTAATGTTCATCACTGAAATTTGATACCAAATTAATAATTGATATATTACCTATTATTATATAATATATATCCCATGAATATTTATAGGGTTCCATGTTCATCCCAAGTATATTTTAATTTTGACTCGTGATGATGAAGGAGATGAAAAACTTGTTTTGCTAGTTTTTTTATGAATATATATGATATATTATTGACATGAATAAATATAAATATTATAAATTAAGCATGTTTATATCATATTTAATTACTTGTCATAAAATTTCATTTCAAATATATAACATTCATTAATCATTCACAATATAAACAATACAATATCTCTTTAGTAGGTAGAAAACCGACCAAAACAAAATTGTGTCATACTGATCAAATTAGTGAGAATGTAATATTACATGATATTAATATAAAATTTATAGTGGTTAAAAAGATTAATATATGACATATATCTCCATAAAATTAGTTCATATGATAATTAACATTTAGTGGTTTTGGAAAATTAAATTCATCATTCATTGAGGTTATAGTTTGGACATATGAAAGATTGAGAAACCCACTTCATAATGGATGGAAGGATTGATGGTATGTGAAAAATTTTCATTTAATAATTAGAATAATTTTATAAAAATCATATTATTTCATAAATTTCACTTTTAAGTCAATTGATTTTGTAAGAGAAATAATACAAGTCATTATTAGGTGGTAGTCCACACATATTCATGACAAACAATCACATTCCTTATTGAATTGATAGAATTAAGCTAAATGTAAAATATGATAATTGTATAATTTTATTGTTTATATAAAAAAAATCTTCCACATAACCATATATGATACCATAATAAATATTTGGTGAGCAAAAATTTTTTGCATCTATTTGTTAAGGTAGTTGTTTGCACATATGCAAAATCGATGGGTTTTTTTCAAAGTTGATTATAAGGAATGAATTAATAATTAAAATTAAATTATTATAATTAAATTCCAAAGTATATATGTTACATAATTAATTATAACAACAATTTTATATTAATTATTTAATATTAAAACTAAAAAATAATAAACGGAGAGCCATGTAATAATCACATCGAGAACATTGATTTCCCGCGGAATTATTCAATTAAATGAAGTAGATTGGATAAATAAGGGTGATCTATTATGTGTTTAGAATGAGAGGGTAATAATATGAACAAATGGAAGGATATTTATTATATTATTATAATATATTTAAATTTAATGATGGGGTGTCTATGGTCCCTTGTATATGTGAATGGGAGGGACATTCCCATGAAAGTACTATTTAGTAAATGGGTGAGAAATGAATGGACGGGAATTTTGGTTGGTAGGGAAAAGTAATTTTATTATATAATTTATTTATGAATTTAATTAGTATACTGGTTTTTCTATATGTTCTATAGTTTAAGAAGATTTTAGATAATTTAATCCACATTGGTTAGCCATTTGGACACATATTACTCTTAATTAAATATTAATCAGTTTAATTATTTTATTACTAAAAATATATGTAGTTCCAAATAAAACTGACATTATTAATAATAATATAGTATGGATTTATCATCATTTATTTCTCAAATATGAGAAATTATTAATTTCAATTAAACCAAAATAAAACATAAAAAAAATTTCAAATTAAATGGTGTTTCCAAATATTAAACTTATGTAAATGATAAATTATATATTTTTACCCATTTCCATGATTTTAATTGAGTTATTATAATACCAAAAAAATTTACATGGCTTTAAAATCAATCCATACCCAAATTTCACCATGAAATGTTTCAATTAAAATAATAAAAATAGTGATAAATTTTAAATTCTAATAAAATTTTCTTAATCCATAATAAATTAAAAAGAGAATTTATAAACTCAAAATGATATTTTAAAATTTAATATAATAATAATGGAATGTTTTTATAATTTGTTTATGCACATATACTGATATTGTGACAAAAGTCACTATTTTTGTATGAATTGATTTTTTTACTATTCGTATAAAAATTTAATAATTTACAAAATTGTAGAAAATATACCCTACAAAAAAGTTGTTGTAAGGAATTAAAAAAATAATTTTAGTTTACACTACTGTAAAAAAAAACCTATACCAATGGTTTGGAACCGTTGGTATAAGTCTCTAAACCGTTGGTATAGCCTATTCAAACGTTTTGGAGAACTGTTGGGAAGTAATCCGTGGGGATAGGTCTATACCAATAGTTTTTGGAAAACAGTTGGTATAAGTAATATGAAAATCAATTCCAAAGGTTCTATAAAACCGTTTGTATATTTAATTCAAAAATACAATCTTTCAGTTGTTTTTGATCCTAGCACCTCCCATTTGTGATTGAACAACCAAACCACTGTCCTAACTTACTTTTTTGAACATAATTTCATATATATATATATATATGTTTTATCATAATTATTTTAAATTTGGATTTATTTAATGTCCTCTATAAGAATATTCCATTACAGATACATGTACCTATACCAACTCTTTTGAGAACCGCTGGTATAGGTTCTTTGATTTTGGGACATATACCAACAGTTTGGCCAGAACCGTTGGTACAGGGTCTCTATAATGGACCTATACCCATGGTATTCCCACAACCATTGTTATAGGTCCATGTTAGTGAACTATACCAACAATTTTCCCTAAACAATTGGTATAGCTCCAAATTAGTGACCTATACCAACGGTTTTAGGAAAACCATTGGTATAGGTCCATATAAGGGACATATACCAACGGTTTTGGCCAAACCATTGGTATAAGTCCATATAAGTGAACTATAGCAATGGATTTCCCAAAACCATTGGTATAGATCATATTTCCTGTAGTGTTACAAAATAAAATTATAATATTTTAATAGTAATATTTTTTTAAAATAAAATATATTATATAATGAAAATATCATATCGTGAAAATAAGATTTTCAATATCAAATCATATTAATAATTTACCTTCTATAGGAAACAAATATAATAAGTTATCCATATTAGGGTTTATTATATATTTATAAATTATATCTTCTTAATATGTTTCATTTTTTATGTTTTTTGTTGTGTGAGAGACAAGTTATATAACAAAGTATATATTATAAATGAAAAAATAATTTCATACCCTTACCTTCTACACCCATTAAATAAATTTAATCCCCATTATTTTTACAAATAGAATAATTATGGATGAAAAAATATACACATGACTTAAGAAGAAATTTAAAATGAAATTTATACAAATATCATAATTAAAAATAGAGTATAAATCTTCTTCATCAACCGAGTTAATTAAATGTTGCATTTTCTTTCAATAGCAAGATGTAATATATCCTCATTTTCAACACATAAATCATTTTTAGTGACTTTGATATATCCACCATTGTGTTTATTCTTAAAATTTTTATATGATGGAAATTTTATATGTTTTCCTTCATCATCTTCATCACTAAAATTTCCCTATGACTTCATCCATAGATTATTTGGTGTGATAGGGAATTTAACTATTTTCATTTTTTATCATAATTAATTATAGCTGATTTTCAATAATAACATTATTTTTAACCCTAGTACATGTATCAATATTTCTCACATCTCTACTGTCACCTCATATCCCATTTTATCCATTTTTTGACCAATTACATTATTTTCAATCCATTACATTAATATACATTATAGTGATTAGAATACTAAAATTAGTAAATCTACAAGGGAAAAAATATGACCCTAGATGAATAATTCAAAAATTATTTTCATAAATTAAATATTGAGTGTTTAGATGCAATTTAGTTTACCCTAGGTTATTTTCCTATTTGGTTCCCTAATTTAGTTAAACTAAATAAAATCATATGTTCAATTCAATTATAACGGTTTCTAATGTAAAAGTGATGTTTCCTAATAATATCCCCTTGGACTCTCTGGCCAATTGTTTAGTTAGAGACCATTAACTGTGCCCCAAAATGATAACCATGATACAAAAACAACTATATTGGGTTTGCTACACATGGAATCATATTTCCCAAAACAATGTTCATGTGAAAGTATTAATTCAAGTATGTAATATATATTAAAACTAGACAAAATATACATTAACAACATTTAATGAGGATCGCTTATAGTTAGACTGATTCGTAGGGTTTTCACTATATGTATCTTATCATAAAACCAAAATGATATAAAGTATTCAACACTTACATCTTAAATGTTTATCTATTACATAGAAACTAAGATAATCGTTAACTCAATAACTCTTTGTTTTATTCTGAATTGTTAAATAATCTTCAAAAGATAACATACAATCCTGAAAAGTTATATAATATTTGATCTGATACCAAATGTAGTTCCTAAATAATTTTAATCTAAAATCCAGTCCCAATAAAACATAACTTATTAAATTGGTTTTCATAAACATCTATGATTGTAATATCATTATCAAATTTTCAATTCATTGACCATTTATTTTAGTGTTTAAGTTAATTAAGACAAATGACTAACTAATAAATACCAACTCTTCCCATACAAAAATAAAGTTTTCACCACTATATATGATGATAATAAATATACAATTAGTCTTTAACTTCATCCATAAATTCTCCATTCAATATACTCTTCTAGTATAGCATACTTAATATATTCTTTCGAAAAATTGAAAAATGGAAACATATGAAAGGTTGATATTAGATACTGTGTAAGGTAATGATAAAAGTATATCATAATGGCGCGGAGAAATATATATTTTAGGAGGCATAACATTATATCATAAAAAATATAATTAACACATGGGAATGGAAAACATAAGAGCATGAAATAAGAACGATCATATTATAAGAACATGGTATCATAAGAATGTTTTAACATAAAAGACATCACATCATAACAATAGGACAAGGATACCTATCTCATTATTAAAAAGTAGTTGACTAGGATAACTTCACCCTACAATATTTAGGTAGTCTCTACACACATTCACCTTAATATCTTAACAGATAAAAAACAATACCCAATTCATTAGAGGGATAAATAATTCCAGTCACACCCATCACATAATGAAAATCATACATATGTTTTCCACATGTACTTTATCAATATATCAATAAAATATATGAAAATAAAATGGTTTTTATATCCTTTTTATGTGGCTCCCAAATGAAGAATTCATGATCTCATCAAAAATCATGAAATGAAAAACTAATAGAAAAAATAGGTATCTGATGACATTAAGAGTAATTGTAGGTGAATTATACTCAACAAGAATTATTAGTAATGTGGTATTTAATCCATATAATAAATGGATATACTATTTTATTCATTATTTCCATATTCAATAGACAGATTGGATATCTTGTTAACACCCACCAGTAACGTAATTGATCATTTTTCATTCATAGTGGAAAGGAATCAGAATAAAATCATTTATATTAAAATTGATTACTATGAAATATTATTACAGTGGTGGATAAGAATATAGATTTAAAAGTAGAGTTTCATAGTCCATCCAGTCAGAGAAGGGGGATTATACCATTTAAATAATACCTTTGATTAAGAATATTATATAGATGAAGAACACTCTTTAAAGAATTATTAATATTTCATTGATAATAATAATTTCATATATCCTTTCTAAATACTTATATTAGATAATGTTACTAAAAAATGAGAATAATAATTTCATTTTTTAAAACATGATTTGATTGAGATGAAGTTTCATAGAAAATAAAAGCAGCATTAACAAGGTAAGTTTACACATAACCATGTAAAATAGAGTCTTTCTGTTGAAAATAATACATATTATTAAAATAATATATATTTTATTTTAAATCATTTCTAAATGGTTTAAATGATTTTAAAATTACAATAAATTAATTTAGAAGGAATTTATTTTTAAATATTTTAAATAATTATATTAGAGGAAAACATATCTCAAAAAATAATCATGTGGTAAATGATTAAAGTCCATTAAAACATTTTTTTAAAATACACATCATGAGATGGATGAAAAATAATTTTATTTATAATTTATAAGATAAGTATTAATTTCACATTCAATATTATATAAAATACAATAATTGGGTAAAACATGGATATGGTAGAGAAATAGTTGGGTAATTAAATTGGGGATCATCAAATTCCATGATGAATTTTTATAGAGAATGTGATCTTCCAAATACATTATTTTTAAGGAAGTCTATTAATTTTATCAAAGATAAATCAAATAAAATATATTTTAAATTATATTGTACTAAAAATGGAAACTCATAGAATCAATGTTAAGAAGAAAATTCTTGACTCATAGAAAAAGAACATGAGTTGGGACATGAGTAACTTTTGAAAAAAATCCCTTAAATGATAATTATATGGAAAATGAAACTAAAATATCATGAATAAAATATAATTCATGATAATATGTCAATTGGGAATCATATAAAGAATAAAAAATAAATTGATTTATATGAAAAATGTGTCTCTATGAAGTGAGTTCGGCATGAAAATACCTTACATAATTTCCCATATTAGTTTATCACACATTACCTTTATTTAAATCAATAATAATTATCTTAATAATATATCTTGGAAACATATTCATGTAATTAATCCTTTTTTATAAATCATTTATAATTATTTACTGTTAATATCATGTTTCTATATAGATTATTATTTCATTGGTTGTTAACATGCTTAATTGTCTTTCACATTCTTGGAAGTTTTAATATTTTACACTAATAATTGGTACTGATATCATAATTATTTTATTAAATATGGATCTATAATATATATCACATTATTATTTATAATGTTAAACTCTCATCGCATGATTTTTTTAATTATGAATTGTGATGATGTATCTTGATACAAACTTCTTTCGTTTATCTTTAATTAATGAATTTGATATATTACAAACATTTTCAAATATTAACTTTATAACTGTAGAAAATTTATAACATATTTAATAACTTATTATTAAATTTTGTTAAAATTATATCACATTACATAATAATTCACTATATAAACATTAAATTAGTTCTCAAGTAGTCAGTAAACTGACCAAATTAATAGTGATACATAATTATTGAAAGAGTAAGAAAGTAAAATTACATAGTGTTAAAGTAAAATTTACTAAATCTTAGACATGTAATATATAACATATACCTCCATAAAATTCATTATTTTATGAATTAATTAATAGTTCATTTTAAAAATTAAATTCATTATTCATGGAGGAAGTAGTCTACATGTATTCATGATAAGAGAACTCATTTCATTATGAATGGAGATAATGATGGTATATGAAAAATTATCATTGAATAAGAATAATAATTCAAAAATAATAATCATAGTTCATTAACTTCACATTTATTTCCATGTATATTAATTGGTTTGAAAAATTAAGACATGTTATCAATTTAGGCAGTAGTATGCACATTCACATGATTAACAATCACATTCTTAAACGAATGTAAAATGTAAAGGTATGTGTAAAAGGTTATTATTATTGTATTTTTTAAGTGAATTAAAGAATAAAATTATTCATAAAATCAATCAATGATTGATTTAATAATAGTTGGTGAGGTAAAATTAATGGTACCATGTCATGATTGTGGTTGTCCTCATATACACACGATTGATAGGGGTTTTCACAAAAAGGTTGATATGAGATGAATGAATAATTGATGATACATTAATATAAACACATTTATGTATATATATGATACTGAATTAAATATATTGAAAATGTTAAATAATACACGGAATAATAAAATTAAAAAGAGAGATTATGATGGGGATAATTGTTGAGACCAAATCTTAACATAAATGTATATTAAATTATTTTATATTAATATAAGATACATTATAAAAATACATGCTCGAGGACCATAATAATTTAGATTATTTGGAAACATGGAAAAATATTTTATATCCTGGAGAAATATCTTTGACAACACTCATAATTATCACCACCTTTAGTTCCTCTACCTAAAACCTTTCTTCATATCCTATGTAATGAAAACATAAGAATGGTGTGATATCAAATTCTTAGGAATTGTAAATAAAGGAAATGTGTAAGAATAATATTAACTAAGTGTATGGATATTTTTCATAACAATTGAAGATCATACCCTACACATTATAGATCATAATAATTATTGGAATTTCATAAGTCATGAATCATAAGGAAATAACGAACATTGTCCATGGAATCCAAATAAGGAAATAAAACATGGAATTTGTTCCATACATATAATTATATAAAATTTAATGTCAAGGATAACTACGCATACCTTTATAACATGTTAGGATTAGGCTATGACCCATGTACCTACATTAGGATTGGGATAAAATCATCGATACCCTCTTTCTTTTAGGCATGGGATACAACCCATGTACATTCTTGTTTTTTGGCTTGCGATACAACCCATGTACCCTCTAAATTTTAGGTTTTACCTCTAACCCATGTTCCGTTTTATGTCTTGGGCCCCCACCCATATACCCTATTAATTTTTGGCTTAGTGTTGAACCCATGTACATTCTTATTTTCAAGATATGGGCTACAACATGTATAACCTTTGAGCTTATAAAAAACTTATTATTTCTTAATGAATTGGGGGGAGATATAGGTGACAAACTATCACATAGTGAAAACGTTCATATATGTCCCAAAAAAATAAAAAAATCAAATTTATCCTCGGAAAGTAAATGAGTATCATAAATAATGGAAGTGATCATAACCTATGAAAAAATATACAAGTTTCATAATCATTTCCTCAAAATCGTAACCCATGAAAGAGAAATTTATTTCATAAACATATAACTTATGAAAGATTAATTGATTTTATAATAATATAACCCATAAAAGTGAAATTTATTTCATTTATATATAACCCATGAAAGAGGAACAAGTTTTATAAAGATCAGACATTGAGCATAATTGATTCATCGAAACAATATGAATGGATCCATCATATCATTTCCTATAATAGAATAAGTAACATAATAAACTCCATCCTATGTCAAAAATAATTTCGAAATGTCATTCAAAATAATTTCTAGTGGAAAATATCATTTGTTCATTGAAAAATAATTTTTAATACATAAACCCATTTGATTTTAATTTTCATAGAAAATACCATGAAAACATATAATGAACTATTTAAATCATTTTAAAATGCTTATTACCTGATAATATATATAATAAGATTTAATATATTTCAAATAATGTCTTTTAAAAAACATTGAAAACATTAAATTAACCATGAAAACATTTTGAAACCCATTTCATTGAAAATACATCGAAATATTATAAACGAAGATTGAAATTGTTTCGAAAATGTTTTTACATAAAAACATATGATAGAATGTTGAAAAAAATTGGAAAAAATATTTCCTTGAAAAATAATTTTACAAAAATTTCCAAAAAAATAACCTTTTAATCCTGCAATGGAAGCTTCACATAAAAGATGTAGGGTAAATCATTAGATGTAATATGTGGTTGAAAGAACAGTCCTTCTGCATGGTATAAATGTATGAAAAATTATTTGATAGGAAATAAAAAATAAGATTATTTTAGAAACATTTTTAAAAGATAATAATGGTATAAATATATATTATTAATTATAGTAGAAAAGTATAACATTCTTGGAAAACCTTTTTAGAAAACACGGTTTTGACGGAATATTGATTTTCGACCAAAGAAGGGGTAAAGTTGGGATTTCATAAAAACACATTATTAACTATATTATGTACCAAAGAGTATAAATAATGGTGCTAATACTTAAATATATAATTAATAACCATTTTAGAATAAAATACATGACTATTATTGGGAGATGGGTTATAGTATTTCATAGATGGAAGCATAGACCTAAAAAACCATGAAAAGAGATGACATTGTTTCAATAAACACATATCAATTGGTAACCTGGGATTATACTCTACATGTAAAAAAAGGAAATTAAATGAAGATTATAATGTCATTAAAATAATAAGATTCATGATATAATATTTCAAAAGTATTCTATACACCACATGGAAAAATATAGGTGCATAACAAGGCATGTGTCTCAAAGAATGATGATTTAGACAAAACTATTTTACCAATTTGGAAAATTTTGAAATATAAACCCCATGAAATAATTGTCATATAATGGATATTTAAATACATATAAATTTCACAATAATTATCATTATCTATATCCATTATAATTATACACACCAACCAAATGTAATGGGCTGTGAATAAAGGATGTATCTCACAGAAATAAAAAGTGAGATGAAATCCCTTTACCATGTGTCTTGACTCTCATATTACTCATTCATGAATTTCGTATAATAAATATAAATTTTTTATAAATATATCATGGAACAATATTCATACTTATAATACCATATATATTATTTTATGGCTATATATTAGCATATTTATAACAATTAATTGTTCAGGAATCACTTTGGGTAATATCCCTTTTTGTTTTTTACATGTGGCTTAATTTGTTATATTCTAGGTCATTATATTTTAATCATGATTTCATGAATAAAAACCATTATTTAGATATAATTTAAATTGATTGTATTTTAAGGATAATAATCCATTGGAGATGGAAGTATGACATATAATACATCATTCAAGGAAATAGTAATCAATACTTACGCATGAACTCTATTTCAATTTAATTATCATTTTGAATAAAAGAAATTAAAATGAATATATGTATATGTATATATATATATATTAATATTAAATTTGATTTATTATATTATTATATCATATATATTCACTAAATCCATCCTTAATACATTCCATATTCTGTTTTAACGAATTAAATCGCTTTGAGAGGGCGGTAGTCCACACTTCCTCAAATGAAATTATCATATTAACACAAAATGGGAAGTATAAAGATATCTGCGGAAAAATTATTATAGAAGATTTAATACATAAATAATATAATATATAACATATATTTACTTATTCCTATTATAATTTCCACCATTAGTGGTGGTAAAGGAAAAATTAACAATCCTCATTTAGGGAGGTGGTAGTTCTCCGTACATGTAAATAGTATGTTCATTACACATTAGTTGGGTTTTTGTGTAATTTATTGATGAAAAAATATAATAAAAACATACTATAATATTTATTAATTTTTTTGTTATACAATATTGGAAAAAATATAGTGGAGTGTGTGGAGAAGGAAAAGAAATGAAAGGAGCTGGAGAGAACGCATTACCTCTAAATTAGGTACGTCCAATTGGTTTCAGCCCAATGTCTAACATGGACTGGATTATGAAAAATTGAAGGCCTTTAGGTGTGAGGGAAGGATTTTGGGAAGCTTATTGGGAAGGTATTGGATGAAAATAATAAGTTTTATCAGTGTGTAGAAAATGGTGAGGTGGTGGCCTTTTATAGGGAAGGGAAATGACAGACATGGTATTTTTCGAAACATGTTAGGTGTACCCATGTTTTTGCCTAATATAATTCTTAAAAACCAACTAAACTCAATAATAGAAGGTTAATGGCCCAAAACTGTCCTGAAAATGGATGTTTGGAATGTTTATATGTTGTTTTTGGTCCAAAATTTAAGGTCTTGTCCCTTAATAATCTTAATTTTACCTAAATCGATATAATTAACTTCAAAAAATTTCACTAATAGTTTTAGTAAAAAACTAAGATGAACATACTATTTATTATAAATTATGATGATTACAAATTTTTAATCCAATTTTCAAATTTCTTATCACATAAGTGGCCTAAAATAATTTAACATTAATCCCAATGTCTCGTTGACAATGTTGGTTTTTAAAGTAAAAACATTAAAAACATTTCTATGTTTTCATATCCAATTTATATTTGAAATTGATTTCAATGACCTAAATATTATGTATTTATAAAAATATTATATAATAAACATTTAATAATATTTAATATATAATTTATCCCCTTAAATAAATTAGACAAAAAAGATGTTTTGAACTAAAATTCCTTATTTATATCTATTCATAAAAAATGAAATGTTACAGAAAAATAAAAAAAACTATCCTTACATAATATTTATAGTGAACATTAAAATATGAATTTTATTATATCATATTAATTATATAATGATCTTAAATTGGGATTTAAAATGGGATCTCCATTAAAAGGCAGTAAATGTACATTTATAAAAATATATGTTTTTTGGTATAAAATTTGTTTAGTTATTTATCTTATTACTATAAAATATATTGAATGAATATAAAAAATATTTTATTGAATATAAGACTTATATATTAAATTTATTTCACTCACTAACTGTATTTAATTAAATTTATTTAGGTAAAGCAACCTTTTGACCATAAAGATAATAATATTACCTTTGGAATTTAATTAGATTAATTAGAAATTTATAATTAATTGGCAACCAATGAATTCAAATTATATTTTGTAAACAATATATTTTAATAAATTTGTTTAAAATATTCAAAACCACTAATTTAAATACTATGTTATATCTTTTTATATTTAATAACCATATTTTAATAATATATTATTGTTCGGTAAACCTTGTTATTCCTTGTTACACAATCCATCGAGGAATGAATATTATTGCATATAATGCAGGATAAAATTGGTGTTCCATGTAGATAAATCTAATTTTTATGTTGCATATAGTGCACAATTAAATTGGTGGTGTGTATAACTTGAGCCATAGATAGTTCTATAATATAAAATTAAATATATTCCATGTTGTGTGAAATGAAAATTATCAAAAAGGATGAATTAATTCAAAAAAATCACAAAATCTTATGGTGTCACATTCTAACACCATTGAAATAGATTTCTACCACAAGATTACACATGGATATAAAAGGATTAATAATTGAAACACTCATTTATAGAAACCCACATCATAATAATGGATACTAAAACATCAAGTGAAAAAGGGAATGTTAGAATAATAATTGTTACCCAATGTAACATATAACTAGGATTCGATATAGGAGAACATCAGTTGGGATTGAAAATTGGACATTGAGTAAAAAGTTAAATACTTATAGGCAGTGATTGAGTAATTAAATCATAAACAAGTGAATGAACATAGGAAATTAGAGGGTCTCAAATTCATAAATCTATGATGATTAAAAATGCCATCAGTTCCACAAGTGTATGATATTACAACTACACATTTTCTTATGATAATTATCTTAACATTGAGTAACTATTATATTGACCAAGAATATAAGTATATATAGTTACATGATATATTTCAATAAATGAAATATCATTCATTGGGGGTGCATTTAACTATTTCTTATTCCTCAATTACATTAAGAAATCTAAGTCTAGATTTTAACATTGATGCATGAAGTGATAAAATACACTATTAATAGATCATAGCATACATAAATTAATGAAAATTATAATTATTTGTATAAATATATTAATAAAAGTTAGTATGGTTAACACATTAATCTATACCATTTCATCATATATTGATATTCATCAGAAATAATTAAAAATTAACGAGGACATCTTATTGGTTAGTGGTTGGTAAGAAACCCTTATTATCCTTAAATCACGAGTTCAAGACCCAGAGCTTCCCAGACATGACTGGTTTTCATCTTACATACATGGTTTTATTTTCTAAAACCATACTAATATAATTTAAAAAATATATAATATAGAAATCCATGAAATATGGTTAATAACTACACACCATTTTCACCATGGACTTCTACACAATCTTAGTGTATAAATACTTCCTTTGAAAATGAACATAAACATTTAATGAATGGTTAACCATATAACCCTTATCAATGATGAAAATCTAATACAATCGAAATGGAGTCATGAAATCATCTCAATATCGATTCCAACGTATATCACAATGTCGGTCTTGGTTCCCTCATTCCAGACATGTCAATACATTTATCATATATTCTCTTGAAACCACATAATAAACTGAATTAAGATAATTAATTATGGAACAAATTCATTATTATATATTCCATAAATCCAGGAAGTTGTATACTTCATCCATGATAGCATATACAACTTTTAAAAAATTCCATTATTAGTTCCAAGGTAATATGAACCATCCACATTACTTATTTATTTTTCATATTTCATTATCAAAACAAAAGTAACATAAGATAAGAGAGATATTATATTTTATCTATCCCATAATAATGTGTTTTCCATGGGCATCACTATTCCATTATATCACTAATCTATTCCTTATGAACCAATCAACATGTTCTTGTAAATATGTTGTAAAAAAAATAAACTGATCAATCATTATCTACTTCCCCATTCTTAATTATATAATTAAAATACATTAAAAAATAAATAAATTAATACTAAATCCATTTACAAGGATACCTCCTCATAATACATGTTTCCTTTCACATTTGAAATGTAGTGTATTTATCATCAAAAAATTAACAATTACTCATGCCACCTTTCAGGTCATCTTCATGAGATTTCTTATTGGGAAATTGAGTTTCTTAATGATCATTTATTCCATACATAAAACACTAAACCATCAATGATATTATGAATGAATATATTCTCATCTATTACATTAACAAAACTTATCATACTTCCCTAATAATGGCTTGATTTGCATCCTTCTTTTCAACTATATAAATGTCTTCCTATTCCACTATGAAATTCACTAATGTGATTATTTCCACATTCAGGACACATCGAAAACCAAATCTTGTTTTGTCAATGGTATCAATTACCTGAACACTCAGTAACCAACTTGTTTCTCTAAGATGGTGAGTCCAAGAGTTCGTGAAGGTGTACATTGTTAATCATGTTCCACAAAAATCAATATAGTACGATCAGAAAACATATCAATCCAGTAATCATCCCACTTGGTTACTCATCACTAAATCAATCATGAAATTAAATTTTAATCCACTTGCTTCTAGTTATCTCCATTAATTAAAATTGAAAGCATAGTGTAACCATTAGTTATCCCAGTAGAAAAACACATAGTCATGAAAGTAATTACTTAGAGTATATCTAAATCCCGAAACCGTCCTATATCTATGACAACCAATGTTCATTATATAAAATTTATATTAAAATCCTTCATGGTGTTTCATGATGTTTTTTGTGAATTTCCAAATCATATCGCCCAGGAGTGTCAAACTAGGTGACTAGAAAGGACCATTTTCATGTACAGGATTACCTTGAGTGAGGCCCGAAATAACATGTCAGAGTTATTACAACTAGTTACATCACTGTCAGTCTTTTATCCACTTATATTATCATGATAGGTATGTATTTATATGAATCCATTCACTATATCTTTTACCAAAATTATAGGACATTTTCCTGAATTATGACTCATCCTTATAATTATCCTTAGATACGACACTAAAAATATCCATAAAAATATTACCAGGGATATTACTAATGTTATTTCTTATTACATTCCAATGTTTGACTAATCCATTACTTTAATACCATCTACAGTGATCGAGGCTTAACAGACATGGATATTACCTCATTTTAGATGAATATTGAGTACATTACAAAAATACATTCCATATGAATATAATAGTTTAGTGTATTTTAAAACATGGAAACAAAATATTGTATTCCGGTGAATGATCTTCAAATTCCCTCTTAAAAATCTCCACATTAATTAATTTTATGATACAAACATGTCTTCATGTCTTGGGAAATAGAAATATAAGAAAGGGGTGCGATGAGACACTGGATAAGGGTAAATAATGGAAATGATTAATAATAACATGAAAAAAGGTTATAAAACTTGTGTATAACATTTGATATAATTACCTCTATATTACAGATCATGATAATGTTTGGAAGTTCACATGTCATGAATCATAAAGAAATAATGCACCTAGTTCATGAAATTATAACATTTGAAAAAAATGAAATGTGTCGCATAAATAATAGAATAGAAAATTTTATATCAAGGATAACTACCCAGACAATTATTACTTGTTAGGATTGGGATAAGACACGATACCTACTTCAAGATTAGGATAACAACCCATGTACCCTCTTACTTTCACTATTGGGATACAACCCAAATACCTTGTTCTTTTTGGGCATAGGCTATAACACGTGTACCCTCTTACATTAATTCCTGGGCTACAATCCATGTACTTCTTGTCTTTTGTCTTGGGATATAACCCTTGAACCCTTTAACTTTTACTCTTATTATACAACCCTTTTACCTTCTTATTTTTTAGCTTTTTCTACTACTCATGTAAACTCTGAGATCATATTGAACTTATCTCTTCCCAATTCGTTTGAGGGAGATATAGGTCCCATACATCTCATAGTGAAATCATAGACACATATTCCACAAAATATTAAAAAAATTCATAACACATTAATTGAAATGGGTATCATAAAAATATAAACTTGTCAGAACCTATTTAAAATATTATAGGTATCGTAAAAATTTCATCAAAAAAATATCCCATGAAATAAAAACAGATTTCATAAACCTGTGAAATAGAATTGGCTTTTATAAACTAATATCTTGTGAAAATTAAATTGATTTCAGAATTATGTAACCACTGAAATAGAACTGGGTTTCATAAAAATCATTACTTTAACAATAAACCATTCATAGAAATAATATGAATGTATCCTTTCAATAATTTTATAGAAAGGAATGTGTAACATCAATATATGTCATCATATATGGAAAACAATTTTGAAATATCATTAAAAAACTATCCTTGAGGAAAAAATCTATTTTCACTGAAAAAGTTGTTTTAACACTTTAAACAATCTGAAAATAATTTTCCAGGAAAATACCTTGAATAATTAAAAAGAATACATGAAATAATTTTGAAAAATATTATCCTTTAAATCATATAGAATAATACTCAAAACATTTTTAAACATTTTTGTTTGAAAACAATTTGAAAATATTAAATGAAATCAAGAAAACATTTTGAAACCAATTCATTAAAAAATAATTCTATAACTTATAAGGAAAGCATTAAAATATTTTGAAAACACTATTACAAGAAAAAATATGAAAGAAGCATGAAATAATTTTGAACACAATTTTACATGAAAATTAAATTTATAATCATTCCCATAAAAATATAATTTTAAACCTATAAATTAATTTTTTTATGAAAAATATGGTGGGTAAATCTATACATTTCGTTTTAGGTAAAAAGAATATTCCTCTTTCACGATATAAAGCTAGGAGAAATACCTTGTAAAGAAAGAGAAAATAAGATTCATCTAAAAAAATATTAAAATGAATATAAGGGTTAATTTATTTAATTATTATAGGGTAATAGTATAACAATATTGGAAACCCTTTTTAGAAACATTTTTCTGGAGGTATGTATATTTCTGACTGAAGGGGGGGTAAAGTTTGTCTTTCTTTAAAACTATCTCTTACATATATCATATACTAAAGAGTATGATTTTTTTCCAATACATGAATATATAATGAATAATAATATATTAATATTATTAATGGATTTTCATGAGGGATGAGTTAGAATATTACATCAATGGAAGAATAAACATACATTATCATGAAAAGTGATGAGATTGTTACCATAAACTCTTATCACATGGTAAGTGGTAATCATAATATCCTTTTATGAAAATGAAATTACATGAATATTATAATATCATGAATATAATGATATACATGATATATGATTTCAAAGGATTTATATACACATCATGAAAAAATATAGGTGGATAACATGGCATGTATCTCAATGAAGGAAAATATAGACAAAAATATTTTACCATTTTAGTAAAATTTGAAACATAAACAAAACGAAATAAAGATCACATAATGGATATCTAAATACCTATAAATTTTTATATAATAATCATTGAATAATTCCTTGGGTAGTATACACATCACACAATAGGAATTGGTGGTGAAAAAATCATGTATCTCACGGAAATGAAACGTGAGATTAAATCCCCTTACATTATGTCTTAACTCACATTGTAGTCATTCAAAACTATGTATAATGAACATAAAATTATGAAAAATATAAAAAATAACCATATTCTTACTTATAATAAAATATATGGTTTTATTATGTCTTTATATTACACATTTGTTAATAATTCTATGCTAATGCTTCACCTCAGGTAATATCTACTTTGTTATTCACACATGTCTTAATTTAATATATATTCGGTCCTTATATTTATATAATGATTTAAATTGTGTAATCCATGATATAAATATAATTTATATTAATTATATGTGTATTATAGTAATACATATTATATATAAGTATGAAACGAAATACACCATTCATTGACACGGTATAGCATACGTATGCATAAATACTATTTCCATTTAATTATCAGGTTCAATGAAATTAAAATTCATATATATATTTATATGTGGGTAAATATATAATTATTACATATTTATTGTTACTCTATATATATCATATATTCTCACTAAATCAATCCTTAATTCATTCCAGTAAGTGTATTAACAAATCAGATCACTTTGAGGGGCGATATTCCACACTTCTTCTAAAGAAATTATCATATTAACAAAAAATAGAATGTTTAAAGATATGTGATGTAATATAATTATGGAAACTTAAATACATAATATTTATCAAATATAACATATATAAACATATTTTTCACCATAATGTCTGTCATGAGAGGTGATAAAGGAAAAAATGAATAATCATAATTTAGTGAGGCGGTAGTTCATCATACAGGTAAAAAATATGTTTGATACCAATTAAACGGATGTGAGTGTTTGTGAATGTTGAAAAAGATAAATAAAATCATCCCAAAATATTTAGTATATTTGGTTTTTATACAATTATACAATAAATATAGTGGAGTAGGTGGAGAAGTAAAATAAATGAAATGAACTTGAGAAAAGGCATTACCTCTAAATCGGGTAACTCCTTTTCATTTGCAAAAAAAAGTCATAAAAGGATTATCTCATATGTAATAGAATATTTCATGGACTAAGAGTGTTATTTTATGGATGTTTATTTGGTAGGGCTTGGCTGAAATTAAGAATTTTGAGTAGAGTAAAGATGTGGGAGAGGTGGTGGCATTTTATAGGGAAGGGAAATGACTAACTTGTAATTTTTTATAAGAAGAAACGTGTTCCAACGTTTTTACCTAAAAATTAATAAAAACACATAAAAACTCAATCATATAAGGCTAATGGAAGAAAATGTTACAAAATTTTGATGTTTGACATGTTTATATGTTTCTTTTGTCTTAATTTTAAGGTTTTGTCGCTTATGAAGGATAATTTAACCATAATCGATAGAATAAATTATAATTACATTCACTAATATTTTTAGTAAAAATATAAATTTAATTTATTATAAATTATAAATTATGATGATTAAATATATGGAATCCATTTATTCAAATTATAATCAATCTAGTGGTATAAATTATTTAATATTAATCACGTAGTCTGGTAAACAATGTTGGATTTTATAGGAAAAAATTAAAAATATTTCTATATTTCTATTTAAAATTTAAATGTGAAATATATTTCATTGAACAAAATAGTATTATTTAATTAAAATATTCTATGATTAAACTTTTAATCTAGTTTTAAATATAATTTAACCCCTTAAATAATTTTTATGATAAAGTAGTCTTGAACTAAAATTCCTTATTTATAAATATTAATTAAAAAATAAAACATTACAAGAAATTCAAAATATTTATCCATACCTTATATTTATGTATATTTATCAAATATGTAGTTTATTTTAGTATATATTTTGTTATAAATTTTCCAAAATAGGGATTTAAAATCTGTCCTCTATTAAAATATGGTAAAACATCATTTATAAAAATATATGTTTTTAAGAATAAAATTGGGTTAGTTATTTATCTTATATATATATATATATAATATTTAATGAATATTAATTTTTCTATTCAATATATAACATATATATTAGATAAATATCACTCACTAATTGAATTTAATTATAATTTTTAGGGTAAAGAAGCTTTGTTGAAATACCACCAGTTTGAGGTATGTGGCCTTTTTTATGAATTTTTATGTGTTTAAAGTGCATGGGATGAGTTGGGAGTAGTTTGGGATAGTTTGGAATGGTTTTGAATGATTTTGGAGGCTTTTCTTATGGAGCACGGTTTTGGCACAGTTAGTGGAAACAATGTGGATTCTCCAAGTAACCATGCGGGGGGAGACGGTAGGCTTCGCACGGCCTACGCAAAGTTTGCCAAACCATGCAAGGAAACTGTGTGGACCCTTGCTCTCGAGGTAGAAGCGTGCGCACGGTTAGCACACGGTTTGCCAAACCGTGCGGACTAACCATGCGGCCACTTAAAAATAGGGTTTTAAAACCTGGGCTCACTCGGTAATGCCTCATTACTCTCCAAACATCCTCCCACTCGAGCAACACTCGGAATTTTTGGTTCTTAAGGTTTGGAGGGGATCTCCCACTGGGTTTGGAAGCATTTTGAAGAGGTTTCTTGGCGGATTGATGGTGATTTGTCCCAAGTAAGTATCTCCTCTTGGTTTCTTTGTGTTTTCCTCTACATCTACATCCCACTTTCTCTTGGTTTTCTAGATCTACACATGCTGTTTGTAGATCTTGGTTTTTGGTTTCCTTGGATGTTTATTTTTAGTCTTGTAAATTCTAGGGAAAGGGATTTAGAGAGGTTTCAGTGGTGTGTTTTCCGTATTTGAGGGGCGGTTTCTTGTGGGTCGATTTCTCAGGAACCCAAATGGTAGGTGGCATCTATCTCAAATCCACATGGTTAGAGCTAGTAGTTTTTTGTTACAATTAATTTTTTTGGCATTAAATTAATAATGTTTTGATATGAAAAGTTGGTTGGAAATCCATTTGGTGATTTTTATGAAAAAGTGAGTTTTATGGTAAAATTCTTTTGTTGTGTATTATAAAATGGAGATTTTAAAATGGGATGATATGGTTGATTTGTGAAAATGATTGATGGAAAAAGGGTTTTCAATAAAGAGTTGGTTTTATTGAAATGTGTTTTTTCATGGAAAATGATTTTCTATAAATTGGTGATTTATTGAAGTGGATTGATATTCAATGGAATTGGTTGATTGCATTTTGTTGTGACCGTGGTAGGTTATATGCCTATTTTGGCTTGAGTGTAATGTTGTGTGGAGGTGGCGAGAAGTACCACTATAAAAAGGGGATAGATAGTGGATGGAAGGGCCACCATCAGAGGATAAGTGGACGGGAAGAGCCACTAGGTGTGAATGGGTGAACAAGTTGGATGGAAACTCCACAGTTTAGTTGTTTTGGTTGTTTGTTTTGCATTGCTTGGAAAGTTAGAAATTGTTGTCCTAGTGTGTAAATGATTAAATGGATGTGGCCTTTTTGTTTGGAATACCCATGGTTGATTTCTTTGGGTATGACATCTTGGTAAGGGAGTTTTTGGATTATGGAAATGGTTTCACTTGTGTTTTAATTTATGTAATCTGTTTTATATAAATGTGGTAACAGTTTTATCCTAGTGGTGTGTGTAGGGATGTCATTTGGGGAAAACCTACTGAGTAGTATTACTCACCCCCTGCTTTGGAACTTTTGTGTCTTTGCATGTGTCTTGTATTGGTATATAAGTAAAGGTATGACATCTCATTTCTAGTCGTTCGTGGTGATGTTTGTGTTGTCTTGGTGGAGCTTGAAGCGTGGAGCTTGGTGTAGAGCAGTGGTGGTATCACGGCATGTGGTGCTTTGTTATTTGGTCTTCCGCATTATACTCCAATATTGGGTTGTTGTTTTGGTATTGGGTTGTATGATGGAACAACTTGGTTGTTCTTTGGGAATTCATGTTGGAATGTTTTATTGACATGCATCATATAGTATTGGTTAATGGATGGTTTGGTTGGTTTTGTCTTTAGGGAAAATCATTCCCCAATTTGATCTTGAAGCCCTCAGCATTTATTGCATGCCTTTTGAAGCTTGGGAACGTCCCTTAAGGACAAGTAGCCCCCACTGCCTCCTCTATCCAATGAGGTAGGGGTGGGGTGTTACAAGTTGTATCAGTTGTTTGATCATTAGCTTTCAAGTGAGAGAAGCATGTTAGGCCCTTCAGTGTTGATCATTGGTTTTGGTGTTGAAATGTTTTGTGGTATATTCCTTGAGTTGGGATGGTAGCAAGGTGTAGGAATGTCAACACATGGAATGTATAGCATAAAATGTCCTAGAAAACCTTCTTATGCTGAACTTCATGTTACCAGGGAGTTGGGTACATAAGTACTTTGGTTACACTTATAGGCAATGGATATCTCATTATCGTGGGTGTAACCAATGAGATGAGCATGGTATGCAAGGTAGAAATGACTTCCCACTATAATGTATATTTAATTGGGGATAATGATTTATGGGCTGAATTGAGAAATGTTTCTGCAAATGTGAGGAATTTTAATGTGAGTAAAATTGGTATTTTGAAAATGGTTTGGTTTTTAAAATGGTGAAAATGGAAAAAATGGAAAGGTGAAAACCCTCATTGTGATAGTATTGTGTAATGTGATTTGAAATGGAATTTCATGATTTCTACAGAAGTGAGACTCATGGTTGTTTGTATTATGTTTATAGAAATGGCACTGGTTAGGCGTCCTAGAGACCAACTTAAAGTGTCCGATGAGAACCCGGTTGCACCTAAGCCTCAGGTGAACTAGTAGCTAGTGCAAAGTATAGTGCCGACATTCCAAGCTATGGAAAGTGGAAATAAAATCGATAAACCAAGGCTTGTGGATCATGAAATTTAGCTTCAAAAGCAGAATCCACCCATCTTCAGGGGAGATTCATAGCCATAGAGGGCAGAAGCATGGTTGAATAGAATGAACAAGATTTTAGAGTTCATGGGAACACCTGTAGAGTTTAAAGTGAAGATGACCAAGTATTTGTTTGAAGATCATGCACTTCAGTAGAGGGAGTTGGTAGTATATGCGGGGATAGACTAGGGCATGACATGGGAAGGCTTTGAGGAATTGTTTAGTAAACCATTCTACCCACATACGTTCAGAATTCAGAGCACAACTGATTTATTCGATTTTAAGCAAGAGCTTATGTCTGTGATGGAGTATGCAGCTGCGTTTATGAACTTAGTGAGGTTTTCACCCAAGGTGGTGGGTAACACATTGTTGAAGTAAAGGAAATTTTAAGCAGGGTTAAGGCATGAAATCTCTTCAAATGATAGCAGTACTGTGTATAGATGATTGCACAGAGATAGTGAATAGAGACTCTATGGCAGAGCAGGATTTGTTGGGAGCTATGGGGGGAGGAAGCAAGGTGGTACCCATGGTTAATTTTGGGAACACTAACGCTGGGTTCAAGAGAAGGAGGGACACTTATTCTCAGGGCAGGAATATGGCATATAATCTGAAGACAGGATCGGTGAATCTTCCAACGAAGCCCCAGAGCAATCCAGGATGTTTTATGTGTGGTTCTACGAGCCACATCATGAAGGATTGTAGGACACAACCTTGATCATGTCATTATTGTAATAAAATGGTACATTGACAGTGTTATTGATGGAATTCTCCATGTTCAGGTGTGTGCGACACTCCTCAGGGATCGCCGACGTCGTATGCCTCAACGGGATGGGGAAAACAACACACCCCTCGCCAGTAGAGTAAAGTGGGTCATGGTGATTCTCAGAATACCACGACACCTCAGCAATTCAATAAATAGTAGAGTGTGGAAACAAAACATGTGTTTGGAGCGGAGCAGGTTGTGGTGGATGATCAGTCGAGACCATCCACAGTATGAGGTACTAATCTTTTAATTTCTACCTTGTTGTAAGTGTTGTTTGATATGGGTGCTTCAGACTCTTTTATTGTTGCACATGTGGTTTAGTTGCTGGGTTTAAGGGTAGAAATGATGCCTTCAGTTTTGAAACGTCAAACACCTTCGGGTCGAAGAGAGTGTCGAGCCTTCTTGTGTAGAGCATGTAGTATTGTTGTGGGCGAGGTTGAGAAAACCTGGAATTTCTCAGTGATTGAGATGGATGGGTATGATGTATTCCTAGGAATGGATTTTCAGGTGGAATTCAAGGCCCACATTGACTGTAATTCATGGACAATGGGTTTTATGACGCATGATGGAATTATACATCTTTTTAGAGGAGAGATGATGGAAAAGGCAGGGTGCAACGAGTTTTTTGGCACTAGTAGTCGGCATGTTATCATATCATTTAGCAGTGTTGTCATTGGAATCGGTAGAGGGTGTTGAACATAGTTTTCCTCTGGAAGTGGTGGATCAGTTCATGGATATTCTTCCTGATGAATTCTTGGGGTTACCTCCTGTAAGAGAAGTGAAGTTTACGATTGATATCCTTCCGGGGACCAGTCCTATCTCACTTCCGACTTACTGGATGAAACCTACTGAATTGTGGTAATTGAAAGTCCAGTTGGAAGAGTTAGAAAAAAAGGGTTTCTCCAGCCTATAACGTCTATGTGGGTAGAGTCGGTGTTGTTTGTGAAAAAGTCAGATAGATCATTGAGGCTATGTGTTTATTATCGTAGACATAACCAAGTTACGATAATGAATAGATATCAACTTCAAAGAATTGATGATTTGTTCGAACAGTTGAGGGGAGAACAATGGTTCTCTAAGATCGACCTGAGATCTGGATATCATAAAATGCAGGTGAGGAAGGAAGATATTCCTAAAATAGTATTCAGAAGTAGATATGACCATTATGAATATCTGGTTATGCCTTTTGTTCTAACGAATGCACCAGCGGTGTTCATTGCATTGATGAATAGGATATTTCAGAGATATCTAGATTCATTTTTGGGTGTTTTTGTAGATGATATGGTAGTGAATTCAACGACAAGGGTGGAATATGAGAAGCACTGGGAGACAGTGCTGGGGATCTTGAGGCAGCAGCTGTTCTATGTCAAATTGTCAAATTGTAACTTTTGGATATATGAAGTTCATTTTCTTGGCAATGTGATTTCTGAAATATGTGTTTCAATTGATCTGGAAAAGATATATTTTGTTATCTAGTGGAAACTTCAAAATAATGTGTTTTTTGTATAGAGTTTCCTTGGTCTAGCTGGGTATTATCGTCATTTTGTAAATGATTTTTCACGTTTTTCTTCGCTGATTACATCCCTGACAAGAAAGAATATTCCATTACATTGTAATGAACAGTGTCAGTAGTGTTTCGAAGAGAAAAAGGGTTTCCTTAAATCAGCCCCAATATTGGTTTTTCCATAGTAAGGAAAAGGGTACATGGTGTATTTCGGTGCATCGGGATCAGGGTTGGGGTGCGTTATCATGTAAGGGAATCATGTGTTTTCATAGTGCTCACAGAAGTTGAGGGTGCATGAGAAGAAACTACCCTTCTCATGATTTGGAGTTGGCCGCAGTGGTCCACGCTTTGAAAGTGCGGTGTCATTATCTCTTCAGTGAGAAATTCACGGTATATACAGATCATAAGAGCTTGAAACACATTTTCTCACAAAGGGATTTGAATTTGAGGCAAAGGAGATTGATAGAATATCTCCAGATGTTTGATTTTTACATTAGTTACACACCGGTTAAGTGAAATTCGGTTGCAGATGCATTATGTAGAAAATCATATGCTCAGCTGGTAAAATAGGCATCAGAAAAGTGGCAGTTGATTTCAATTATAGTTGACATGCTGTTGATTTGTGAAGGACATGGCAATATAGGGGTCTTCTTTCTAGTTTTCGTGATTCATAACTTGGTTGTCCTAGTTAAAGAGCCATAGATACTTGATGCTGAGTCTGTGACCATGAGGTCGAGACTCAATTGTGGGGAGACCATTGAGGGTTGGAAACTGAATGGTGATTTAGTTTTGTGTTTTTGGAATCGGATGGTTATACCAGTTTATTTTTAGGAGGATTTTCTCAGGGCGTATCATCATTCCAGCTGGTCTGTTCATCCTGGAATTCAGAAAATGTTCAAATAATTGAAAGTACAGTTCTTGTGGGCTGGTATGAAAAGAAGTGTGGCTAAGTTTGTTTTGAGATTCTTGACTTGTCAGCAGGTCAAGGTAGAGATTCCGAGGGTAGTGGGAATGCTGCAGTCTTTACCAATCCTTGTTTGGAAGTCGTTGGAGAAATCAATCGATTTTGTTACAGGTCTCCCAAGAATGGTCAGAAAGCACAATTCCATTTGGGTTATAGTGGATCAGCTAATGAATTCATCCCATTTTATCCCAATTCATGAATCACTATGGTAGAGGATCTGTCCAAAATCTATATCCGGGTGGTGGTAAAGAGGCATAGTGTTCCAGTTTAGATTGTATCTGATAACGATCCGAGGTTTACATCTCATTTCTGAAAATCCTTGCAGCAATCCCTCGGGATATAGTTGACTATGAGTTTGACGTATCAACCTCAGACAGATGGTCTATCCAAGAGGAAAATACAAAATTTGGATGATATGTTGCTGGCTTGTTTCATGGAGTTTTGTGGCTCGTGGGAGGAGCACTTGTCGTCGGTTGAGTTTCCGTACGATAGCAGTTATCATGCATCCATACATATGGCTCCGTTTGAATCTTTGTATGGGTGGTCATGTCATACTCCACTGTGTTGGGTGGAAACGGGTGAGTCCTTGATGGTTGGACCGAGCCTTGTCTAGGAGACTACGGAGAAGATCAAGTTAATTAGGAAGAGAATGGAGACGGTTCAGAGTTGTAAGAAATAGTATGTGGATCATCATCGATGACCATTGTTGTTTGAGGTGAGTGATCATGTTGTCATGTGGATCTGTCCTTGCTTGGGACATCATCAGTTTGGGATGTAGGGAAATTTATCTATGAGGTATATTCAACCTTTTGAGATTCTCGAGTGGGTTGGTGTGGTGGCTTTTCATTTAGATTTTGCACCTAGGTTCTGTGTAGTGCACAATGTGTTTCATGTGTTGCATTTGAAAAAGTATCAGCCATATTGTCACCATGAGATTCGATGTGATCATATTGAACTAGAACCAGATGCTTCGTTGGTGCACGTGCTAGTGTGGGTTGTGGATAGGAAAGAGAATGTCTTGAGTGGTAAAAGCATCGGTTTATTTCATGTTTTGTGGCAACATGGTCAGATTAAATAGGAGAACTGGGAGAGGGAGAAAGAGATGGTCGAACAATGGCCCAAACTCTTTCGGCAAAGGATGGGTTAACTACTTTCCGAGGATGTAAAGACCAATGGTGGGGGGAATGTAGAACCCTAGGTTTGAGGTATGTGGATTTTGTTATGCATTTTTATGTGTTTAATGTTTATGGGATGCGTTTGGAAGAGTTTGGGAGAGTTTTAAATGGTTTTGAATGAGTTTGGAGGCTTTTCTTAGGGAGTACGGTTTGAGCACGGTTAGTGGAAACCATGCCGATTCACCAAGAAACCATGTAGGGGGAGACAATAGGCTTTGTATGGTCTGTGCATGGTTTTCCAAACCATGTGAGGAAACCATGTGGACCCTTGCTCTTGGGGTAGTAGCGTGTACATGGTTAACTAACGGTATTCCAAACCGTTTGAACTAACCATGCGGCCACATAAAAATAGTATTTTAAAACATGGGCTCACTCTAGCTTGCATAATTCCTCACCAAACTTCCTCCTACTCGAGCCTCACTCAGGATCTTCGGTCCTCAAGGGTTGGAGGGGCTCTCCCACTCAGTTTGGTAGAATTTCGAAGAGTTTTCTTGGCGGATTGAAGGTGGTTTCTCCCGTGTAAGACTCTCCTCTTGGCTTCTTTGTGTTTTCCTCTGGATCAACACCTCTATATCTCTCGGTTTCCTAGATCTACACCCGTTGTGTGTATATCAAATGTTTTGTTTGCATTTGATTTTGATTTTATGGCTTGTGAATTCTAGGGAAAGGGATCTAGAGAGGTTTCCGTGGTGCGTTCTTCGGATTTGATGAGCTGTGAATCTTGGGTCGATTTCTCAGGAACCCTAATGGTAGGTGGATTCTCTCTCGACTCCACTTGGTTAGAGATAGTATTTTGTGGTTACAATTAATTTTTTTGGCTTGAAATTAATTGTGTTTTGATGTGCAAAGTTGGTTGGAAATCAATTTGGGGATTTTTGGAAAAAATCGGGTTTTATGGTGAAATGCTTTTGTTGTGGATTTTAAAATGGGATGCTATAGTTGATTTGAGAAAATGATTGATGGAAAAGGGTTTTCAATAAACAGGTTGTTTTATTGAATTTTTTTTTCCATGGAAAATTATTTTCAATAAATGGGTGATTTATTGATGTGGATTGATATGCAATTGAATTGGTTGATTGCATGTTCTTGTGACCTTGGTGGGTTATATGCTTGGTTTGGCTTGATTGGAATGTTGTGTGGAAGTTCCTAGAAGTACCACTATAAAAATGGGAAGGATAGTGGACATAAGGGCAACCATCAAAGGATAAGTGGATGGGAAGAGCCACTTGGTGTGAATGGGTGTACGGGTTAGACGGAAGCTCCACCGTTTTGTTGTTTTTGTTGTTTTTTGGTTATTTCTTGGAAATTTGTAAATTTTTGTGCTAGTGTGTAAATGATGAAATGGCTTGTGGCATTTTTTTTTGGATTTCCTCTGGTTTTTTGGTTTGGGAAATATGTATTGGTAAGGGTGTGTTTGGCTTATGGAAATGGTTGCACTTGTTTTTTACATTATATAAACTGTTTTATATAAATGTGCTAGCAGTTTTATCCTAGTGGTGTGTGTGGGGACGTAATTTGGGGAAAACCTACTGAGTAGTTGTACTCACCCCCTGCTTTCTCACCTTGGTGTCTTTTCAAATGTCGTGTACTGGGATAAAGGTAATGTTATGACATATCATTGCTAGTGGTTCGTGGTGATGTTTGTTATATCTTGGTGGAGCTTGGAGCTTGGAGCTTGGTGTAGAGCTGTGGTGGTATCACGACACGTGGTAATTTTTTATTTGGTCTTCCGCATTGTACTCTAATATTGGGTTGTTTTTTTGGTTTTGGGTTGTATGGTGGAACAACTTGTTTGCCTTTGGGAATTCTTGTTGGAATGTTTTGTTGACATGCATCATATAGTGGTGGTTATTGGATGGTTTGGTTGGTTTTGTTTTAAGGGAAAATTATTCCCCCAATTTGATTGTTTAGCCCTAGACATTTATAGTCACCCTTTGTCATCTTAGGAACGTCGCTTATGGACATGTAGCCCTCACCGCATCCTCAATCTAATGTGGTAGGGGCATGTGTTACAATTGTGACCCTAAAAATAATAATATAACCATTTTTATTCAGTGGGATTTCATTTTGGTTAATAATTAATTGGTAACCAATAAATTCATATTATATTCTGTAAACCATATATTTTCATTAATTAGTTAATAATATTACTAAACTCTAATTTAACTTCTATTTTGTATCTTATTATATTAAATAAACATATTTTGAAAATATATTATCGTTCTTTAAACCATTATTTTTTTATTCAAGCGATCATCGAAAGACATTATTACGTACAAAACAAGATAAACAAGGAGTTCCATGTAGATCAGGCTTATTTTTTTTTGTTTTTAGTGCATGAATAACCTTTTTTTATATATTACACATTCCAAACATAATGTTTTAATATAATATTAAATATAAGAAGTATTGTGTAAAATGAAAAATACCAAAAAGCATCAAATTATTTCATAAAGAATAATTCACAAAATCTTTGGATGTTATATTCGAACACCTAAAAATGAATTTATCCCTTGAAATTATTTTGGGTTATCAATGGTTCAATATTTGAATGTTTTATTTAGAGAAACCTGCATTATAAAATAGATTCTAAAACATCCCGTAAAAAGGGAATGTTGGAACCATAACAGTTACCCAATGTAACATATAACTATGTTTCCACATAGGAGAACATATGTTTGGAGTGAATATTAGACAAGGATGAAAATTGAAAATATTTATAGGGAGTAATTGAGGCAATCAAAAACAAAAAAATTCTCTTTGAAAAGTTGAGGGTCTAAAAGTCAACAATCTGTGATGATTTAAAAGGCCATCAGTTGAAAAAAATTATGTCATTAAGATAAAAAAAATTCTTTTTCTCATTATCATAACATTGAGTATTTATTTTATAGACCAAAAATATAAGGAAATATTCTTTTATGACATATTTAAATAAATAAAATATTATTATTTTTTGTGCTTTTAACTATTTCTAATTCATCCATTACATCATGAAATGGATTTCTAGTAATTAACGTTGATGCACGAGGTTCTAAAATAAGTTTCTAATAGATCATAAGACCAATAATATAATGAAATGTATAAAAATTTGTCTACATCTACTCTTAAAAATAATTACATCTAATACATTACTCTATACCATTTCATCATAAATATATATTTATAAAAAATAATTTTACATTATTGAGGACATCGTGTTGGCTAGTTGTAGGAATGAAAAAATTATCATCCTTTAGTCAGAAGTTCAAGACCAGTGGTCTTTCAAGACATGATTGGTTATCAAGGGACATACATGGAGTCCTTTTCTAAAACCACACTAAGATAATTTCCAAAAATAAATAATATAGAAATCCTTGAAAGAATGTTAGTGACTAAATATTATTTTATCCAAAGTCTTCAACAGAATGTTGATGAATAAATATTTCCTTCTAGGAATAAATTAAATATTTAATGAATGGTAATCCTTGTAAAATTCTTTAAAAACTATTATTTAATACTTTGGAAAGAGAGTTATGAAATCAATTTAAAATTTATTAACCCTTATATCACGACGTAGCTCTTGGTTATCTCAATCCAAACAAGTGAATACCCACGTCATTTATTATCTTCAAACATGGTATTAACCTAAATTACCATAAATACTTATAAAAAACATTAATTCTTATTTATTCCATAGATTATTGGATATATTCCATAAATCCAATAAGTTGTAAACTTCATCCATGATAGATTAAACTACTTGTCAAAAAGTCCTTAATTATTTCAAAAGTAATCAGTACCGTCCACTTTACCTTTTCATATATCACATATATTTATCCAACAAATCATATAATAAGGACTATACTGTGCTTTTTATTTCCATTAATAATGTGTTTTCCATGGATATCACCTTTCCACCAAAAGATTTTTTATTACCATCAGAACGATTTAATGTGTTCTTCAAAATATTTAGTGAAATAAATAAAATGAAAAAAACCTATATATTTACACTTTCATAATTATTTAGTTAAAATACATTAAAAACATTAATTTATTAATAAATAATCCATTTATAAGTCTACCACATCATTATACCTCTTTCCTTTAACATTTCATCTATTGTCCCTTCATAATCAACAAATGTAACCGTTACTCATACCACTAGTCAATCAACATTTCGAGAATTCCTCTTGGAAAATTGAGATGCATAATGATAGTTTAATCCACACATAAAACACTTATCCTTTGATGATATTAGGGTGGATAATATTTACACCCATTTCATTAACTGAAATCATAATTTATTCCATATATTCACATTCTTGGAATCCTATATTTCTACAATGAATAAATCATATTATTCCTCTAATATATTCACATAGGTGATTAATTCCACATTATTAACATAAAGTAATCCAAATATTATTTCCTATGTGGTATCCATTACCTTAAATATCAACTAACTACTTATTTCTCATCCCTGGTGAGTACACAAGTTGGTGAAGGTATATGTTATTAATCATGTTTCATGCAAACTGATAAGGCATGATCACAAAATATTCTACCTCAATTATCATCACAATTGACCTCTCATCAAAAAATCATCGATCACATTAAATGTTAATATAGTTCATTCCTCTTACATCCAATGACTAAAACCAAAATAATAGTGTGAGAATTAATTCTCGTAACAGAAAACCACACCGTCATGAAAATAATTACTTATAGGATGTATAAAGCATGAAACATTCCTTAATATATGATCCCCAAGTTCATCATATCCACCTTATTTTATAATCAATAATGATGGTTTGTGAAGAGTTTGTGAATACAAAAATCATATCCCCCGGTAGAGTCAAACAAGTGTGAAACAAGGCCGATTGTTATGCACCTGATTACCCCAAGTCAAACCCAGAACATCTTGTCGGAGATATTACTCCTAGGAACATCTATGCGATGCAACATCTAAATGTAGTATAATTACCTGAATATATTTATATGAAACCACTCTATATATATTTTACCAAATGACTGGATATTTTCCGAAACGTCGACCCATCCTTATACATATCCTTAGATATATCCATATAAATATCCTTAGAAATATACCTAGCGATATTACTAATTTCTTTCATCCAAGATTCAAAATTTTGAAAATAAAATTATATGGATACCAAATATAGAGAACCAAGCCTAACATACATATATATTACGACAAATTATATAAATATTCATTACATTACATAAAATGGATGGATGAGGACCATAATATTTAGTGTATTTTGATACACGGAAACAAAATCTTCAATCCTGGTGAAATATCTTCAACATCTCAAATAAAAATCTCCACCATTAGTACTTATACCTAAATCATTTCATCATATTCTAGGAAATGGAAACATAAGAATATAGTGACATCAAATTCTATGTGATGGTAAATAAAGGAAATGTGTAATCATAACATAAACAAAATGGTATAGAACATGTGCATAACATTTTAATATCATTCCCTGTATATTATATATCATAATAAATTTTTTTCACTTCATTAGTCTTGAATCATAAAGAAATACATGACAAAATAAATGAAATAATAACATGGTAATAAAACATAGAATTTTTTTCATACATATAAGAATAGAAAATTTTATATTAGGGATACCTACTCAGTCCTTTATAATATGATAGGCTTGGGCTACGACAAGTGTACCTACTTCAGACCAAGGATAAAAACCCATGAACCATCATTATTTTATGCTTGGACTAAAACCCATGTACATTCGTGTTTCATTCTTAGGATACAACCCATGAAAAATATTACCATTAGACTTGGGATACAACCCATGAACCTTCTTTTTTCAGTCTTGGGTTATAACCTTTTCACCCTCTTAAATTTATGCTAGGGATACAACCCATGTACATTATTAATTTTGGAGATCTGATAAAACTTCTGTAACATCCTAGGTAAATAATGAATAAGGCATTTTCATATTTATTAAATTTTTTGAATTATATATTAGTTTAAATTTAAAGGGGATGCTATGTTTTTTTGGCATACCTGAAACACAACAATGGGTTTTTCCAAAGTCTAATGTTTCACACAATGATGAGTCATACTGAAAAATAATAATATCATATTATTTTAAATGGTAGATAACGCCTAGTCGTTTTATAGGCCAGAATGAACAGAACTAATTAAAATATGATTATAAATGTTTTTTAAATGTTTTTACATTTATCCAATTAAATATTGAGGATTAAAATAATAAAGACTCTAATTTTAAGCAGAAATACTCTAATATGCATCAAAAGGTAGATTTACCGCCTATTGATGGAGAACCCTCATTAAATATTGTTTTGGTCACAATATTATGTTATATTCGACAATATAAAATTCTCCATTAGAATTGGAACATCAAAATTTTCTTTGGTAATATTTTTGGTAATTTTCTCATAAAATTCATTTTTAATGAATAGTGAAAAATACTGTATTTTAATTCAAAATGGAATTTTAATATTATTTATTTATATGGTTAAATTATCTTTTTAATTTGATTTAAAGTATAATTAGATTTTAGTTTTCCAATTTAATCCAATTTTAGTCATTGAAAATAATTTCACTTTTAAATTTGACATAAACAAGTGTCAATCTTTTTATAGTTATTATTTCTTAAAAACACGTATTTTATTTTAACAATGGGAATTAATATTAAAATATTTAATGAAAATTCTATGTTTTGGTAAAATATACATCATTTTTGAATTCAAAAATATCAAATATAGCTTCGGTTGAATTTTTTGTATTTTTCTGAAAAACATCAATTTTTGAGGAATTGTGAAAACACTGAGTAGTAGTTAATAAAATCGACATATTCATTTAAATGAAAATTTACAGCTTTTGTGAATAGAATTTAGAAAATCCGACATACATGGTTGTTGTCAGTACGTAAATTGTGGTATAATAAGATGAAAATAATTTTTAGTAAATAGTAATTTTTGACTTTTATTTACCATGGTTAAAGGTAAATAGGGTAAATCAAAGTAATAATAATATTATAATAATATTTAATTTCCATAACATGTGTCTTAATCCTATTGTTTGATATATTTTCGATCATGATAATCCTTTGGTCGATTTTGGGACCCCATGGAGCCACTTAAGAGTGATAATGAAACATTATATTAATTAATTTCAAGTAATGTCAAAAATGACTTAAACATATATCTTTTAGTAAATCAATTGTTACATGGGGTTATATAAGTTATCACTTTGACTATAAATATTCATTAGAAATATAAAATTATTTCCTACATCAGGGTAGTTTTTTTATAATTTTTAGAGATAATATAAAATATATTATTTATGACACAATAATGATGCAGTGTTTACCTAAATAATGAATGATTAAACAAAATAAGATTATAAATACAAAAACAACATCCAAATACTTTCCAATTTTTATTGGATAATTTTATCTCGAACAATAGTCATCTTATATTATTCTTTAAGATGTTTTGGACCCTTATAAACTGAAAATCATTATATAATAAAATAATACTTTCAAACATTCATAAAGATCCCCTCCTCCCCCTTATAAAAATCCCCCACCTCTAACCCATTAATCACACATTTGAAACCCCTTGTCTTGACCAATATCTAACAAAATAAGCTCTCAAGATAAATCTATTCCACCTATAAGCCTTAACATAAGCCGAAGGCGCTTCAAGAAATCCTTTTGGTTCAAACCAAAGGGAGTTACCCGATTTAAAGGCAGCGTGTTCGCTCATGTTCTTTTATTTTATTTTAAATCTAAAACCACATAAAATATTTTATTCCATTATTTTATAATAACACTAGTATACACAATATAATATTTTTTAGATGAAGTATTCAAACTACACTTACACACAAAAACATCTAAGGGGTAAAGAATATACTGTTTCTATGGATGGCGAACTACTGCCTTACGAAATTCTGATTGTTCAGTATTCTCCTACCATCTATTATAGAGGCCATTATGATGGAAATGTATTTGTATGTATTATATATTATATTTAATTTTATTTATGCTTTCATATATTTCATTTATAGTATTCTTTTATTGTTTCCATATTAGGTAAACACGATAATTTAATTTGAGGAAGTGTAGACTACCGCCCAGAAAAAGTGATATGACTCATTAATGTCATATGTGGAACATATAAAGGACTGATTTACTGAAATTATATATATAATATTACACTATAATTATTATATAACAATGTACCATTAAGTTTTCACTAAATTAAAAATGAAGAAAATGAATGTATCGTTCATGCGTACGTATGACATAACATCTCCGTGAATGGTGCATTTATTTTTTTATGCTCAAAAGTTATAGACAATTATAAATACATATTTATGGGATATATATGATATATATGATATAAAAATAATTAATATAATTCTTTATATAATTGAATTTTGACCACATGCACAATTGTTAATTATATAACAAGTTCATTTTTGACTCAAGTTCAACAATCAATAAAATGTCCTATATGAACTCGTGTAATTAACAAGTTGTTGTATGAAGGTAATATGTGATATAAACGGAATAATAAACTTGAATAAAGGTTCTATATTAAGTATAAATTAACTTATGTTTATTATTTAGGAATAACAAGGAACATACAAGACAAGTCGAACATGAGGTAAGGGGTTTCTTATCTCATTTTAAATTATGTGCGATTTCCATTGATCACCACATATTAATTTCATGTGGAGTATTTTGTAATGAAATTTTCTATATGTTATCATGATTATATATATATTCATGGTATTATTTGATTCATTTTGTTGTTATTAACTTTTGGTTATACGACTTGATTGATTACAATTTGGTATGAGGTTTTCATCTCACTTTTTATTCCTCTGTGATTCATTCTGTATATGCCAGTATTTACATTTGTGTGGTGTATGTACTGCCCATGATTATATTTTTTCTAAAATATAATTTAATTTATGGGTATTTATATCTTCATTTGATGATCCTTTTTTAATTGGGAGTATGTTTCGTCTGAGACCAAATCGGTAAGGGATCCTTTCACCACACTCCTTTAGTCAAAGACTTATTTAATGTTAAGTCTTTTAATCTCCATTATCTTATGTTGGGATATGTTATTATATATCCTTATTGATGTAAAATTTTATATAAAAGTGATGAGAGACCCTTTTCACTCTCATAATCACATTTTCTAAATTTTAAAGTGATGTCGTTAGGAAACAGAATTTTTGTAAGGGACTATCTTTCAATCTGCATTCATTTAAGGCATATCCTGATCTCATGATCCTTTATTATCCTATAAGATTTATGTAATTACCATTGAAATATTATATCATGAATATCATTACTCTCATTATATTAGTAGATTTTTTAATGTTATTTTGTAATTATTTTTATTTTAGAATTTTTTTATGTGGTAAGGGACTCTTTAACTAAAACAATTTTTTTAATGGCTTAAAGAATTATTCATATAAATATTTCTCATTATTTTTCATGTTTGAAAAATGGTTTTTTGGATTTATTTATATGGAAATTAATGTTTTAAATTGTTAATTCCTTTAAAATCCATAAATTAGTATGAGACACATTGATTGAAAAATCACTTTATTAAATGTTTTAAATGGGTTTGAAAATAGATTTGATAAATTAATGATTATGTCAATATATTGAAATGATATATTGTGATAGCAATGCAGAAATTTTATCTTTGCTTTATTCTTGTTTTATTTATTTTGCATATGTTATGGTTATTGGGCATTGTTTATGTATACAGGTGGATCCGTGATAAACCTTGGGCGGATGAGGCCGAGATAGCTCTCCAATGCATTGGGTAACATAACGGAGGTAAACGTTAATGTGTCTCCTAATAGATTTAGGGAATATAAAGTGATGGGTATTCCAAGCGTAACTCCCTACATAACAGTGAAAGATATATTGTAAGTCTATTACGTATACCAAAATTTTCCTTTATGATTTATAATTTCTCTGTGTCATTCATAAATATTATGATTTCATAAGGTATTTTATGATTGAAAAGTATAGTTCCATTGATTTGTATTTATTAATTGGATAATGTTTTCCTTCCTTATTTTATAATGCTTACTTATCTTTTTATGAACATCCCATTTTTTTGAATTGTTTCCCACATGACTTAAAGATGAATAGGGTCAAGTATGGGCTCAAGGAAAATTGATATTGTCTAAAACATGGAACATGACATGTTTCTTTTTATGAGTTTTTATTTAATAAAAAATTGATACTGAGTAGTCATGCATACATGTAATATTCATGTTGTTATGTTATAGTTATGGCCTAATTTTCTAAATCTATAAACCTAAAATGATACTCAATGTGAATTGTCCATTTAATTGAAGATTATTTAATGTTTTAAGGCTGGGTCCTTATAGTAGCTATCAGAACTCGGTTTAGACAACATTAGGAGTTTTAATATCGGTAAATTAATGACCATAAATTAATTTAGGGTAATATTGAAATGATATAGAATTGAGATATTACCGTGTTTCTTCTCCTAATATATTTCTATGTCTAGAATGGTTTTCCGCATAGGAAACAGGGCAATTGTAATGGGATGACATCAGGAGGAAGACAAATTTCCAAATCATCATCCTGAGATGGTCCGAATCAACACTAAATAGTTTGTTGCAGTGATGGAACAATTGACTTAGGATATTAGTGGTGGTGGTATCCATGCACGAGATCATCCTGATCATCCGAATAGGAACATTTCAGTAGTGGAGCATTTCATGAGGCAACATCCCCTATTATTCAGAGGATAATTTACCCGGTGCTCGCGGACAGGTGGATTAAAGCACTGGAAAATATTTTTAATGTCATGGGGTGGTCAGAACATCAAAAGGGTAGTCACGCTATTTACCATTTTAATAGTGAATCTGATTAGTGGTGGCTGAGGGTAAAAAATATCATGGATAGTGAGAAGATTGATGCTCTTGATTGGGATAAATTTAAAGGTTTGTTTCTTGAGAGATATTTTACTACAGTGTTCTGACTTATTAAGGAAAATCAATTTTTGGAATTGAGGTAGGTGGATAACTTAGTGGCTGGCTATGAAGAAAAATTCAATCGATTGGAAAGTTATTCTCCAAATTTTATACGAGATCTTTATAGTGAAATCAACCATTTTTTCTCAGGATTAAAGCCAAAGTATCGAAGGTCTTTAAATTCTAATGAGTTCAAATGTTATGAAAAATATGTTAGATGGGTGGGGACGGTGGAAATGAAGTTTTCCGATGATCAAATGTTCTTTGAAATACAATGGAATAATAGGTAGAGGTGGTATACGAAAAGGAAGAACTCTTCAAAAAAGTCTTATGGTGAGAAACATAAGTTTACAGTTTGTAACAAATCTGGTAAAAATTGTTATTGGTAATGTATTTTGAATTCTGGTAAGTGCTACCGATGTGGTTAAATGGGACATAAGGCTTTTAAATTCACTAAAGATGATCATGATAATGGTAAGACAAAATTTTATTTACAGTCAGTAAGATGTTTGTAGTGAAATTAAATGGGTCATTATGAAGATGAATGTTAAACGAAGAACTAAAATAAGGGAAAGCAGACAGAATACAAGAAGAAAGGTGTGGGGGAATCCTTTGAAAATACTTTAGTAGATGCTGAGACATCAAATGAAGTAGTATCAGGTATACTGTTGGTTTGTTCAGATTATTAAAATGTGTTTTTTGATTCAGGGTCTACATATTCGTTCATTTATGAGAAGTTTTCACGTAAATTCGGAATTCCATCTTATGATATGAACCCAGAACATATGGTAAAAACACTGGGCGTAAATGTTGACACAAAAATAAATTATAAGAACCTTTAAGTCCTTGTGTATAGAATGAATCTACCTAAAAACCTTACTATTTTTCCGCTAGTAGAGTTTTTTGTTAATTTGGGTATGGATTGTCTTTCTGTTTATCATGCTATGATTGACTGCATAGATAAAGAGGTTTCTTTTCAGAAATATTTTGAGTTTGTGTACAATAATGAAACCTTACTATTGATAACATGTCAGGATGTTGTGAAACTAGTAAAAGATGAAAACAAATGTTACAATGCACATATTGTTGAAAACAAAGGAACTGTTCAGATTAATTACGTTCTAGTGGTAAATGAGTGCCTTGATGTTTTTCTTGATGAGTTTCCTAGTATTATACCTGACTGGGAAGTTGAATATACTATTGAATTTGTTCATAATGCTAAACCAATTTCAAAACCCCCTTATCAAAGGGCTCAAATTGAACATTTAGAGTTAAATAAGCAATTTCATGAGTTATTAGATAAAGGATTCATTCGATCTAGAACATCACCATGGGATGCTCCCATCTTTTTTGTTAAAAATAAATATGGTTCAATGAAACTTTTAATTGATTATAGAGAATTTAATAACATCATTTTTAAGAACATGTATCCTTTTCCTCATATCAATTTTTTGTTGGATCAGCACTAGTGAGCTCAGTATTTTTCAAAGATTGATTTGTGGTTGGGGTAACAATAGTTCAATGTAAAGGAAGTAGATATCTTGAAGACCACATTTCGTACAATATATGGAAATTATGAATTTGTGGTTATGCCTTTTGGGTTATCCAATTCACTTGATGTATTCATGGATCTTAAGAATTGAATTTTCTGTGAGTTCATGGATAAGTTTTTAGTTGTGTCCATTGATGATATTTTGGTTTATTCTAAAATAAATGGAAAGAATGAAAGTTATTTAAGGGTTTTTTATTACAATCACTAAAAGAAAATAAACTATTTCAGAAATTTAGCAAGTGTGAGTTTTGGTTACAAAAAATTTCATTCCTTGGTCAAATTGTTTCAAAAAATGGAATAACTGCTGATCCAGCTAGAACAAAAGTTATTGAAGAATGTCCCAGACACACAAATATAACTGAGATCCATCATTTAATAGGTTTAGTAGGTTATTACTAAATATTTGTTGAGAATTTTTCACGGTTATCTATTCCAATGACCATGTTAACTCGAAAATTTGTTAAGTTCATCTGGACAAAAGAATGTGACAATTGTTTTCAGGAATTGAAAATTAGATTGGTGAGTGCTCCTATTTGGGAATTACCCTCTGGAAATGGGGAGTTTGTTTTCTATAGTGATTCTTCGTTGAAAGGAATTGGTTGTGTCCTTATGCGAAATGATCTGGTAATTCCTTATGCTTCATGTCAGTTGAAACCTATTGAGTTAAATTACCCAACACATGTTTTGGAATTAGCTACTATTGTTTTTTCATTAAAAATTTGGAGACATCATCTGTATGGAGTAAAATGTGAAATAAATACTGATAAAAAATTTTAATGTATATATTCACTTAGAAATAATTTCAAATGAGACATAGGATAAGGATGAAATTGATCAAGGATTATGATTTCATAATTCATTACAATCCATGGAAGGAAATTTTAGTGGATGATGCTTTGAGTTGAAAACGTAATGCTATATTAACCTTGTTACATTTGGAACATGTTCTTTTTATTAGAGGCTTTATGAACTTTAACAATGTTGTTGTTGGTGCATGAAATTTCTCTTTTTTGTTTCATGTGTTCGTAAAATCATCTCTATCAAATAGAAATAAGCAAGCACCTAAGGAAAAGCATGAGTTACAGAAAAAGGTAGAGTTGGTTCAGAAGGGTATGTTTCCTGATTTTAACATTTATAATGATTGTATTTTGTGATTTGGAAAGAGATTATGCATGCCTTGTGACTCACATTTGAAGAGTGAGTTATTATGTGAATCTCATAGTTCTCCATTTTCATTTCATACTGTATGTACTAAGATGTATTGAGATCTTTTGGAGTGTTACTGGTGGGATGGAATGAAAAGAGATATTGCTGAAGTTACTCTAAAGTGTTTGACTTGTCAGTAGGTTAAAGCAGAGCGACATTTACCGAAAGGGTTTCTTCAGTCTTTACCAGTGCTAGAGTGAAAATGGTAATATATATACATGGAAATATTTTTGGGATTACTGAATACATCTCAAGGTAATATTGAAATCTGGGTTATTGTTTATCAATTGACAAAATATTCTCACTCCCTTTCAATTCAAGATACATTGTCTCTAGATCAACATTATCAGTTATATGTTTACGAGATAGTCAGGTTGCCTAGAGTTCCCCTGTGAAATGTATCTGATCATGATCTCTGGTTGACATATAACTTTTGGAAATGCCTTCATAAGTCTTTGAGTACTGAAATAAATTTTATTAAAACTTTTTATCCTCATTCAGATGGGTATTCATAATGAATAATTTATACCATGGAGGATATGTTACGTGCTTGCTCGATGGAGTACCAAGGAAGTTGGGACCAACATCTTTCTTTGGTTGAATTTTTATATAATAATATTTATCATTCTAGTATACAGATGTCTCAATTTGAGGCATTATATGGGAAGCAGTGTCGAACACTGGCTTTTTGGGATGAAGTATCAGAAAAGAATTTGATGGGACAATAAATGGTAGAAGAGATGGCCAAAATGTTCAGTTGATTTAGAAGCACATGAGTATAGCTCCAAGTAGGCATAAAAGTTATATGGATTACTAGAGGTAGGATCTTTCTTTTGAGGTAGGTGATCATGTATTTCTCAAAGCCTCTCCATAGAAAAGAGTGATGAATTTTCGTAAGAAGGTAAAGTTGTGTTTGAGGTTAATTGGGCATTATGAAATCCCAGATAAAGATGGATCGGTTTCCTAAAGAGTGTATTTACATCCATGTTTATCCCAAGTACACAATGTTTTCCATATTTCAATGTTGAGAAAGTATATTCCAAATCCATCTCATGTTTTGAGCCTAGATGTAGTTCAGTAGAAAAAGAATCTATCTTATGAGGAACAACCAGTTTAGATGCTTTAATGAAGAGGGAAAGTGTTGTGGAATTAGTTAATTCATCAGGTACAGTTTTTTTGGAAAAATCATATGGTTGTAAAGGCAACATGGGATCAGAGAATGCTATAAGTGATAAATACCCCCATTTATTTGATAAGTGAAAAAAATTCGAGGACACAATTTCCAAAAGGGGGAAGGATGTAACATCCCAGGTAAATAAAGAATAATATATTTTCATATTTATTAATGTTTGTGGTTTAAATATTAATTTTACTTGAAACGGAATTCTATGTTTGATCGCATACCTAACACGCAACAATGGGATTCTCCAAAGTCTAATGTTGCACACAATGCTGAGTCATACTGAAATATAATATTATAATATTATTTTAAATGATAGTTAACGCTTAATCATTGTATTGGAGTGAATGAACAGAACAAACTAAAATATTATTACACCTGTTTGTTAGTTTGTTTTACATTTAACTAAAAAAAATTAGGGGAAACAAATAAGAAAGAATCATATTTTAAGAAGAAATACTCTAAAATTCATTAAAAGGTAGATTTACTACCATTTGATGGAGAACGCTCTTAAAATATAGTTTTGGTCACTTTTATATGTTCTATTTGACAATATAAAATTCTTCTTTAGAACAGCGTCATCAAAATTTACTTTGGGTAAATTTTTTGTATATTTCTGATAAAATTCATTTTTAATGGATATTGAAAAATACTGTATTTTAATTCAAAACTTCCTTTTAATCATATTTATTTTTATGGATATAATATCTTTTTAATTTGTTTTAAAGTATAATTCGATCATATTTTTACCATTTAATCCAAATTTGGTCATTATAAGTAATTTCAATTTTATATTGGACATAAACATGTGTCAATCTCTTGAGAGTTATTATATCTTAAAAACATGTTTTTTGTTTTGACAACGAGAATCAAATTTAAATTAATTAATGAATTTAATATATTTTGAAATTTGTAAAATAGACATCATTTTGGAATTTGGAATTTTAAATATAGCTTAGGCTGAATTTTCGGTATTTTTCTGAAAAACTTCAATTTTTTATGAATAGTGAAAACACTGTGTAGTAGTTAAAAAAATTGACTTCTTCATTTAAATGAAATTTAACCACTTTTTTCAATTAAATTTTGTAAATACGACATAGATGGTTGTTATCAATATGTAAAATGTGGTTCAATAAGATGTAAATAATTTTTTGTGAATAGTAAATTTTGACTTTTATTAACCGTGGGTTAATAGGGTAATTCAAGTTAAAAATAATATTATAATATTATTAAATTAATGTAATATGTTTTCTAATCCTATTGGTTGATACCTTTCCTACAATGGTAATCCTTGTGTTGATTTTGGGACCCCATGGAGCCACATAAGAGTATTAATGACACTTTATATTAATTAATTTAATGTAATGACAAAAATGACTTAAACATATATCTTTGAGTAGATAAATTTTTAAAATGGGGTATAAAAGTTATATATTTCACTATAAATATTCATTAGAAATATAAAATGATTTATTACATCATTGTATTTTTTTTTTAAAAAATTAGACATGAAAAAATAAATTTATTTATGACACAATAATGATGCAGTGTCTACCTCATTAATGAATGGTTTAAATAAAAAAGATTATAAAAATTAATAAAATTTCCAAAACCTATCCAATTATTGTTGGATGATTTTATTTTGAACAAAATTAATCTTATATTATACTTTAAGATTTTTTGGACCTTTAGAAACCGAAAAAACATTATATAATAAAAGAATACTTTCAAACATTCCTAAAGAGCCCCTCCTCCACTTATAAAAAGGCCTAACCTCTAACCAATTACTCACACATCTCAATCCACATGGCTCATCTAAGATCTTTAAAAATAAGCCCTAATGATCCCTCTGTTCTACCTAGAATCCTTACCTTAGGCAGAAGGCACTTCTAGAAATCCTTTTGGTTCAAACCAAAGGCAGTTACCCGATTTCATGGTAACGTCTTCCCTCAAGTTATTTTCAGTTATTTTTTACTAAGCCCCACTAAACATTTTTCTTCCATTCATTAAAAACAAAAATAGCATCCTAAATAAACTAGGTTTTTTTATTAGAAGTATTATATCTACACATACACACACCTCCATCTAATGGGTTAAGAACATATTGTTTCAGTGGATGGTGAAATATTGCCTCACGAAACGATGTCTGTTCAATATTCTCCTATCACCTCTTATGGTGGAAATTATGATGGAACTATCTTTATATGTAATATATATTATATTTATATTGTTTCTATTCTTATGTATATGTCATTTATAGCATTCCATTATGGTTTCCATAATGGGTAAACGTGATAATTTCATTTGAGGAAGTGTGGACTACTGTCCCCTCGATGTGATATGACTCATTCATGCCATATGAGGAATGTATAAAGGGTAGAGTTACTGAAATAATAAATATGATATTATACTATAATTATAATTTACCTTTGTATCATTAAATTTTCATTCCATTAAAAATGAAAAAAATAAAAGTAGTGTTCATGCATACGTAGGACTTACCATCTCCATGAACAGTGTATTTCATTTCTTATGTCCAAATGTTATGGACTATTATAAATACATATATACAAAATATATATGATATAAATTATATTTAAATAATTAATATCATTCTGTATATAATTTATTTTTGACAAAATGGAAAATTTTTAATTGCAACAAGTTCATTTTTTACTGTAGTTCCATACATCAATAAAATGTCTGATATGAACTCAAGTAATTAAAACATTGTTTTATTGAGGTAATAAGTGATATAAAAGGATTTAAAAACCTTAAAAATGTTATTAATAACGTATAAGTTAACATATATTTATTATTCAAGAATAACACGAAACATACAATCCCAGTCGAACTAGAGGTAATGAGTTTTTATCTCACTTTTAATTCTGTGAGATTTCCATTGTTCAAAACTTATTTATATCATGTGGTGTATTGTGTACAGACATTTGATATATATTATCATGATTCTATTTATATTCAAGGTATTCTGTGATTCATTTGGTGGTTATTAACTTTTGGTCATACGACTTGATTGATAACAATGTGGTAGGGGATTTCATCTCACTTTTTATTCCTGTGAGAATCATTTAATAATTTCCACTCTTTCCTATTGTGTCGTGTATATACTAACAATGATTGTATTTTTTGTGTAATATAATAAAAATTATGGGTATTTATATCTTCATTTTATGATCCTTTTTAATTGGTTTGTTTTCGTATGTTACCAAATCGGTAAGGGAACCTTTCACTGCACTCCTTTAGTGAAAGAATTATTTTATGTTATGTCTTTTAATTTCAATTATCTTTTGTTGGGATATGTTATTATTTACACTGATAGATTTATATTTTATGTAAATGTTATCAGAGACCATTTTCACTCTTATTATCTAATTTTCTACATTTTAATGTGACGTCATTAGGCTGCCGAATTTTCGTAAGGGCCTATCTTTCAATCTTATTTCATTTAAGGAATATATTGATCTTTTTCACCTTTATTATCCTATAGGTTGTATATGCATCCCTTTGAAATATTATATCATGAATATATTTACTCTCATGATATTAAAATAATTGTTTAATTTTATTATGTAATTAGTTTTATTTAAGTATTTTATCATGTGGTAAGGGACTCGTTAACTAAAACATTGTTTTAAACTTTTTAAAGAATTATACTTCTAAATATTTCTCATTATTGTCCATGTTTTAAAAATGGTTTTTAGGATTTATTTATAGGGTCATTAAAGTTTTAAAATGTTAATTCCTTTAAAATCATAAAATTCGAATGGGAAAATTTGATTCAAAAATATCTTTATTAACTGTTATAAATTGTTTTGAAAATGGTTTTGAGAAATTATTGATAATGCCAATATATTTAAATTATTTATTATGATTTATATATGGAAATTTTATCATTCATTTATGATTATTATATGTGTTATTAATATTTTATGGTTCTTGGGTATTGTTTACCTATAAGGGTGGTTCTTTGATAAACATAGGGCGGGTGAGCCCTAGATAGCTCTCCAATGCATTAGGTAACATGATGGAGGTAAACGTTAATGTTTCTCCTAAGAGATTTGGGGAATACACTATCATGGGTTTTCCAAATGTAACTCCCTATGCATCTAT